>LR749684.1:535212-1092307 GCA_902729485.2 Mus minutoides | reverse complement strand
CCCAGCATCCTAGACAGAGGCCCAGCATCCTAGTCAGAGGCCCAGCATCCTAGTCAGAGGCCAGCATCCTAGTCAGAGGCCCAGCATCCTAGTCAGAGACCCAGCATCCTAGTCAGAGGCCCAGCATCCTAGTCAGAGACCCAGCATCCTAGTCAGAGGCCCAGCATCCTAGTCAGAGGCCCAGCATCCTAGTCAGAGGCCCAGCATCCTAGTCAGAGGCCCAGCATCCTAATCAGAGGCCAGCATCCTAGTCAGAGGTCGCATTCGCCCCAGGAAGCTGTGAAAGTAATAAAAGAACTAAATGTTTTCTAGGTCACCGCCTGATCAAGTCCCCACTTAAACAATAATCTTGCCGTTGCATCTGCAAAAACCCAGACTCAGGCCCCAAAAGGTTACTTCATCAATAATTCTTGAGCTTGCCGACAGCGACAATTATTCCCAGCAGGCATTTTGGGCCATCTCTAAACAGGCTCTGAGGAGGAGAGGCCTCGCTCTGCTCAAGTACTCAGGCAGCAGCCATTAATATTGTTGGAGGGGAGGGTGGGGCAGAAAGGACAGGAAGTGGACTGCCTGAGGAGGCAGGAGAGAGGGCTGAGGAAGGGACCTGGGAGCCCAGGCAGGCTCAGCCTGAAGTTTAACAAAAAGGGAAACTTCTCTCTGTGTTAGGAACTGTGGATTAAAGTGGGCACCTGTGCTATCCCGTGGGCTGAGAAAGTCTCACTGACAGAGGATGCCTTGCACAAGATCTAGTCGGGAATCTATGGCCTTTAGTCTACTGGTCCCTAGCCAGCAAGCTGCTGAAACTGGTCTCTTTGATTTACTCCGTGTATTTACCAAGCAATTTGCAAGAGCAAGTAATTACTCCTCAGGTCATTGACTCCTGGGTGGAAGAACTCTTTAGATCTTATTTGACCTCTGTCTAGCCTTCCCAGGCCATTTTGGCTCCTGTTCCTATTTGCATTTAATCTCTCTCCTCTGGTCTCCAAGCCGCAGTGAGGATGGCTGCCACAGTGTTCCTCAGAGCTTGTCCTGGTGCCGCAGGCAGCTCCTGGCTTGGAACTCCTTTTATTGTGCCTTCCATCTTCTGCTCCAAGCTGAGGTTGACAGCACCTTGTCTTGAGGCTTTGGAGCAAAGATTAATTCTCTTCCTTCATTTAGACTGTTTGCATGGAGGTATTTATAGACTCTGACTGTGTTCCCTCAGAGCCGGATCCTTTCTCAGCGATAGGCATGTGGTGCGCTCAACTCTCTCCTGATACAACTTATCTGCTAATTCCTAGAACATTGCTGGTGTTTATGTTTGGCTCGGGTCCTCCCACACCTTTTCAAAACTGCACTAACTACCATTGTTCAGCTTGTCCCATTCCTCTGTGCCAATAAGGAAAATGTATCTCCTCATTTGTGTGGCTTTTATCATGGGACCCTCAGCTGCTGAGAGCCAGGAAGAGCATGCAAAGGGAGAGGAGGTTAGCAGATGGCTCCTGATTATATTCCAAGAGCAGATTCAGAGGAACTGAGATCACTCTTCAGGTGACTTGTTTATCAAAGAACTCTGTCCAGTTCCCTACCTCAGCCCCATAGAAAAGTGCCCCCCGCCCCCATTAAAAGCCAACAGGTATTTTCACAAGAAGAAAGATTTAAAGTCTGCCCTAACACCAGTCTGTGAAGGGACAGGAGATATCATTAAGGTATGACGTTGTCAGTGTGTTCAGTCTGGCTGAAAGAGCTGGGAAGATTCCAGATTTACCCTCATCTATCTGGGCCACAGAGGAAGGACACTGGAGATCACAGATTAGCCACATTTTCTACTTGAAGAAACCAAGCAGGGTGAGATAGGGGAGTGATACACATTTTGATGTCACACATGCCAGGTTCCAATGTCCACTTATTTGCTTACCTACAGCTATAGGTGGCCCTTGATGAAGGTTCCCCATTTCATGAAACCTCAGTTATTTAGTTCCTCATCTGAAGAATGCACGTGTAGTCTCTAGTTCGGTGCTTATCCTGTTAACTGAAGAGAATTAAAGGCATAGATATGTTCCTGGCACACAGTAGGTACAGAAAGTGATTGCTACTACTGAGGTGTGGACCTAATAAAAGCCATTCCAGCAACCTGGGGGCCAGAACTATGCCCTTTATTTCTTAGTTCAGGCATTCTGGTATGACACTTCCTCCTCAGTATCGACTGCAAGGGCCAGAATCCACTTTCAGAAAATACCAGGAAAATGTTTATAAGTTTGGGCCCAGGGTTGTAGGGACAGCCCTTCAGAACAGGAACCAAGAGTTTGCAGGGAAGTTTTAAGGACCCCTGGTCAAAGAACTCTGTTGTCTTCTCTGGATATGAGACCCTGTGTTCAGGAAAACATTCCATGAAACTTTTTTTTTTTTTTAACTGGGGAAGCATCAATCTTTCTTCTGGGACATTTACAAGTATTGTTGAATTTTAGGCCTCCATTTCCATAAGGAAGTAGGTCCAATGTTCCTGCCTCACAGATAAAGATATAGTGTGCAGACATATCCCACACATCAAACATGCTGACAAAGGGCAGCACTGGTGCTTAAACTACATCCATTGATGCTCTGCTCCTCCCTATCTGTGTATGGTAATAAAACACATGATGCTGTCACTCTAGAGAGGGCTTAGATTTGCAGGAAACTTATCTCAAAGGAGATAAGCACATTTATAGATTTTTATAAATCCAATTAAATTAGTTATCTTAATATGATCTTGCCTAGTTTTTCTATATAGATGTGTCCATGTGTGATTTTGACAGAGAAATCAATCAGGATTATTTAGACTAAATATTTTCTATGTAATGTCTATTCTGTGGAATTAATCAGAGAATTAGTAACACTGCTTCTTCATGTGGTGCTCCTGTGGTCTACATGAGTGGTCTGAATGTATCCTGCCGAACCTGTTAACTCATATGGGATGACTTTCCTTCTCAGTGCATTCATTCTACTCCCCAAGGTTCAACACCCCAGGAAGGTCCAACACCCCAGGAAGCAAACTCTCATTCTGGAAGATCTTCAAGGACAACCTGCTTTAGCAACCATCTCTCCTCTCATAACTCCTAAGAGCCAGAAAGTTCCCATACATAATCAGGATGTCTATTGCTTTGAACGCATCAGTTTTCCTTCTGTTCCGTTCTTTGGCAATGGCAAGCATCTGGTAAGTTTTGATAGCTCTGTTAGGAACTTGAAAGCTGCTTTTAAAGCACTGCTGCAGTGTCTCTTCCACCAGCCAAATAAACTCGATTCTGCTGGCATTTGTCACAGAGAGACAGCTGTCTCCACCTCTAACTGTTTGTTGAGAGAGTCACAGTAACTTTGGAGGGCGAGGCCTTAGGGAGCAAGAGTGACCATCGGTTCAAAAGCTGTGCAAAGTAATTATGCAATGCATTTTGCAAATGCATTCTTATCTCAAATTTCTTTTGAGTGAAAAACAGAAGATGATAATATTTATCTGGAATGAATGGGAGGAAGAAAGCCTGAGAGAAAACGCATGAAAAAATGGAAGAGGATGAATGAGTGAAGCGCGCGCGCGCGCGCGCGCGCGCGCACACACACACACACACACACACACACACACACACCAGTCCATGCTTCTCAATATACACTTGTGTCAACCACAGTATAGAACATTACAGTAAGGTAAGGTCTATAAGGGTAGAAAGACATAGCTTCAAATCCCAACTCCCCCTTGACCGTGACTAGGGCCCTTGACTGTGACTAGGACCCTTGACCGTGACTAGGGCCCAGTGATTGTATCTCCTATGTCTTAGTTTCCTCCTTGTAGAATATGTACAACAGCAATTACTCTATTACCCTATTAGTTATGAAAGTGGAGGAAGGCATTGCATTGAAAAGATTCCCCCTAGGCTCTGGGAGGTTCTCAAAACTCTGTAACTTTTATTATTCTCTGCAAGCCAAGTAGGATCACCGGGCTTTGGGTTTCGAAACCATCTTTAGGAGCCTTCCCCTTTTGGAATTTTGTAGATTCCTTCTCCTCAGAATGGGAAAGGGTATGCCAGGGTTAGGCTTGTTTGAGTTCTAGTGAATTCTAGATGTTAAGTAGCTGATGAGTTAATTATGTAGTTGTGGAATTAACATTATCATGACTGTGTTAATAATAATGATTGCATAATAACATTATCATTTCAGCAGAGTAAGCTCTCTGGGTTTGCACCTGAAAACTGACACAGGATTGGAGGACCCTTCACTGGTCTTTGAGCATCAGAACGGCATCTAACCTATTGCTGGCACTCTAATCACTGATATTTTCTCCTACCAAAGACTCACATGGAGAAGAATGTAAATCTTATTTCTTATGATGAAAAAAAGATCCAAATCCACAGATTTTTCTAGCTGGACTAGAGAAAAAAATCCCAAACAGGAGCGTGGGAGCAAGAACAACTGGTCCTGTATGCTTCCTGGAGGAAGGAGA
This sequence comes from Mus minutoides, assembly GCA_902729485.2. Taxonomy (NCBI): domain Eukaryota; kingdom Metazoa; phylum Chordata; class Mammalia; order Rodentia; family Muridae; genus Mus; species Mus minutoides. The sequence goes on along the minus strand of LR749684.1, from coordinate 1,087,860 downwards.
TGGAGCTGCTTTCCTCAGGGCAGCAGAGACTCAAGGAAGAGAACACGTTTGATAAACTTGTGGTTAGGTCCAGAGCAGGACCCAAAACTAGCTGTGCCACTGACAATGCCTGAAAAGACAATCAGGGCTCAACTCTGACAAACAGGATTGCTCCCTAAAATCAGCATCACTCAGAAATCTTGAAAAGTGTCTTTCTGTCAGGAAAAGCCATTACTTCCTGTATCTTTCCCCGACAGCTAACTTCCTCAGGCAAGGGCATCTAGTTTCTGATCAACCCTGTAACTGTTAGAGTATAACAGGTCAAAGGCTCCAGGCTGTTCCAGATCACATCTTACCCCCGCCTCAGCCTGTTCTCCTAGCCTCTCAATCCAGAGACAACCCTGGCAGTTTTAATTCCCCAATAAACTATTTTTTTTTTACCAACAGAGTAGTCTATTTGGGCGGTTTTCACTGAGTCTCATTTACACTAAATGCTATATCTTCACATACAAGTGAAGTCTTCACCTTTTGTTGAAGAAACTTCTCTTTGAAACAGATGGAATCCACTACAGAAAACCACAACCAATCAAAATGCAGAGTTGTGAAGCCTAGTCCAAGTTGACTAAACACTGGCACCTAAGGCTCAGGGAACACTGAGAATGAGGGCGTAGAGAGTTTAATAGCCAGAGGATCTGGGAGTTTGCTGTGAGATTGTATCTTCAAGTACTGTCAGGATCTGTAGCCATAAAGTCTCATCAACATGACTGCCTAAACATGGACTGAAAAGGATGATAATAAAGGCAAGCCAGCATAGACAGAAATGTCCACAAGAACACAATCCTGTGAAAGGAAAATAAGTGGCTAAAGAATTCTGTGAGTGGGAGAATTAGTCTTTCCCAGGCAATAGCATACCAACAGGTTACCCAGCACCAAGTAGTCAACCCAGAAAACATCCATAGAAGCAACATTATACAGACTGAGTTGGTTATACTTAGGAAGATATATATGTATATACATATACACATATGTACGCAATAGCAATTAATAGAGCGGCAGTGAATGAGAGGACAAAGAGGAATGCTTGGGAGGGTTTGGAGGGGGGAAAAGGAAGGGAGAAATGTTGTAATTATGTTATATTCCCAACCAAAAAATGAGGGAAGGAGGAAGAAAGGAAGGAAGGACAAAGCAGGTAAGAGAACTTTGTAAAATATAAAGTTCTGATATGTCCTTGTTTGTCATGCCTGAGGACGCCTCTCAAATCAAAAGGATTTGTATCATAGCTCTCAGAGGCATCTGTGGCTTTTGCTACAGCTCCCAGCCAGCTGTGCCTTCCAGCACCTGACAGAGCATCCTTTGGTTATCGATATGGGATGGGACCTTCCCTCCTGCACTACTGCAATGAAGATGTCCCCTTTTCTGGATTGCTTAGAAGAAAATAAGTGTAAGCAAAAAAATAATAATAATAAATTAAAAGATAGCTATAGGGAGTTGTGGGAAGTGTCTCCTCTTCAGCTTTCCACGCCTCTCTGTTGATTCACTGACTCAGCAACAACTAAGTTTCCTAAATTTTTGAACTGAAGCAACCAAGAATCTTTGAGACTGGCTACCATCTAGGGGTAGCACTGGATAAAACAGAGGGTTGAGAACCTGAGCCACAGGTCAGAGCTCCTGATTCCTGTCCAGCTTATGCCTATGGAAGCTGTTGGATAAATCTTCATGCCCCCTGTCTCCCATTTACAAACTGGGTCATCATCTCCAGGCCCTCGTGAGGGCCTCTGTGCTTTGTTATTTGCTTGGAAAAAGTGGATAGAAAGGCCCGCAGATAATATTCATCTCAGCACACATAGTATTAGTAGATATTTACGCTGCTCTGTGAGGGAATATATAGTGTTGGAAGGGCTTGCGTGCATTCGAGGCAAGGCAGGGCTTGGGAATGAGGGGAAGACACTACCCTGTCACTATTTATCACTTACTTAACAATGTAAGATACATGATGGCTGCTAAACAGTTTGGTGGCAGAACATCATAAATGAAGTCTGTTTTCCCTGGAAACTGCATAACCATTTGAATTAATTTAATTTGATATTTCAAATTAAATTAAACTGTTGAATAATCCCCAAGGGAATGCATATTTCATTTGCAATGTCTTTTGATGGAGTATTCCCTGCCAAAAGTTTTGCTCTGCATCTGGCTACAGATCTAAATTTATTGCATTAGCTTTGAGAAGACTTTTAATAGAAAGCAAGATTAAAAGAAAACTTGATGGAAAATAAAGATGTTTGGTGCAGAGACCAGGAGTCCATAGAGCTTGTTTCTGTGGCTTCATGCTGTTTGCATCTCTCTCTGTCTTCCATTCTCTCTCACCATACAGTTGAGCTGGCCCTTAATTTGGAGACTTCTTTCCACGATGCAAATTTACATGTACAGCAAACAGCGAAATGCCCAGCGTCTGCCTGGTTTATGGCCTAGATGTTGGACAAAACTTTCTTCAGATGCTGACCAGGGGGGAATCAGCTCACCTGAGGAGCAAAGAGTGGGAGAGAACAACAGAAAAGCTAAAGATCACCTTTAAAGTCTCCAGGGAGCCTGATATGTGAGGACGCATCAGGTGGCCATGCTGGGCTCTTCCTGGGCTGTCTGCTCCTCAGTCCTCTCTCTAAGTGTAATTCTCTATTAAAGGTTTTGGGGCTAGACAATGGAAGCAGAGGAGCTGATGGTGAATCTAGCAGTTTCTTAAAATATAGGTCAGTCCAAATCACCACTTAGGAAATGAGCGGTCTCTTTTTACATGGTAAGACAGTGAAGAAAATTGCAAGGAGCAGCTGTCTGAGAGTTGATGCGGTGGGAATAATCTATTTCTTGTTCCTGGTGAGCAAACACACAGCAGGAGAGGCAGATGTGTGGGGTGGGAATGCACTGCAAACAAACAGACCTGGCCCTTTAAGGAAACTCTGGGGAAGTTTAAATTGGGCCCAAAGAATCCAGATAAGGGTATCTTAATCAAATATATATAAAAAGCATTAGGCTTTAATCTCCAGCACTCTAGTAACCTAGTTTGTTTTAAATCTTGATTGGAAAAGTTACCCTGGCAAGAAAATTAGCAGGAAGTCAATAAGTCTGTGGCCCACAGATAGGGCATTAAGTACCCAGAGGAGAATTTATTCCAGTCCAAGGTCTGTGCCTGCCCTCCTCCTGCCACAAACACAAGCCTGCAGGCAGCGCCTCTTGATCTCTTCCACTAGAGTGGGTGGGGAAGTTCATTACAATTTTAGCCATGAAGCCCTGAAGTGCAGGTAATCATATTTAAAAAGATAAGGAACAGGACAAGAAAGGAACCCTGCTTCATGAAGAAATTCTAATTTCAGTAGTCATGGGTGGAAAAATCAATACTGCTCTCTGATTCAAAAGGAGCACTGGGCTTCGTCCTCCTCCTCCTGGTCTTCCACATTGGAAAGGTTCCTGAATGAATGAATGAGTGAATGAATGAAGCTGAGAACCTACAATGTAAACATAGTGTATGCTGACACTCTCACCCCCCCACACACACCTGTGACACCACCCTCCCTCACCTTATTCCTGCTGAAAACTTCTGGCCAGAGCTAACTCCAGCTACCCTTGTCAAAACCATGTCTTTCTGCTTTCTCCATGTGGCTCTTTCCTGTGCCATGAAATTGCATCTTTTTTTTTTTTCTAACCCCATTACCTTCACCCTGGGTGTGTATGTTTGCTTTCTGCAATTAAGACAGAGAGAGGAGGAAAAGGGAGGAAGGGGAAGGAATGAGAAAAGGAAGAGGAGAGTAGGAGGCAGGGAGGAAAGACAGGGAAGGAGGGAAGAAGGGAGAGAGGAGAGAGAGTGTGTGTCAGTGCCAACCTTTGATTTTGTAGCCTTTCATAGAAATATTCACTCCCATTTAGTTGTTCCTAGCTGAAGAAAAAGTGTCATTAACTGACTGGCAATAAAACGTGAGCTCTTTTATACCATATCATTCATTTAGGGTGGCAGTTTCAGACACATCAGGAGACTTCTGTTTTAATCACCGATTATGTATTTGGCCAATAAAGCTCATATTGTTAACATTAATATATACATATTTATAACTCGATGGAGCTAGACATAATTAAGTAGAAATGTTCAAATTAACAATGATGATAATCATTCAAAATGAGATTCCCCTGATGCCTTCCAGCATCACTGATCCACCCCCAACCCTGCCATGGAAACTGTGAGCAGTGGTGATGTTGCTCTGCCTACCCCTTACTTAAACATAAACCATTTAAAGTGGTCTGTCAGATGTAACAAATGACACATAGACAGATAATGAATTGTATTGTATTGTATGGAAGGTCAATTGTATTGTATTGTATGAAAGGTCAATTGTATTCAGACATCTTCAGTTATGGGGGAGTTCTTGAAGCTGCAGAGATTTCTGAGAGTTCAAGGATAGGGCATGCACAAGTATGTTGGGTCCTCTGGAAGGCCTGGTCTTGAGATGATTAGACCAACAACTGACTAAGACCAGGACAGATGTATTATGGCCCAAGCCCATGGAATGTCTGTGGCAGCAGCTCACATCCCTGGAAGAGAGTGTCACCATCTGCTCATGTTGGCTTCAGACACTGAATGCAACAGGCTCCCCCAGGAGGTGGGGGCTGCAGATCCAAAAGCAGAGGGGGATATAAGGCAACAATAAAACCTTTGGTTTGGGTCACTCTGACATCTGCCTCCGTCTGCCCCCTCCTCACGATGTGCCAAACTAACCATCTCCTTCCTTGGCTCTGAGCAGCACACATTCCAAATTCAGCTTGGAGCACATCCCCTTGTCCCTGCCAAATTCTCTGGTGGCATCCTGTGTTTTTGCTCCCCAGTTAGATCACAAGCTTCTTAAGGGATATACGTCACCTCCTTTTGCTCCCAAGATATGAAGAGGCTCTGAGTAGGTTCTTGGGAAAGAGGGGCTCTGAGGATAATCCTCCAGACATTGGGCAGGGAAACTGATGGTGCTATGGACTGAGTTCATGTTGGACTGAACTCTGTTTCTTGACACGATCCTCACCTGAGCTCAGGACATTGGTTTCCTTGGCTTCCTGGCCAGATACATTCACTGAGACTTAGGGGTCTGCCCTGTGACAAATGTGGCTCCCGTTCTCACATTTTGCTATGCCGTGTTACACACATCATTTCTAAGCCTCTCGGAAGCCCATGCATTTCAGAGCATTGGCAATCAAGCATAAAGTTCTGGGGCAAGCTGTGAAATCTCTGAAATGAAAATCAATTCCATCTCCATTTCATGGAGACTAATGTGGCATTTACAACATAAACAATCACTTCTGTTAGGGAGGAAAATTAAAAGCTGTGCTACATAAAGGCACAATGTTTAAGGTTCTGCTGGAAATGAACACTTGGCTTTGAGATGATTACAAAGGGAGTTGGAAAAAGAAAGAAAAAAAAGAAAAGAAGAAAGAAAAGATCTGGCCACAACTGTTCAGAAGTGTAGCAGTTTCATAATACAAATATTCTGACTTAAAACATTGGCCTCAGCTTAGATCTCAAGGGAAAAACAGAAGCCCCGGACACTTCCTAAGCAGGCAGAGGTGGTCAAGGGCGTGTGAATGTCAAGTCCATCACTTTTGCCACTGGTCTAAGACACAGGGATATTTCCCTTGAGAAAAAGCTTCAAGATCTTCAGAAAGAGAAAGTCAGAAGTTCAAGTCCAAAACATCTTAGGCCTTACGATTCCTTGACCTGGCGCCATTTTTATCCTCTCCTTTCCCACATTGCTGTACAGCATCCCTCCAGATGCCGTGTGCACAAAGACACACTTACAAACTGAGATAAAAATTAAAGGCAGAAAACAAAAGGACTCTTCCAAGTTAAAAACCAAACTAAACAAAACAAAACCCGGAATTGAGCTCAGTTTTACCACTCTAGGAAAGATTCCCAACCTCTAAGGGCTGTTTCCTCATCTGCAAAGCGAGATATTAGGTCATGTGATTTCCAAAGGAGACCATTTGTAGGACTTTTATCATTTTCTTATTCTGCATTTAAGACTGCAAACAACCACTCAGTTGGCCTCATTTGCAAGGGTGGCGGAGAAAAGATACAGGCTGTTGCCAATCAGGAGTTGCTCATTTGCATAATGACTGATTCACTAATTAGCCAGAAAGACTTCCAGTACAGCCACACAGGAAGGCAAAGGCTCTCCTGCTGTGGCGTTATTTAAGGGAGCCCCTGGCTTTGGCTATTATGATTCTCAAAGCACTAGCCAGTAACTAACTGGCTTTCCTGTAAAACTGCTTCAGTAATTAAGAACATTAACATAAAGGAAACTTTCTCAATTAGCTATTTTTAGAGTGGGCAGGAAACACCGTCTTAGTTTTTTTAGGCATTTTTTATAATAGTACTTTTCTTTTCTTTTTTTTTTTTTTTTTTTTTTTTTTTGTATTGTCACCTATTGTCATTCTATTTTTACTCTGCATCAAATAATTTGTAGTAATCTTATCATATGGGGTAGTGATTTTCACACCATCTGAAAGAGAAGTCAGATGACTTTCTGATAAAAGCAGACCCTGTTAATGCCAACCTGAATGTGGGGCAACCCAGGCTACAGATGTTACATATGTACCAGCCAATCTTCTTATCACACATCTTGATTTGACTTGATCAAAGAAGCAATCTGTGTGACATTCCCTCCCCTCTCCCTACCAACGTCACCTTTTCAAGGTAGATGGAGAACACTGTACAAATTGCTTGCCATAGCCCCCAAATGCTAATCACTTACCAACATCTGAATTCTGACTTGAGACCTTGCAGGATAAGGTAGGCAAACAGTGTCAGTGCACAGAACTATTATTTACCTGTGTCAAAAATAACTATCTGATTTACATAACTGTGGGGCTAGATGACAACTTCTCTCTCAAACTGCTTCTGCAGCAGAAAAAAAGAAAAGAAAGGAAAAGGAAAGAAAAACCCTTTGGCAGATATGAAGGTATGTCACCTTTATTATGTTTTTAAACTCAAAAAATGGAATGGGACTGGTTGGGATTAAGTGCTTGAGCACTGAATTGGAGAAGGAAAAATACAAACAACCAAACAACCAAACAACCAAAAAAACCCCAACAAAAACAAAAACAAAAATTAAACTATTTAAAAATGTATGATTTGCAAAACACTTTTGAGTTTGTCAGCTGCTGTCTTGTATAAGACACTGATCTCCAGAGTGGGTTTAATATACTTCAAGGGATCCGTTTGATTTACTGGGGGTACATAATGAAGCCATTGTAGATTTTAATTCTATCATTCCTATTGTGTTGATAGTACTTTCAAAAGCATACATCTTTACAATTGGAGTGCATACATATGCATTGCTGAGAAATGTGTATATCCTAGATATTGGTTGGATTTTTTTTTCTATTAGTGGTCAGTGATAAACGAGAAGCCTTTGGAGACCATTATTAGACTGTGTTTGTCATGTTGGACAAGAACATGGTCTGTTTCTAAATAGAATTTTCCAGAGGGACAGCTACATCCCAAATATATTGCTAGAGGATGTACTTCTATGACCTAAAGAAACCTGGACTAAAGTGTTAACATTTATGTTTTCGTCTATTCAGACAAACAAATGTACTATCCTGAAAAACTATGCACTTAACATTAGTCTTTCAAGGTCAGGAACTACAGATTTAATTCTTTTTAGGATAGAAAAAAGATCTTCAACATAAGCTAAAGTTTAGCTATGGATTTAGGCCTTAGTTCCTTAAAGACCTATGTCCTAAAAATTTGGTCCCCAGGTTATTACTATGGGGAAGAAATAGAACTTTGAGGAGATAGGGTCTACTGGGAGAAACTCAGATATCAGTGTGTGTGATCTTGAAGGGAACACAGAAACACAGGCTCCTTCCTTTTTTTTTTTTTTTGGTTTCCTGGCATCTGGGAGGTGAGGTGAATAGCTTTGCTGTGTTCTTCTGCCACAATGTAATGCCTCACTTTCCAAAGAGAGCAAGGACCACAGGGTAGAGTCTACAACCACCTTCTTCAAGTTGTACATCTCAGGCATTTGTTACAGTGAAAGAAAGCTAATTTATACAAATGAGATAGGAGGGGACCTTTTCAGAGCAGGGCAACTGTGATGGAGAAGCAGCTGGAAGCATACTAACTAAAGAAAGTCTAAGCATGTGGGCTTGCTACGTCATCATTAAGCCCCTCCATGGCAACCATACCCTAACCACAGGACTATGTACATAGACAGAAGGACCCATGAGACTTGATGTACAGTCACAGTTCAGTCCTTATCCCCATCTGCCTTCTGTTCTTGTTCTCAATATGTTCAACCACAAATATGTATCCAGTGTTTAACACAGTTAGGGCAGTTTCAAGGTTTTTCAATGCTTCTCCCAGACTCCTACTTGTCATTCCTCATTCTGCTAGTGAGATACCTGGATCCTCACACAGGGTTCAAGCAAAGCTGTGACAGGTAGAGGTGAGGACACTCACTGAGGGTTGAGCCTTCTTTGCTCACTGGTACCGACATTGCCTCAGACATTCTAGGTTAGGATTGATGGACACTGCTGTTCCCATTTCTGGAGAACAGTGGATAACTCTACTCATTTGAAGAATGTTCTTCATGTTCCATCTTGGGCTTCATAATAGAGATCGCAAGAAGCTCTCCTGTCTGACTTTGCTCTCCATCAAGATCACACAGTAGTTGGGGAGAGTAGATTTAAGCTGAAAGCTATAGAGAAGTGCCATTGCCAATGAGGGTGAGCAGTGGGACTTTGGTGGGACCACCTGAGAGTGAAGAGACCATTGTGACATAGTAGATGTAGTGTTTAATTAAGCCAGACTGACATTATTCCTGTCTTAGATATTCCTGTCAGCTATGAGTACTGAGGTAAACCATTTCTATCTGTCATTGACTCAGTTTTCATATCATTACAATGAGAATTTTAGTGCTTGTTGAGGATTAGATGAAACACCAGATTTAAAATGCCTTATAAGAGAGCAAGTGCTATACCCCCATTAGGAGTTACCATGAATAGAGGTGAGGTGGTCATTCTGGCCTGGAACAGTTAGGAAAGGCTTTCTCCTGACGTGAAGGGATGCGGTTAAACATCAATGCAAGTGGAAGCTGGAGGCATTTATTCTACTATGTTGGACCACGGATAGACTACAGGATGAGTGTGAGGGTGGCCAACTTCCTCCAACCCACTTTTTTTTCTGAAGTACTTTCTGGGGCTTCAGTACCTTAGTTACCAGTGTGAGAAGAATGGAAACACTGGTCGGAAGTAGGATTTAGAGACTGTGGTATCATTGAAAGTCTAGAAGAAGAAGGGTATTAATTAGCTGTCTGGTTCCCAGTGTTTTTCCTAAGCAAATATTGTTACTAGATCCATCCCCTTGGTGGTTCTCTAGAGGAGACCTTGAAGAAGTGGCTTCTCAGGAGAGTTTTGCATCCACTGGAGCCTGTGACACATAATGATTCATGTCCTGCTAGTCACCAAGAAAGTCGAGTGTCCATGTCCTATCTTTGCTCAGGAAGAGCAAGACAAGCCCAGCTCTGCTCGATGCTTCTCTCTTTTAGTGCATAGTTTGCAGCTAAATGTTGAATGCAAATACCCTGAGGTGTTGAGATTAGTAAATGAGGATTCAGAAAGATGACTCGGAGCAGCCCATACAGTTGGATTGCTATTGCTGTGGGACACAGTTACTGTTAATCTTAACTCATCTTGTAGAAACGTAATTACCGTGTAGCTTCAGTGTATGCCCAGATCTGAAAAGGTAGACCAGTAGACTCCATTCAGCCTGGGGGGGGGGGCTAAGATCAGTCACTAGGCTGCACTGGTTTTATCTCTATTCTTATAAAAGCTCTTGGGAGTAGCCTTTCCAAGAAGTTGCTTCCTACTCTCAATCTCATTTTCTGATAATCAATTCTGAATTTCCTACAACTGAACATGGTCTGAGGCTCTTGGTTATTCCTCTTGGCTTATTTGCCTTTCCTTATGCAGACTTCCTGATGAGTGTTCTGTAGTGGGGCCACTTAGCTGGACACGGTCTAGGTTGGGTTAAAAAGCTGATGTGCTACTGCATCCACCAACCTGTATGTGCAGCAAATCATATCTCTAGAGGAAGATGAGACAGGAAGAACTCTGTGCCCAGGAGTTCCAGATAGGTCAAAATAGCAAATTCCATGTTAATACAAAAGAGAGGGAGAGACTGAGAAAGGGAATAAGCAAGAAAGGAGTGGAGGAAGAGAGTAAAGAAGGAAGGGAAAGAAAGGAAGAAATAGCTCTTCTTTAATATTCATCTTCCCTTCCTTAATTCCTGCTACAAGACATTCTAGATATTAAGAGCAAATATGACTGCCTAGTACAAGCATCGTATTTCCCAGTCTCCCTTGCAAGCAAGTCCTAGCCAATGGAATGTGGGGAGTCGGACTGTGTGTAACTTCTGCATTCTTCCTTTCTCAACTGTCTCAGCCTTCTCATTGACTGAAATCTGAACATGGCAATGGGAATCTAGAGCATCATTGGGGATCAGAGATGGAGATCATTCATGCTTTGCTGCTCATCTCCAGAATTCCTGGGATAGAAGCACACATAGTTGAGATCTCCACTCTAGATGGAGCTCTCAAACCTTCAGTGAAGGTCTTGTGAATGTGGACTCATGTCATACTCTCATTTCAACCTTCCCAATGGGCTCTTTGTGGCCTCAAAACTGAGCAAGATCTGCAACGAGACTCCAGGGAGTTTAGGGTCATCTTTTGCAACCAGCCTTTCTAACACACATTTGTCCCTGGGTCTCTCTTCTGTGTTTTGCTACTTTGGGATGTGGTGTCGAGTTCCAGAGAAGACTTGCAGAGGTAACTCATGCTTAGGACTCTCTGGGGATTCCAGTGTGAAGGTATGGAAGGGTGGGTGGAGAAGGACCATGCTTGGAGAACTGTCCTATTTCCAAAATACAGGCTTGTCATTGTGTAGGATGGAGGAGATGGGCCTCACAGGGTTTGGGAGCCACTCCCAACTCTGTCTCTCAGCATCTGTGTCGTTTTGAACAACCCTTCTTTCCGAGCTTAGTGAAGGATGCAGACTCAATTATTTCTAAAATGTGGTCCAGTGTTAACATCTTACACTGTGGGGAATCTCCAGCCAGCTTTGTGGCTCTGGTGTCACCTTCAGTTCATTAATCAAAGGTCCACATCCGTGATAAAGGATGGATTGAGCTCCATTCACTTCTCATCAAGTGCTGGCTCACTTGCTCGGCACTGAATAGGAACAGGCTTCTGGAGGTGGGATGAGAAGTGGGTGGAGATGGAGGCCGGTCTTACAGAAGTGTCGGATGACACCTTTCCTGGGGGAGTTGAGAAATAGCGGAGTGATTTACTGTTGGAATGAGTCCTTTGTGTGAGAGAAAGCAAGGTGAGGTGAACAAAGGTGGGTTTGACCAGCGCAAGGCTGTCTTCGCCCATTTTTTGTTATATCTACTTAACGGCGGTGGGGAAAGTTTACATGCTTTGGAGCCTCAGTTTCCTGTTTTGGGAGCAATAGAACAGAGCCCTTTAAAGCTTGAAGGTGTCGAGGGAGGTACTGCTGGCAAGGCACCTGCACACAGTAGGCTCCAGGCACAGAGCAAACACCAGCTCCTGTCCCCTCACTTCCCTGACAGCAACTGGCTGTCTGATTAAAGACTGCACTTGGTTTCCAGCTGCCAAGCAAGCTCCCCTGCCTTCTGCCCCCTGAGCTGTCCTCCTCTGTTCAGTAGATGTTTTTTTTTTCCTCTAGCTCCCCACCCCCATCTACCTGCGGCAAAGTTCTCCCATCATTCCTTCTTCACAGAGGGCAAGGAGAGGTGGGGTTATACAGATGCCCAGTGATATTTCAGAAGCTCTAATTAAGGGAAGATTATGCATGCCATTTGAGCTTTAAAAGGGATTCAGCGCACAATGAATAAAATGCTAACGTCTCCCCTGTCTAACCCACTCACCCACATACCCTGGGGCAAAATGAAGCATAACTCAGTTTCTCCAAGAAAGGCATCAGAAGGCAGGTCATTCTGGTCAGTGGGCAGACAGCGGCAGTGCCACATTCTTGGCAAATGTCAGTCCTGTCATCCGTCCTCCGTCTCGCCACCTCTTTCTTAGCGAGGTGCAGACATAGAAAAATGACTGCATTGTTCTGAGTTCTGCCTCCCCTTGAAGCGTCTGTGTATTTATTTCTGTTCTGCTCAAAGGCAGCAGTGTGAGTTTGGGGCTGGGTGGTCGGTGAGTGGTTGCAGAGAAGGAACTTTTCCAGCCTGGAGCCACCCAATCCTGAGTGTGTGCCCTCTCATCTGATTTCAGAGGCTAAGCAGGCAGCTCTGGTTTTTGCGTGTATCTTTCACACCTGTCTCCAATGCTTCCTTCCTTCCTTCCTTCCTTCCTTCCTTCCTTCCTTCCTTCCTTCCTTCCTTCCTTCCTTTTTTTCTTTTTTTTCCATACCAAGGCTGCATCCTGAGGCTCCCGCTGGCTCTCTGGGAACCACTGACACCTGGACTTGCATCTCCCAAATAGCTCTCCACTCAATGCTCGAGTCTCCGTGTATGTGATTCTCCCCTGCTTCTTGGTCTATTTAGGACATTCAGAGACATGTATACATACACCTATTCTCATCATGCAAGCTCTGCATGCTAGACTTACGTTATTTCACAGATGAATAGAGCCCTAGCTACTTGGGGCCTGTGCTGTCACTCTATGGGGGCTCTGCAAACAAGAAGGTTTTTGGTGTTTTGCTTCAGTGTTCATAGGAGCTCCTCTGCTGGGCAGTAGTTCAGCCCAAAGATCTCACTCTCTTGCTTGAATCCTCATTCATGAACTACCCAGGTGCCAGTCTTAGGGACACTCCCTCTAAGTACTCCAGCTCTTTTTCCTAGGAAAGAGTTCCTTGCTATGGTTTGAGGAATTCTGCGCAACACCCAGTATACAAGTGAAAGGGGATTATCATGATATCCCAGCAGATTGAGCAAGGGATCACTAATCAGATATCAGAAGGTACTAGAAGTATCCGGAACCTTCCAAGGCAGCTATGGCTATAAAAACAGAAACTGAGAAGCTAGCTATGAATGTCACTAAGTACCCATTGGCCCAGTGAAATTCACAATTCTGCAAACCCTTCTCACTTTCCAGATATTAGTTTTGCCACCTGCAAAAGAGTGGTCTTATCGCTGGCAGTCATCCAGGGCTGAAAAGAGGAATCTTGTCAAAATCATTTCCAAGTGCACCTGCAGATAAGAGCCAAGCTCTCACCAAAATGCCAGAGAGTGAAGCTCTCTGCTCCCTCCCTCCTGCCAATCCAGACCGGCTCCCAGCATCAGACCCTGCAGAGGTTGCAAAGAAATGACCTAATGTCAAAGCTTCAACACTAGCCACACTGTCAAGGGGACAGGTGGGGCATCTAGACAAGATTAGCAACCCCACAGGACACGGCCTGCTTCTGATCTTCCTGGTCACAGATATTTGGGATGGCTGCCACTGGGCTGGCCAGTAAGCCCCTCCTGGGTTTGGCGGCAGAGTAAGCAATGCTCCGAAAATTGCCAGGTCACCATTATTTACTTCCACAGTTACTTTATGAAAGAAAGCCCTTTGTCTCTTGGTTCCACTGAGAAGGTAATACTATAATTTCTTTCGTCATCTCCCTTTTATGAGGTCAAAGGTCAGGCCAAGGAAATCAGGCACTCTGAGAAGTGACCCTCCCTCCCCAACCCCTCCATCAACAAAGCTGACCTCAGCCATTAAGGGTTAAATATAATTCATTCCTAGGGGGATGAAATGCTTCTGGCTCCTGAAGCCTGACTGAGAAGTGAGGAAGTGATCACTGCCAAGGACTCTGACCAGGCTCAAGTTCACCATTTCTTTTCCCAGTCAGTCATTCTCATCTTGAGTTTGCTACCCGGGGGATGGAGACACCTCCCTCCTACTGTTCCATTCCTTTAGAAGCTCTGGCTTGGCCACACTGGGAGGATGCCCTTGACCTTGCAAGTCCATCACTTCATTTGTGTGTGTGTGTGTTTTCTTCCTTGGTACCATCCCCCCTGCTATTGTCCACTCTCTTAGGGGAGCTTCTCCTATCATCTCCTATGTGATTCTGGGAGCAGGCTAGAACCATCATCTCTTTGGCTGATAAAACTAGCTGGATTTCTCCTCCAAGCCCGCCCCCTCTTCCCTCATTTCTCCCTCTTGTCTTCCTGGCCCTCGGTTGGCTAAGAACAGTAGGAGCTCATAACAGACAGCATGTCATCTATTCCTGACAGCCTCGGTGCTGTAATATGGGCCTGCCAAACCCATTACGGTAATGACAGCATTGCAGAATTAGAACGCTCACTCCTACATAGGGGGGAAAAAACCTTGGGAGAGAGGGGGCAGGGCTAGAATCACATGTTGCTTTGCTTTCTTTCTCTCCTCTGCTCCCCCCCCCTAAGATGCATCAGGATCTTCTTTTCTTTCTCTTTTGTTCTGTTTAAAAGATAAACAAGCCAGCAGCCAGGTAACCCAAGTCAGATAACACATTTTCAAGAAGGTGACAGTATCACTTTGGTCTTGGGAAAAACATCCGGAAGATCTTTGTGCTTCCCATCGGTGCACCTCTTGCCATTCCAATCTCATCTCCTCCGATGCTGCAGGCATACACCACAGGTCTTTGCTTGGACTTGGGAAATCTCAACAGGCACGCACAGAATTAACTTTCTGCCTTGGGCTGGGGGATACGGGGTATTGCAGAACTTAATGATCATCTTTCTGACTGGGGATCATAAAGTACTGTTGATAATTATGATAATTAAAGTGATTTGCCTACAGTAATTAGTCCCTGGGACTCCCTTGTGGTGGCAAGACAAAGAGATTGCTTCATCTTGTGTATGGCCCAATCAAGGCACAAGGACCAAGTAATAGTCCTGTTTGACCATAAGAGACTGGTCCAGGCACAGCACAGGGGATAAGGTGCTAGGCTGGCTGCCTTGTAGGTGCTGTGCATTCAATGCAAATGTAGAGTCAGTTTAAGGCAATAATAAGATGAGCCAGACCCAGAGGACACCCCAAACTCCTGCTGAATATGGACATTAAGGAACAACACTGGAAGTGTATATACTAGGTTTTGAGGTGGTGCCAAGTTCAAATGGGTGAGAGAAGGACTATCAGCACACAGTAGAACGCATAACCATCTTTGTCTCCTAGAAACCTAGTCCCAGAGTCATACAATCTGGAGAAACTGAGTTTTCTAACAATCCAACCAGAGGTGCTGATGGGCATTTCTGGGTCAAGAGAAGAAGTTTATGACATTAATGATCAAGCTCTTGCCTCAGCTGTGGCCACTGGGCATGTGTCCCAGGGTGTAAGAGGTGTGGATGTGGATAGGCAAGCCATGAGGGTCAGCAGAAACAAATCTAGAGGTCTCAGAGTCTCAGGTCTAAATTTTGGTCCTAGCTGTGTGACCTGAGCAGGCTGCTTTCTCCCTCAGTGTTTTAGTCTTTCCATGGGAAGGCCCAGGGCCTGAGGGATTGTGACAATAGCATTCTGATATCACTAGTGTTTTGTTTCTGTATTTGTCACTTTGGCTTTGCTCTGAGCACAGTGCCCAACAGAAACAACTTACAAGAGGGAGGATTTATTCTGTCTTAGTGTTCAGTCCATCAAGGTGGGGAGGATTCACCACAACAGCTCTGGTGCTGTTCCTGCTCTGTGTGCATCTCCTTCTCAGGGGGCAGGTGGAGGCTGTTTACATGATGGTAGACCCGGAAGCAAAGAGCACAATAGAAACCAGGGGCTGAGTATATCATCCAGAGACCCGATTGCAGTGGCTAGCCCCTCCCCTCATCATATTGCACCAATAGATGGGGAAAAAAAAAAACCATCCAAAATGGCCTGAGGGGAATTTCAGACTCAAACCACAACTGTTTCTTCTTTTTATTCATGAAAGGGACTGCCTCAGACATCAGCCAGTCAATTGATATCTATTCAGAACCTTCTATAATTCCAATTCAGCGATAAAGGATGAGAGAGGAAACTTACCATGTAACTTCAGTAAAATAATGGATGCTGAAAGGGTATGTTGAATTCTCTGCAAAAATGTGGTTAATGTTACATGGCTGGTAATTTGGATGGTGAGACAAAGTTCAGGCCTAAGCAGTTGTCAGAAGCCTATTGAAGAGAAAGAACCACAGGATACTTTAGCTGGTAACAATTTCTCTAGTGTCCTCATCAGCTAAAGGATGAAGCCCAAATGATCATGATATTTTATGTGATTGGCTCCCTGAAGGTCTCTTTAGCCACACAATGATATGGTTCTTCATAGGAGCCTACCATTCTTTCATTTCATTCTTCTTTCATTCTACCAGTCTCCTCATCCATCTATCATCCATTTAACCCTCTACCCACCCACCCCCTTATTTCCACGAATATTAAATGCCGGGTATGTATTAGCACTGTTTTCCAGTTTGTAAATTAGTTGGCTAGGCTGAGGATATTATGAATGGATGATTTGGAAGGTGTAGAGCAGACTGGCTGTAGAAAGATATATACATGAGATTCAAGTGAGCACAGGGAAGGGCGGGAACAAAAGGAAATACCGAGATGGAGTGTGGCTGGAGCTTGGTTAGAAGATTAGATTGCCAAAGGCAGGTTAAATAGTTGAGGCATGTGACATTTGGTCAGAGACGTGTATATGTGAACCTGTCCCTCCAAATGGAAGGATGAGGCTAAGAAAGGAGAGTTCCAGGTGGACAGAACTGCAAGTGTGAAGGTCTTGAGGTGGAAACAAGCCTGGTTTCCTTCAGGCACAAGTAGAAAGATGTTGTGGCTGACGCTGCAGATTCTGGGTGACAGGTGGCATAGCATCATGCCTGCACAGAAGGTGGGACTGGATGTAGAGGTCCATCAAATCAATACAAGCCAAGCAAAGGAGTTGAGATTGCTTCCTGTTAGTATGGAATCCAGCAAAGGCTTTAGGCAAGGAAGTCAATATGTTTTATAACTATTTTTTTAAAAAGACAAAACACATATTTCTGTGTGTCTATATGATGTGGCCCTGAGACTTCCTTTCTGTACCTTTACCTGACACTGCATAGCCACTGAGTGCCAGCTCATCTATCTCTTTTCTTCCTTCCCTGCCATTTCTTCAGGTTCTGTCTCCTGTTGCTTCTATCTTGCTCTGATGCTTCGACGTACCTCTAATAGTGCATGAAGTCCAAACTGTTGACAGCACCCCCCCCCGCCCCTGCTTACATGTGTCTTCTCTAGTGAAGGGCCTGGGACATGGTAGGGCCTTAATAACTTTGATAAGGGCCAGTGGTCAGGGTAGCCTCCATGGAAACAAATCTTGGTGGGTGGATGGAATTTTGATAGGTAATAAAGAAAAACCAGAGTCCCCCAAATCCTGCAATATCTGTTCAAGTCAACGTGAGACATGACTGCAAAGATATTGCCATGGAGAAGGAAAGCTCACATCCTAGCGGAAGCCACGTGACCTCATCTTTTCTGCAGAGTAGCACGAATATAGGCAGTTAAGGAGGATGGTAGGTGATGCTCTTAATACAATATCCATGCACTTTTCCATATTTTCATCTACAGTGAAGTACATGGACAGACAGACTTCACAATCATTTCATTCTTTCTTACTTTCCTTCATTTAACAGCCTTTAATTAAATGTCTCCTGAATATCTTGCAGATTGCTAGGCCCTGTGAAGGACAAGTAGTATATAAACATTACTTCATAGTCCAAAGGAGAGGCAGGAAGGCACAATGGTTTCTAGTTAGAGTTCTGAAATTAGACAATGTGGCCCTGAGCCTTCACTCTAAGGTGCTGTATTATTTCAGGCAAAGGGCTTAACTTTTCTGACCCTTTGCTTCCACATTTATGAAACTAGATAGAAATGTATCAGTTCTCCTCTTTTCCACGGAGACTGTAGGCTAATACAACTGGGGAACTCAAAAATCTATAGGCACGGAACACTATGTGATAGGTAATAGGAATTCTGACTGCTAGGCACTAAAGGTAGATGGAGCATCCATCACAGATATTCTGATAAGGGAATAATTGATGTCCTATGGAAGACAGAACAGCCCAGTGTAGAATTTGATCATGTTCTTCAACAAAAACACAACTTGAAACTGAAATTGGTTATTTCTGGCATTCTAATTTAATTCTTTTTCAGACTATAGTTGATTCCACTTCATGAGATGGAATATGTAGAGGATTCACAGAGCTCATTAAAAATATCTTGCCTGAACTCTGTCTAGCATAAGTCCAGCCACCTTCTTTCTAAATTCCAAGCCCCCAGGACCCCTGGAAAGTATGGTTCAACTTGGAAAAGTGACCAACTGAACAAGTGAGAAGTCTGTGTTGGGGAAGAGCACCTGGAATTTTGGGACTTTCTGCCTGCCAAAGGCTTACTTTGCAGCCATCTCTAGACTTAAACAGGTTTTACCCATTCCTTTATTTCTGTTCTCTTGACCCCAGAATGATCATACAGAGATTTCCTCCTTACCCACTGACACTGGAAGTGCCCTCTGGATCCCCCAAGACTCCTGTCCCTCCCCTGACAGTCATTCACTTTTCTCTTCTCATCTCTAGTGTGTCAGGAGTCCTTGGTTGGGGTCAGTGAGTGGGCTGAGAGCTCAGGAGAGGCATATGGGAGTTCATTTGCATCAGGGGACTTTTGAATAGATGATAATCGTCTGCAAATGGCAATTAATGGAATCTTTAAAAATGTCTTGATGGTTAAAAAAAAAAGAAGTCAAGGCCCATCATGCCTCTTGTTGCAAGTAATTATGGAGGTGGCTGCTTTGCATAGATTCAGAGTGACCTGATCCTTCCACCCAGTCACACCGAGTGATGGGTGATGTCTCAGCTTTCAACATGTGACCCTGGAGTGTCTTCCTCGGTGACAGCATTTGAGGAAAAAGCCTTTTTTTCTAGTTCCACATTATATCCTAAGGCTGGGATGGGAGCAGAAAATCCGCATCCCCCGAGGAAAGAGGAACATGCATTTACTGCACACCAAGTTGCGTTAGCTGCTTTTACAGCCCAATGTTTCAGCTTGTCCTTAAACAGCCTGGCAAGGAAGTTTTATTCCCCCAGTTCTTAAAAAATAGATGAGGAAACTGAGGTTTAGAGAGGTTAAATGACTTGCTGGAGGCCAGCTAGCAGAAATGAAATCTGAACTTTGAAGTACATCTTTATGGGGCCTACGATCTTTTCTGGTAGATGCGCTGGTGTTCTCATTCCCTCACAGTACTTAAAGCTGTCACTCATTATGTGCCTATCTGGTCATCTGTTGGTCTCCTAGCTTGGCTTTGCTGCAGGACCTTCCAAGGCAGGGAGATGCTCTTCCATAGTCGGCTCTGGCTAGTCAGTGGCAATAATGCTGATGCCCCTGGGCAGTTAATAAATATTGGCTGACAGAGTAAGTGGCTTTCTCTGGATGAGATGAATCACGCAAGTGCCCAATATAAGACTGTCTGATGATCAACTAACATCTTTATTTTATAAACAAACAAAAATGTTGTCGTGTAGAGTAATAGATTTGGTGCTGGTTAATCCAGATATTCATAGATGTCTTGCAAGACTCTTCCCCTGAGGTGCAGTTCAGGTGCCTGCCTGCGTCGCATGCATCAATAGGAAAGAATGAATACTTTTCCCTTTGCTGTACTTAGACTTTCTCAGATGCAGTTCAGCTGCATCTCAGTAGACTGAGCTCACTCAGGGGGGCAAGGACTCTTTTGGGGTGCCAGTGTCTCTTGCAGAGAGAAGTAGCATAGATTCTCTTCTGTGCACTACCCTAGCATGTGAGTCCAGTATCCTCAGAGGTTAGAAGTGGGTGTCAGGTCCCCTGGAGCTGGGTCCAGGTACTGTGAGCTATCCAATATGGGAGATGGGAACCAAATCTGGAACGCAATAGACAATCTTAACCTTCCAGTCATCTCTCCAGCCATGAACAGCAGACATGAGCAGTGCTAGGAGGTTTTCATGACATCACCAAGTGCTGGCACGTCAAAACACAAAACGTGGCAAGATCTGAGGCATGAAAGTATTATGGGTTGAATATTAAATATCCCCAAAGGTTTATATATTGAATACATAATCCCCAGCTGGCGGCACCAGTGTTATCATCTCTGGAGAGTTCAGGAGCCAGGGCTTAGATGGAAGAGGCAGGCTACTAGGTAAGTTCTTAGAAACAGATTGTTCCAGGATGAAGTTTCTAGCAGGTTTTTGAGATCTCCGCTGTTCTGAGGACTTACAGTAGTCTACCTAACTTACTTGCAATCACTCAGTGACGCTCATAGGGCTGGGGTAGGGATAAGAGAACAGAGTGAAGCAGACTGGGAGAGAGCAAAGATGAGTGACAAGTTGCCAACTTGTGCATGTCAAAGGCACCTCTATCCTTTCTGTTCTTGTATCCCCATTATTGCTTCACTATTGGATGCCTTGGGCAGGCTGAAACAGCATCGCAGGATGTGTCCATACTCATTCACATCCTCCTGGGCTCCAGCCATGGTGTTTTAGTCTTTCTCTGCCCCATGTGTTTCTAGGTCTCAGGTAGCTCTTTCCTCCCTAGTTAGAGGTTATAGTATCTATGCTACACACAGGAATCCTTATACTTAAAGGTGGGCTTGGGGCTGGTTGGTGGAGAAACTCCTCAGATGAACAATATGAAATTAGGACCCAGATCCTTGGATGAGTCAGGGAAGTGTGCCGAGCAAAGGTTGAGTGACTCTGATCTTGGACAAACATCTAGGGGCCTTATGTCCTCTAAAAAGTCACTGTACTGAATATGAGTGTGATGGGTTGTTTTTATGCTTTCTTGGCTGATTTATAGTGCCCAGATACTTGGTCAGGCATGCTAAATATTTCTGTCATGTTACTTTTGGGTAAGATATGGATGTGGATAGCAGATATGGAAAGCCACCTGTGATGTGAATGGGACAGAAGAGAACAAAAGGTGGCACCTTCCCAGAGCAAGAGGGAATCCTGACTGGAACTCAGAAAACAGCTCCTTCCTGAGTCTCCAGGTTATACTCATCTTGTAAGATTTGAGGCTTACTGGCTTCCGCTATTGTGTGAGCTACTTCTTAAAAGAAATCTCTCTATATATATACACATCATTGTGCTAATCAGCTTTTAATTACTGTAAGCAAATAGCTGAGTTAATTAACTTATAAAGAGAAAAGGTTTACCTTGGCTCATGGTTTTGGAGATTTTAGTCCATGATTGCTAGGTCCCATGGGTTTTGGCCCTGTGGTTAGAGGAGCATATCATTGTATTTTGTTAGAAAAACCCCACATATATCAAGAGCTAGGAAGCAAAGCCATAAAGCCAAAGGGCCTTGGGGCACCCAATCATCTTTGGGATACATCTCCAATGACTTAAATACTTCCCATAGTACTCCTTTTCTCTAATTTTCTACTACCTGTGTGTAAGGCCGTGGTGGGGACCAAGCCCTCATTGCATGGCACTTTGTGGGGAAGGTGTTTATGAATCAGGTCATGGCACACATTTTGTTGGTTCTGTTTTTCTGGAAATATCTAATTCAAGGGTCTAGAGTTGAATGGAGATGCCATATCCCACAGGCATGTGGATGAATGGATACACGCATAGCTATTCTTACAAGGAGGAGGGCAAGAGATTCCACCATAGCTTTGAAGGGCACCAGGGTTCAGCTGTGTGTGCATGTGTTAGTAACAATGTTCATTTTCTATTCCTGTGAATATCATGGAGTGTGGGACTCACAGCTCTTACCAATCTCTACTGTCTCAGCCCCTATGACCAAATGTGGCAGACAGTGTCTAGTAAGTGTAGACAAATGGATGGCAGGTGAAAAATTCAGTGTCTCTAAATTATGTGGATAGTTCTAGGGGCTTTCCAAAGCTTCAGGGTTGAGGACACATCCTGAGGACCTAGGGGGCTTGTTCACATGTTTCTACACGAATGCCAACGGCCTTTCAAAAATGAGGACAAGGCTAGCCGAGAACGGTGTGTTGTTTCTGTCTCAAGGAAGAGAGGACAGGCGTCCTTGGGGGGATGGGAGGAGGGTAGAGTGAATGAACCCTAAAACTTAAAGAAAAAGAACAGGATTTAACTCTGGGAGCTGGTAAACTGGAGGTTTTGCTTATGCATGCTTCTATATCATTAATATTCATGCCAATGTGAAAAACAAGTGTATATGTCAAGTAATGAAGAAGGAATATAGAGATGGAGGCTGGGGACACAGACCCTGACACCTATTCGTACAACTGCAGGAAAACAGACCCCGGGAAAGAACACCTCATGTATAGGAGACAGGAAAAAGAACAGTAAGCAGAAAGCTGCTGGTAATAGCCACATCAGCTACCCACAGCGAGTATCCTAAGCCTGTCTCTTGCTTCTCTGTGGCAGTGAAGTGCAGCCTCTGTGGTCTTCTTTTTTGATCATTATACCCTCAAAGACACTGATATAGGGAGACATAAAAGAGGTCTGGCTGCATCTCCAGTAAGGATACTGCACATCCATGTCCACTGTAGTGTATGTACACTCGGTGGTGGAAATGTCTGGATGTCAGCAGACTGAGCCACACACTCCTTCACCCTCACTGATGCATTCACAAGGCCTGCACCTCTTCAGGGGGGAGGCAGAATAAGGGAGGCTCCTGTCAAGTTCTCTCAGTGCCAGCTGGAAGGAGTCTCATGTGGACAGCAGAGCCCCTGGGCTGGTGAGTTTCTCCAGGACAATGCTCTCAGGGGCTGACCCATCTTCTGAGCCAATTGGTGGTGCATACTGAATGGAAACTGAGTTGACAGTCTGGCTTCTGCTGGGCTGACTCCCCCACACTTCTATTTTTAAAAATGGAAGTCTTGGACATTCCCTGTAAGCTGCACTACCCCACAGCAGCCCAGGATGGACCCCTGCAGTAGTCCAGAACTTCTAGACATGGATTGCCTTAATAAAGTAACAGACACACTCAACATGCTGTTGTCCACAAGGCTTCAGCTCTCCTAAGCAGCTGGGGAAGCCACTGAATGAATACCCCTCCCCCTCCACCAACACAGAACAGCAGTCCATTCTTAGACATCAATACATTCCACCCTGCCTCCAGTCTTTCTGCAAGAGAATATTCAAGCCATGGGAGGCCAGCACAAGGAGCTGTGCACCAGATGCGCTCACTTAAGGAGTCCATCGATTTAAAAAATTCAAATAGATGTGGTAGAAGTGGGTTCCCGGCAGCAAAATGGAATTCTCCCCAGCCCCACCGAGTTAAGCACCATGTTACATATCTTCCCTGCCAGCGCGGACATTTCCAGTACAGTGAACTTTGTTCAGGGAGGCAGCTCTTTGATGGGGAGCTGATGCCCACCCCTAGGAGGGAAATGAGTCCTGGTACTGTTCACCGCCCTTCTCCTCCCAGGGTAGACCTGGCCCTTCTTTGCACCCTTCTTCCCAGCTTCTCCTACAAATCCTTTCCAGTGAGTATGAACGGCCCAGTTCAGGACCACCTTGACCTTGTTCACTTGCTGGTACCTCAGGATTCTTGATGCATAGTGGGTACTCAAAAAATAGCCTTTAGTAAAAGAATGTTTTCTGCAGATCACATACAAAGAACAGCCTTATGTATATGCTGTAATAATTTTCATTTTTAGCCTACCTTAGATCTTACAGGTAGAAGTACTATTTGTATTAAAAAGTTTGTCATCTTTACATACTTATTGTGCTTGTGTATGGGCTGCAGTGTGGATCTTTTAATTTGAGGGAGAACCTCAATATGTAGCCCAAGCGGTTCTTGAAGTCTTCACTTTACACAGCCCCAATGCTTGGATTGCAGGCATGTGTTGCCATGCCTGGCCATAATTTGAAACTAGGATTCAGATATACAATAATAGATAATAGATGATAGAGAGTCAAGCCAGGGAGTCAGAGATGGAGATTTGAGTTCAAGTCTCTTCAAACAAGAATGGGTTTCTTTCTTGAAATGACAATGACCCTACTCTTTTGGCTTGAAGACTTCCGAGAGACTGCCTGGAGACCCCTAGCTCCTTTGGTTCATGCTAGTGGACTATAGTCACTCATGTCACCCAGGGCCAGATTAGGGTGATACTTCCGAGCCAGTACCAGGAAGTCTGCAGCAGCTCCCCCAGATCCTCACAGGGAAGTCAGCCTGGCTTGAGGGTATATAATGATCTCTTCCAGCTGTCAGGGCCCTGAACTCTCAAAGCTGGACCTGTCTACAACTGCCTTTCCTCTCATTGCCAGAGCAGAGCCAACTCTGCTTTCTCCCCTGGCTTTGTTTCGAATATGCATAGAGTCCTGGGAACAGAGTGTGTGTCTCTGATGGAGCCACACACTTGGGGTTGAGATCTGCCTTAAGAAAGTGATGAAACCTCAAAGATTCACAGCTTTCTCTTGGCAGAGTTAGAACACTGAGCTTGTAAAGGTGCTTGTCAGAGAGGTGTGAGGTGACATGCCGTGTCATTAAAAAAAAAACAAAAACAAAAAACTTAGCAGAGATGTGTTGATATAGGACTGACTTCAAGAGCAGGTCTACATTGGGTCTCACTTAAGATGAACCAAAGTCTCTTAGCAGAGAAAAAAGTCTTTCTTTAACAGTAGACCCCAGTGTGGCCCAGAGGCAGAATATCTTCTCCAAGATATCTTCGGAGACACAGCAAAGATTTGAGGCTGATAGAGGCCAGCTACCTGAATCCCTAGAGGCTAGAGAGAAGAGAGGTCTTGCTTATGAAATATCTGATTTCCTACACTAAGGCCTCTCCTTGTCCACTTCCCCTATGGCAGCATCTGCAGATAACCCCAGGGTAACAAGAGCCACAGTCAGCGGTGTCCCAGTATCCGTGATCTGCTACTGGATCCACTGTCCACTGGGATTCTCAGAAGATCCTGGAAAGCTAGATTTACACACACAGGTATTCCAGTAGATTTCTGAGAGGCCCATCACTGTCCTAAGGTTCACATGTTAGAAGAAATGGTTCTCTTCTTTGAAGAAGTCAAGAACTGCATGAACAGTCGCACCACTGTGACGAGATGCTCAGAGCCACAGAACTGCATCCAACTCCTGCTCTGCATGGATTGCTCCATAACTGATATGGACAGGTTTCCTCCTCCTTCACCCCAGAGCAACAACACAAGGCCTTCCTGAAGCCCTCAGCATCTAGCTCTGTACCGCTCCCCTGATAGCTATGGGCAGTCGGAGCCCATAGGATGCCACCACAATCTACTTCCATGTTCCAATTTTCTGGATAAGGACTTGGGCACAGAGATGCTAAGTGACCTTTGCAGGTTACATTGTTGGTGATTATGTCAGCTCTCAACCTGGGGCAATTTTGACCTCCAGGGGACATTTGGCAATGTCTTGCGACATTTCTGATTGTCATGACCACAGAGATGCTACTCTGAGTTAAGGGCAAGCAAGGATGCTGCACACAGTTTCAGACTTTGTACCCTACCCCCAAATTATCTGGTCCAAAATATCAACAGCACTGACACAAAGAAATGTTAGCTTGGAGTTAAAGAGAATAGGTGTATGAAGAAACCAAGTTCTGTGGCCTCCAAGACGAGTAAGCGTATACTGTGGTTGAATCCCTACAGTGGGGTATTACGAGGACTGAATCTTACTTAGTTAACTGTGATGCTTAGAGATGAAGCCTGTGAAGGTGATGAGATTAGGTAAACTCACCAGGATGGAACCCCAGGAATGAACACTGCTGGCACTAGAAGAACGATCAGAGGAAGCTGAATGTTTCTTGTTTTGCCATGTGATACTGTCAGGCCTCTGCCAGCCTTGAAATCCACCACCACATGCAACTTTTCGTGTTGGCCCAGGACTGTGAGCCCATGTAAGCCCCCGTACTTGCTAACTCGCTCAGTGTGTGGTATTGTGCTACCTGATGGACAGATTTCCTCCCCCATCACCTTAAAGCAACATCACAATCAATGCCTTACTTAACATCTCGGCCTAGGATAAGACTGTATGGGAGAGGATCAGGAACCTCTGCTCTACAGAGAGCTGTGGGCACTAGGAGCCTCTGAGACATCCCCACACATCTACTTCTGTAGCCTAAAAATTTAAATAAGGAAACAAAAATATAAACAAAACATAAAATTAAAAAAATAGACTAAGCCAGGTTTTTTGTTTTTGTTTTTGTTTTTCTTGGTCTTTGGGACTGTGGTAGCTCATGTTTGAAGCATGATTATAGTTAGATGATGGTAACAGTAGGAGATGAAGTAAGAGACAAGGCTAGAACCAGGGAGAGAAGGGTCTCATATATTAGTGGCCAAGTTTGGCTCGCCAGACTACAAAGGTTTCCTGCAAAGTGTGACTCTCAGCACAACACTCTCTCTTTCCCCTGATCGCCCCCTCCTCTCCCCTCCCTCCCCCTCCCCCTTCCTCTCTCCCTCTCTCTTTCCCTACCCCCCTCTCTTTCTTTCTCTTATTGTTAGGTGAGAATAAGCTCCTGCAGAAGAGAGCTGTAGCAATCCAAATCAAGTCAGGCTTCATCACCAACAGAAGAGGTTACCCATGAGCTGGTTAGATTCCTACCCTGGGTCATACTTAGACTTTAGATTAGCATTTTTGTTAGGCTATGAACTCCCTGAGGACAAGAACATCCTTGTACCCCTGGGACTTTCCATGAGGCATATCCAGTCCAATGCTTGAATGAATGGCATGGCGGAGGCATCCAAACTGCTGGGCTGTCAGAAGGACTGTCAGAAGGACTGTCAGAAGGACTGTCAGAAGGACTGTCAGAAGGACTGTCAGAAGGACTCTATTCCCATTTTTCTGGTATGAGAAACATATGCTCATCATAGGAGAAAAAAAAGAAAAGCTATAGATGATGCATGAGAGTACAATAAAACTGCCTCATTCTGATGATCTCCCTGCCCCGTGACAAATGTATTTAACACCTCATTCCCCCCACCACCTTTGCTGGGGCTGAGTATTCATGAGATTCACATGCATATATTTTTTTTTCTTTAATTAAAATGAGTTCGTATTATACATGTTGCTTGGCACTCAGCTTCTAATCACTTAAAAATATATTGGAAACTAGTACAGAGGCAGGCCGAGAGATTCATCTTGAAGTCATGTTTGCATAGCAATCACCCATTTTTATTTAAGCTGCATCTTTGAAGAGGGGCTCCATTGGTGTGAACATCTTTCCATATCTATAAATACACTTCCACTCCATAGCATTTAATGGCTGCAAAGCAGACGGCTGTATAGTTGTGCCGTAATGTATTAAAGCAGTCTTCAATTGTTGGAATTTGTATTACGTTTATTTTTTTACTGTGACAAGTGCTAAGATAAATACCCTCCTAGTGAAATCTTTGCACATATCTCTAATTTTTACTACTTTGAATCTGTCTGGTAGAAATTGCTGGGGCAAAATAAATGCATAGTTTGCAGTTTTTTTGAAAAGTGCAATCACACTGGCTCTCCAGAATGGTTGTGCCAATGAATATCTCACCAGCAGTGCATCAAGAGGGTCCCTGTTAGAGCTCTCTAAACAAAAACATGCAACTGTTTCCACTCCTTCCCATGACCCATCTCTATGGCTGTAGCACAGAAGAATGGCTGTTTGTGCTGTCAGCTGACAGGAGTGTGTGTGTGTGTGTGTGTGTGTGTGTGTGTGTGTGTGTGTGTGTGACTCAGTTCTAGTGTGATGGGTCATGCAGATGTTTTTATACTTCTGAACACACCCATGAGGGAATATAGGTACCACTATCTAAAATGGTGCCTGGAATATGGCAGAAACTGGAGAAATGCTTCTACTATCTACACTCGTGGTTGCTGCTGTGGTGGTAACCGTTTTTGCCTTATTTTTGTAGCTGTCTCCAGCTTGCTGCCTTGAAGACCAATACACAAATTTATACAAGAACCAGAGTGATTGATGGAACATGATTAATGGAAAATCCAAGATGGAGCATGTTACTTCTTCAGTTGCTCTCAGCCATGGGCATATTAAGAACTGGACTTCACAGTAAAGCGCATGGTCTGTACAGAGACCAGCTCCATCTCCTGTAGGTCTCAAGTCTTCCATGCTCACCCATGTTCCAGCCATGTACTGCTAATGAATGACTCAGCAGGATCCATCCCTTTATCCCTCTGTCCTTTAGCAGAAGGGTACTCTTCATCTTTGAGGTGCCTTTACTTCCTTTCCTGCCATGTATTTATAAAACAATTATCTCTTGGAAAATCTATGTGGACAGCCATTTTTTTCTAACCTATCTAACGCAAACAATGCAACCCTGTCCTTGAATAGCCCTGAAAATCTTAATCGCTATTTAGAGCACATCTCCCACTACGTTGTGGTTATTGTTTGTGTGGTAGTCTTCCCAACCAGACTGTTTAGAAACAGAACGTTGTCTTACTCCTCTTCATCTTTCTAATGTATGACACCAAGCTTGGCACATAGTAGCTCTGAGATAAGTGACAATGTTTGCCCTTCCCCCCTTCTTCTCTTCTTTCCTTCCATCTGTAGGGATTTGCCCACAGTGTTACTATGGGTAACAAAGGCACTAGAGTCTTCATGCTCTCTCATAGTCAAATGGTTTTCCAAACTGCATGAGCTAATGGCACACCATTATATTTTTTCCTTAGGATCAAACAAGTTGACTGAACCAAGTCCTCTGCCACCGATTCTACTAGAGATTGGAAGAACAAGGCAGTGCATGGAGAAGAAACCCCTGCTCTGTGTAGAATAAAGATCTGCACTTCTGGAACCAGAAAAGGAGTGTGTATGTAGGTGACAGGAGAGGGGACCAAAGCAGAAGTCCAGGTAGCAAAGGATCAAATTCAACTGAAAGCCAACAGGGGCGCCTGCTTGCTGGAAAGATGTAAGAAAATGTGGGAGTCGCACCAACCACGCTCTAGTGTGGGTGTGTGCACAGCGACTGTGTCAGAAGACCATCTTCTGCTGAATAGGGAGAAGGGCGGTGGAGGAGACAGCCTTAGCTTTTTACTCAATGTAATTAATTACTTTGTGGCTTTAAATAAAAACCGGCTCTTGGAGGGAAAGCCTGACAGGGTTTCTTTTTAACTTAATGTTTGCTGAACCATCCCTTCTATCTCACTTACCTGATGTGGAACATATGCTAGAATCAGGGTGACAGAGGATAAATCACCAGCTTTGCTTGGCTTCTTTGAAAAATGAATTTGGGGGCTGAGATTCCTCATCAGTATACATCTTCTTAGAGCCGCTTCCTGACAGGCCAGCAGGCTTTGGGGGAATGTCCTGTGTAAAGGTAGGCAGGGACTCAGAAGAGCCCAGATGCCTACAGCTGGCAACAGATCCATCACCCCAGACAGAGCACAGGACAAGCCACCTGGGTGAGGCTGAGTGGAAAACCTGAGGCTGAGGCTGAGGTGCAGAGCCAGCTACATTGTCAAGATTAGGATACAGTTGTGGTCCTTCTGGGAATATAACTAAGACACCATGGACTTTTAATTGGTGCCAGATATGTGGTAGCTTAGTGATGATGAGGAAGGCAGCTCAGATCAGAACGCATGAGGTTAAGTTTCCCTCAGTCTGGGCATGCATGAGTCTCTTCATCCACAAAATGGGATGAAGCAGCCCCATGCTTCCGTTTGCCATGAGTTTAAACATTTGCTAACTCTGTCCACTGTCGCTGCCTCACTGCTGAGTTCCAACATCATGTGTGCCTGAGGGCAGGTGCTAGAGAAGAGCCTGTTTTTCCTTCCTGGCTAGCTAGTCCTGGTTTTTTATGAGTTCCTGGACCTCTGGGCTGACACTGAAGGAAGTACTGGGAAACACTTTAAACTCTGGGAGCATGGGGTCGGGATAAGTGGGTGGTGTAAGTTGGAGAGTTGGGTAACATTTCCAGTAAGATGGAGGCTTAGCTATGTCGAGCTGCCAGACTCTAAGGGGAGCTGTGGGGATGAAGCAACTCTATGGGAGTGCCTTGCCTCCTGACCTTTCAAGTTAATAATACAAGATGTTGAACAAGTCAAAGGATCTCTGCGCATTAGATTTCTCGTTCCTACAATGGGGAGTGAACTGGACTGGACACTTTAAACAATTTTTCTCTTAGCTCTCCTTTTCTGATCACAGAAATCATGTATACTCATTATAGAAAGCTTGTAAACACACACACACACACACACACACACACACACACACACACAAATCTAAACAAGATAATTCAAAACAACCATTATCCCACCACCTAGAGAAAACACTGTTAATATTTTCCTAGATTCTGCTTTCTTGGTGCATAGCGTATTAGAGAGTGAATTCAGATTGTGCATTCAATTTTGTGTCATGCTTTTCCTTGCCAATGTTAAATTACCATAAGCATTGCTGCTATGTCATTAAAACATTATTTGGGCCTCATTTGTAAGGTTCCTTCTGACATTAACTTCTCAGAAGAATGGGGTGTCTTTCTTTGCAATTCAAAGCATTAACTATCCCAATAGCTTCAGGCACCTTGTGAAGTGCCCTCCACCAGTGGCTCTTGAATCCCTTTGGCCAGTGTGTCATTCAAGGGGTTAGAGTGCTCCTTTGATCACCAAACTCACCTACCTGGATTTAGCCCATGAGGGGGGCAATGGGTGACATATGGACATACATGTTCTGGGGGATTCACAAGCAAATGGGCATGTTTTAAAAAATCTGAATATTAGGAACAACCTGAAATGGGAAGAGGAGGTGCTAAGTAGACAAAGGTTTTCAAGAGTAGATGACTAAAACTTGCATTGAACATTTCTTTTTTTCCCCTGGCTATATATATATATATATTCAAGATTTTTTTAAAAAAAATATAAAATAAGACATTTTGTTACAAAGTTAAGATTTAAGAGAAAAATAATTTTGGGGAAATTAACACACTGGTTACAGTTCAAACGAAGGCTCACTTGGAGACAGGGATATGTTCTTGGCATAAGGTTGCCCTCCCTGTGCTCCAAGGAAGACGACTGATACTCTGTCTGCCCAGAAGTTGGGATCAAACTGTAACATTGTTCTGACAACTGCATGCCTATTAAAGGAATATAAACGATTCCCAAGCCTGTCTGTAAAAGCCAGCCCTGCACCTTCCTTTGGCCCTCTCTCCCTTTTGCTCCCAGTCTGGAGGCTACAAATTTAAAAGGAGAAAGCTGAAAGTGGGAGGAAGCTTGCCCACACCTCCCTGAACGTGAAGGCGGGTAAAGCTTTGCTGTGCAGACATACTTTGGTGTCCCATCGGTCCTGAGCCTTTGCCTAGCTTACTCATATGGATAGAAAGATGCTAATAACTGAGAATGCTCTTTCCTGAGATGACAGATTCTAGAGAAGGGAGAAAGAAGTGCAGGTCTCGGAGCTTGGGTGTGTGGGTGGACATTAGGGTGCTGCTAGGCCACCGTAGAACACTTGTATGAATTAGAGAGGGGGGAGGGAACTTTTGGGATAGCATTTGAAATGTAAATTAAGAAAATATCCAATAAAAAAATTGAAAAAAAAAGAAAGGAATAGTGTCTGCCATGCAGGTGCACGAGAACTGTCCAACTGAGTGGATGCATGGCAGATGGTCTGAGTGAGTGGGAAGTTTCAAAGAAGCAAAAACGAGGATGCTGAAAGGATCTGTGTGCTAATGGGTGGGAGACGGAGGCATCAGGATGAACTTATGTTTAGCTGAATATAGATGGGCCTATTTAGAGGCAAGCGTGTGAGGGCCAGTATGCACATATGCAATTCCTTGCTCTGTCTCCTGACAAAGCCTGGACGCAACAGAACTCTTACAGTAACAAGCACTCCAGACCTCAGATTTAAAAAAAAAAAAAAAAAGAACTAGGGCTCCTTGAGAAAAGACTTCATTCTGGGACTGTGGCAGGACATGCATGCGCAAGAAGATAGTGGGGCCTCTTACAATGTCAGAAACACAAGGCACATGCCTGGAGTGAAGTGCCCCGGTCTGTTTCTGAGGTCTCACAAGGTGAATTACAACAAACTAGGCAGCTTGAAACAACAATGGTTTATCTTCTCATAGCTCTGAATAAAACAGAAGACTAAAATTAAGGTGTCTGTCGCACCATGCCTCCTCGGAGACCTGTGGGGTGCGTGGGGTGATCCTACCCTGGCTCATGCTACTGTTGGGTGTTTTTCCAGCAGTGTTTAGTGCTCTGTGGAACATCCTTGTGGAATGAATTAGCGTGATCTCTACCTCTGCCATCGTTGTGATCTTCTCCCTGTGTAGGTCTCTCTGCTATAAGGGCTTTGTGTGAACTTCCTACCTTACTCCTCTACGACATACTCTAAACTAGTTATATCTGTAGTAGACCTTTTCCCTATAAATTCACATTTTGAGGCATCGAGGTTTTGAATTTCAACACACTGGGTTTGGAGAATACAATTTTACCCACACGATACCCCATTAAAAACCACATAAAGACTTATTATGATGTAGTGTTCCAAAGGGACCCAGAAGTCATGGGAAGAGCTCTCAATGGTTCAACATGAGTTGGTTAAATCTAAAATAAAGTAGTACTGACTGATAATCCCCCTCCCCCAAAATGACATGCACCCAGCACATAGAGTTAATTCCTTGAGCTAAATAAATGAATGGATAAATATATTTTTAAAAAATGATTGGACTGGGACAGAGAGAGATGGCTCTGTGGGGAAGAGAACTTGTTACTCTTACAGAGGACTCCAAATTAGGTTTACATCACCCATGGCAGGCTGCTAACGAGAGTCTGTAACTATAGTTTCAAGGGATCTGAAATTCTCTTCTGGCACATACTGACCCTCCCCCAAATATACACACATAAAAAAGAACTTTTAAAAAATGGAAAACACAAACTACCAGTGTAGAAATTCCAAATAATTCGTGTAATTGCTCTTCCCTTAAAGGAGCAGAACATGAGTTCCTTGTCTGACCACAATAACATAGTGATGGCGTTCTAAAAAGGTGAAGTATGAAAAGTGGGGAGAACAGACAATTCCACAGTGGGGAGAAATCTGATGAGCACCGCCTTGGCTATGAGCTGAAGGTTACCATCAACAGTTAGGCCTATAGGCAGCACATGTTTGAGGTAATACAAAGACTTTATGTAAAAAGTAGTGAATCGCAATATGGTATGGCATTACATTAATAACGATGCACCGATATTGGTTCTTTAATGGTGTCAAGTGCACTGTATCCAGGTAGGAATGTTAACAATAAGGGAAACCCCCTGTAGGGTATATGGGAACTTTCTACTATCAGCAAATCTGAAACTACTCTCAAAGACTAAAATATTTTTTAAATGATACTCTAAGAAGAGGAAGATGAAGAACAGGAAAAGGAAGAAGTAGAGGAGGGAGAGGAGGAGGAGGGGGAGAAAGGGGAGGAGATGATGGAGGAGGGGTGGGAGGAAGAGGAAGAAGGA
Organism: Mus minutoides; assembly: GCA_902729485.2. Classification (NCBI taxonomy): domain Eukaryota; kingdom Metazoa; phylum Chordata; class Mammalia; order Rodentia; family Muridae; genus Mus; species Mus minutoides. The sequence continues at coordinate 1,054,513 of LR749684.1, read as the reverse complement.
GAGGAGGAGAAGGGGGAGGAGGGGGAGAAGGGAGNAACAAAAAAAACATACACAAAACACCGTATGAGCACAACTACAGAAACAGCCAAAACACTCAACAGTCGAGAAACACTTAGATAAATTATGGTTCAGAGGCTTGATAGAATATTATAGAATCATTAAAATGATCATTTAGGAGAATTATGTAATATGGAAATTGCATATGATAACTATACTAAGTGAAAAAATAAAGATAAAAAATGTAAGTAGAGATAATTACTACCCTGTTAAAATATGCATAAGATAAAGACTCATAGGAGATTCCTCCAAATGCTAACAGTGTTTGTGTTAGACTGGTGAGACTGGGTGGATTCTCTTTTCTTTTCTTTGGTTTCCAAATTTGCCCTGATGTGGTAATATCACATTATAATGGAAAAATTATTTTTAAACTGTGTCAAGTCCTGTCCCCTAAAGCATATGAATAGTAGAACAGAGTCCTATTATGTTTGTAGAAAAACATAATAATGGTCATCAATAATAAAACCACCTTAATAAAAATTAATAACATTAAAGGAAACACAGCCAGAGAAAGAGGGCTACAGAGAGTTTAATGCAGACATCACTTTCTCCAGCATCGAGTTTGGGTCCTTTTCTTATGAAAGTGACTGACACTTTGTCTGATTAAGAAAACAGGTCAACCCAGGCTTGCATGCAGTTCGCAGAGTGCAGCCAAGTAGCACACGCCCCACTTAGCTCTCTGCCAATGTCCCACCCTAGGTGTCCTTGGGCAGCACGCTGGAGCGCTGTGAGGCTGCTGTGATCCTGCTCAGAGGCACTGAGGCAGCCCTGGCTTGAGTCACTCATAGTACTGGAGCTGCTGAACAGGTGGCTAGTTGTGATGGAAACAAAACAGAGCTGGGCTTTTCTAACAAGCCTGGTGGGAGGTAGGAGGGAGAAGGGGTGGGCAATGGCTGTCTCCACATACCCTCATCTAAGCTAGAGGGAAATCATTACAGGTGATGGAAGATGCTGGGTTTGGGCTTTTTTCTCTATTAATGTAAGGAAAGGGAGCAGCTGTGTTATCAGGAGGAGTGTGAGCTGAATGTAATTCCTCCTAATCCAGGGAGGCTGCTCTTAGGCGAGAACAGCTGAGGAGTGAATGGGACAAGGAAGAGTCGGCAGAGGCAGTCAGCCTCCATTTGGGTAGGCATTATCAGCTCCTGCCATCTCAGTTCCTGGGTGACTCTTTGTATTGGAGTTTGGAACCACAAAGAAATAGCCTGCTTTACCTGGAGGAGTACACAATGAGCATTATAAGAGGCAGTAACATGGCAGTATTTGTTATCCACATAACTGAAAGCTTTGCCAGATGCTGAAGACAGTAGAATACACTCCACCCCAAAATTAGCACAAACACACCAGAAACACAGAAGATCTTTCCTAATATTGCCTTTCCTGCCAAAGCAAAGGAAGTGAGATCTAACATGTTAGGCAAACTCTTGGCATCATCCCCACCCCCTTTTTGTCTTGTTTTGTTTTGTTTTTCCTAGAGGAAAAAGATGACTGGCTATTTTTTCCTTGGAAAGATTAACTGTGAATGAATGTAACCGTTAGTTCAGCTCCTCAGTTCTCAGGGAGGGATGGAGCAGCTTGGACAGCTGATCCCTGAAATATGGTTGTCCTGTCTCTTGTTAATTCTGTTGCCTTTCACCACCCAACGAAGCACAAATGCTCTGTGCTCAGACCTTGTGCCCAAGCTTGCATTCTTTCAGCCAGAAGAAGGCTCATCATAGAGTAGATCCTCTTCTACCTTGAATACTCTTCCAATGGTGGAGGCGGGTCCATTGCAATGTATCCTCTTACTTGGTTTCCCTTGGTATCCTTTCTGTATAATTTCTTGAACACCCTGTGTGAGAACTCTACTATAGACCCTGCTAGACAGGCTACCATTTCTATTCCTATTTTATAGGGGAGAAATTTTAAGCAGATCTAGGTCAAGTAACTCACAGTAAGTAGCATGAGCAACTTGGCTTTAAGGCAGGGGAGCCCATATTCCAAGTCATGACAGCCTCCTATAGAATTTGATGGCGCTAGGACTGAGATAAAAATGACTGAAGCACAATCAGAAAGCATACCATTTCTATCTCTTTTCTGTTCCCATAGTAGCTCTCTTCCCAGCGGCTCCGTAAGCATCCACTCTTACAGACATCTCTGTCTCATGAAGCACCACATGAAGTTGCTGGTCTGGGGTCTTTCTTACTGTACTTTGCAGAGAGGATAATACAAATTGCCTTTTACATTTCTGTAGGGTTAGATGCCTTTGGCTTTGAGCCTGATACAGGGCTGTGTTCATTTTCTCACCTTACAGGTCAGTTTCCTAACAGGAGCTCTGCACATCGGGAAAACATTTCCACCAAATGGATCCAAATGAATGTAGACGCTTTACTGCGACCCTCTCTGGTGAGACACTTGCAGCACCGTGCCAGCCTCTGAGAAGCTGGCTTTGAGACAGGGGAGTAGAACTAGGATCTTCTGGGACATGCTGGCATTTCGTTGCTGTTTGGGCTAAGGCCCTGCTTAGCCTCACCAGGCCCCATCATCTCTGTTTGTCTGTTATTGTTGACCACAAAGGCTTTGTGATTGTTATCTAAGGGTCTGATTGTTTGGAATTGGAAATGGTCATAGTTTAACCTGGAGTCATGCAGGCAGCTTCATGTCCCATCTGCATTGTAAATAAGCAAAAATAATAAACTCTTATGTAGACGTCAGTCCCTAAGCTGTATGACTCCAGTCATAGGAGATTAGCATTGTGAATAACTATTATCATTAGCAAAGACATCTATTAAGCCTCTCTAGGAGGGTGAGGCTGAACACCCAATCTGCTAATCACTGTCAAGGGCCACAGGCCACAGATATGACCATATGATGGGGTATAACTGGACAGTCAATGAACACATGAGCAATGGTCAGTATACTTCTTCTTCCAGCTCCTATGGGATGCTACAGATATTTCCATTAGTGTTCACAGCAAAGTTAGAACACATGTATATGTCAGGGTATTTCCAGTGCCTAGCAGCCCAGGTACATAGTAGGTCCTTAATGCAGGGCCATGCAATACTGATGGCATATTTCTACTGTTGACTCTATGAGTCCATAGTCCTCATTAATTACTCCTCCATTTCTCTGGAGTGATCCTCCCTGAACCTACAGATTTGTTCTCATGTTTTGTCCACTTTCCTCCTTTGCCCTCTGCTTGAGATAGCAGGGAATTGCATGGGATCCTAGGCAGGCACACACAATCAACTGAAGAGACACAGTTCATATCCAAATATCTGTTGTAGAAATAGGTGGAATAACAAGTGGGTGGATAACAAAAGGGAGGGTCCATTCATATGTATAGCTGCCCATGGATGTGGCCATGGGCGAAAAGAAAGACCTTTCCTGGTTACTTTGGTGACATTGGTCTCAGTAATCAAGACAATATTCCCTTTCTTGGTCTATAAAGTGAAACTTGTAACAACTCATAGAATTTTTAACATTTTAACTAATTTTTATGCATATGGGTGGTTTTGCTTACATATTTGTCTGTGTAGCACATGTATGTCTCATGCTCAGAGACCAGAAGAGGGCATCAGATCACCTGAGACAGGAGTTACAGAGAGTTATGAGCTACCATTTAGCTCCTGAGAATTGAACCTGGGTCCTCTGGGAGAGAAGTCAGTTCTTTTAACCATTAAACCATCTGTCTAACCTTCAAAGAATTTAATACATACATACATACATACATCTGTCCATCAATCTGTCCATCCATCCATCTGTCTATCTATGTGGGGTTGTGCACACCAGTGCCACAACGAACATGTTGAGGTCAGTGGACAACTTGTAGAAGTCAGTTCTTGCCTTCCACCATGCTGGGTTCTGGGACTGAGCTCAGATCCTCAGGCTTGGCGGCAAGTTCCTTTACTTACTGAGCTATCTCGTCAGCCTTCACAGAAAATATTCTAAGTATCCAATAGTACATTACTGAGTATAGAGTTAGTGCTTGATTTATACTTAAGAAAAAGTACATTAAAAACAGTCCAACCACTCGCTCAATTGCCTTCCTCCTATTGCCTTTGCCTGTGTCTCCCTGAGCACAGGTTAAACCTAAGCAGCCAGGATATGCCACAGTGAGTGAATGAGCATAGGTGAATAAGGGGGAAACGTCAGTCTACTCTGATCCCAGCTTTACCACGCCCGAGTGCCTGGCTGGCACTCAATAGTGAGGACCAGCACTGCATGGGTGTGCGTACACCTTGTTTACATCATCTCTGTTCCCGGGTCCACCTCCATCATCACTGTTGTTTCTGAAGTCTCCTGGTCCAGATGCTGGATAAGCCAGTGATGGATGAGGACATCACAAACAAGAACAATGCTTATTGTGTCTGCTTCGACACAGCCTGTGTTTTACAAAATATGAACAAGGCAATAAACTGAGTGTGTTGGGTGGGAAGGGGGACTTGTAGATGAGAAGGGAGTTGGTTTTTAGGTGTTGGGAGGAAGAAATGAAAACAAGAAGCACCCCTCAAATGGCCCCTTTCTTCTGTTAGGATGGAAAAGGGAAAAGGCATGTTTGCTAACAAAAGACCAGAAATTGCCTCCTGAGTGCAGCCCGAGTGACTCAGAAAAGGTCTGTTTTTAGGAAGCCTTTCATTGAGAAAAGAGTGGATTCTGGGGGCCTGCACACAGCTGATTGGTATTTGTTGACCTGATGAGATGGGAAATAGTCCTGGTATTAAATCCCGAGACAAGGGCAGGTGTTACAATAAAAATCCCAATTTGTCATCACTGGTCCCAGCTGACACAGCCGGCTACCAATCCACCAGGCTATGCTCACAGGAGCCTTGTCTCCACCTCACCTTACACACACACACACACACACACACACACACACACACACAGACCCAAAAACTCTCAAACCAAAAAAAAAGAAAAACCCACCACCACCACCACCACCAACAACAACAAAAAATCAAACTAAACCAAACAAAATCTAGCCACTCCTAATTTTAATATTTTTTTTCAGAAAATTGTCCATATCAGGCAGATCAGTGGCTCTTTCTTTCCCTTATTCCAGAAGAAATGAGTTCATTTGGTGCTTTTGGAAATGAGTGGCTGGAGCCAAGCTTCTGACATACAAAGGGGTATATGCCACGGGGGTGCATGGGAGCTTGAACTCATGAACAGTGTGGGTCAACCTGTCCTTGTTTCTTCCTGACATTATCATTATCTTCATCTTATAGTAAGAAAATGGAGACTCTGTGAGGTTCATAATTTTTTCCAAGCCACACAGCTGGCCAGTGGCAGAGCCCGGATGAGCGATGGGCTGTAAGATGCTAAAACCCAGGTTCTCAACCATTCTACTCCATCAGACTGTGGGCCCTGGCTTCCCTAATGATGCCCTGGATCCTCCAGGCCTGAGAGCTGGTTCTCAGAGCCTAGCCAGGACTCACAGCAGCACTGTTGGTAACAGCTCCCTCTCTGTCTGACTAGTATCATTGCCTGTACAGCTCTATGCCATAATGCCTGATGGGAACAACTTTAAGGGAGCAATTATTCAGAGAGTCTTGTCTGGGCTCACTTAACTCTGTGCTTCTGAGATCCTTGTAAAACAGAAAAAACATGGTGGCTGGAGAGTGCAAAGGGATGGGGGACTGTTCCCTTCATGGTGAACAGGAAACAGAAGGGAAGGGACTGGGGACCAGATATCTCTAAAGGTCCTCCAAGGACCTCTTTCTTACAAATAGCACTATCTTTTAGTTTCCAAATCTTCCCCCAATAGTGGTACCAACTGGGCACTATGCATCCAGTACCCAACTCTGGGGGGGGAGGGGGTATTTCACATCCAAACCATAATACAACCTAATTGCCCAGTGTTAGGAGAACAACTAAATAAATTATAGTATCTGTACACAGCGCTATGAATGGCAGTTACTAATGACAGCACATGATAAGTCTTAACTACAATACTGAGTGAAAAGGGAGAGCTACAAAAGATTTTATAACAACCGAACTCATTTTTGTGAAGTTTCAGAGGCAAAATGCCCTGTCTGTGTATGTGAAATAAAACCATGGAAAAGGTGCAAGAGAAGAGGAGCATAAGAATAGCTTCTCGTGGGGTAGAGGAGGGTGACAAGGGTGGGTGGTGTAGACATGTTTCAATTCTTATATGGGTTCACACACGGCCACTTAGATGTTGGCTGACGTCTTGTTGGCTGGGCATATTCTTTTTTAATGTTTCAAATATTATACAATAAAATTAAAGTGTTTAAGATTCCCCATGTGTACATGGGTATGATTTTAGCTTTCCAGCCCTGCCGAGCCCAGTACACAAGGTTCACCGATGCAGTGCAACAGCAAGAAAGGAAAGGAAGTGAATTTTAATGAGACAACCAAAGGTTGTTTCATGCAGTCACAGCAGGTGAAGGACTCTCAAAACTCTAGACAGAAGGCCACAGTGCAGGCAGTCTCTGTGTCACCTAGGTAGGGGCTAGGTGAGGAGGGGTTTTCTTGCTCTCCTCGATTTCTTTTAGCTCCTTGGTTGAATCAAGAGTCTGATGAGTCAGGCAGAAAGAAGCTGAAATAGAGGAAGTCATATGGGTGAAAATGGGCATAGCAGCCTCAGATCCAAGGAAAGACTCAGAGCCATGGTTAGTGTCAAGTGAGTGACCAAATCAAGAAGGGTTTCCCAGAATGGAAGGAGCCCACTGAGCTCAGGAGCTCACAGTGTGGACTAGGTAAAGCCCAGCCATTCTACTTCCAGACAAACACATCTCTGCCAAGGCCTGAGGTCTCAATAGTGGCTTTTTGAAGATCTAGAAATAACATATATATTTCAATTTAAAACATAGATAGATTGATTGATTTGTGTGTGTGTGTGTGTACACAGACATGCCACTGCACATATGTTTTTGTCAGAAGCCAACTGTCTCTTCTTTCCTCTGCCTTTGCATGAGTTCTAGGAATTGAACTCAGGTTCCTGATTGACATTTAGTGTGTAATCATAGCTATTTCACTGGACCACTCTGAACTTTAGCCTCCTCGTGTATCAAGCGTGTCTATTAAAACATTCTTTGAAGATGGTAACAGAGATTAAAGGAGAGAACACATAGGGTGGCATCACATAACTATACAGGTGTACACGGGTTTCAGATGTGTGGTTCCGATGGTTTTCAAAGGTCAGTGTTAGAGAGGATGTGGGACAAGAGGAACCAGCTACTTGAAAGACAATTTGGAGATTCCTTATAAATTTAACATAGAATTATCTTAGGACCCTGCAACAGTAATCCTCAGTATTTACTCAGAGGAGATGAACACTTATGTCTACTTGCACACCTGACATGAATGCTGAGGGCAGCTCTCTCCACGGTTAATAAAAAGACCTGAAATTGACCAAGCTGTCCTTCAATAGGAGAATAGATAAACTAACTGTGGTATGTCCATACAGTGGAATGCTACCTGGCAACAAAAGGCAACGAGCTACCAAGCTACCAACGTACACTGAAAAAAGCTAAACTCACAATGTAAATGCAGTACAAACATCTCCCAAAGGCAAATAAGTACTCACTGACTTCAACGATGTCACATCTGGAAAATACTAAACTGTAGAAATGGAAAAGGACCCGTGGTTGTCAGAGAGTGGGCACGGGAGGAAGAGGGACATAAACAGGAGGGACATAAACAGGAGGGACATAAACAGGAGGGACATAAACAGGAGGGACATAAACAGGAGGCCACAGGGGATTTTAGGTGCTGCTGCTGTGATAGTATAAAATGCCCTTATCTAATACATTTGCCCAAATGCATGGGCTATACAGTGAAATGAATAAATCCTAATGTCAAGTAGGGACTTTAATTAATAATTGTGTTAATTGTGTCTGTGTTTTAATAATAACACCGTCTTGGTTTGCCAGTGGTAACGAGTGTACCACACTCATGCAGGATGTTAATTATAGGTGAGACGGGATGGGGCAGTGGAGAGGGAGGGTACGTGGAGGATCATCTACAATTTCTGTTCAATTTTCCTATACACCTAAACCTTCTCTAAGAAACGAAGTCTATTAATTAAAAACATTAATTACAGAACTGCTTAAACCACTGGTTCCTCGAGAGAGCCAGTTCTTAGGTGGGGGTACATTAGCCACTGCAGGCCTGCCCAGCCCCTGTATTGCTGGCTCCTTCCCACCCCAGGCAAAAGCTCACACTGGTATTAGGAAAAACATGAATCAAAAATGAAAGCTCGTTTTTCATCCTGAACTATTATCGCGTCTAGTTATTTCGCTTTTCATTCAGCCAATAATAAGGTTCTCTGCTTTCCTGTCTTCTTCTAATTAGTTATTTAGACTAACCTTTCACTGGGACACTTCTGTATCCTGGAGGTGGGGAGGACAGGCTTGACTTTGTATTTGTTAATTCGTCCAAGTTTCATTCTGAGCTCACTGTCTTAAGACTCTAGAGGTGACTGGTGGAGCAGCAGGGGTAGGGACCAGATGGAGATTAAGAGCAAGCTGATTATACATTATAAATAAAGGGCTCTACCAAAGAATCAATAAAAATAAACAAATAAATAAAGGACCAGAGAGATGGCTTAGTAGGTAAAGTCCTTGCTACACACACACAAGGACCACAAAGCCTGACTTTGGGTCCCTAGCACACTCCCATAAAAAGCCAGGCCTAGTAGTGCTTGCATGCTACCCCAGCAGTGGGGATGCACAGATTGAAACATCCTGGGGACTTGCTGGCCAGCCAGCCTATAGTGATTGGTAAGTAAGGTGGATGGTGATGGAAAGACACGTGGCATCAATCTTTAGCTGTATGTGGGTGAATGTATGAACACACAAGTGCACACACGCGTGTGCGCGCGCACACACACACACACACACACACACACACACACACCACTGGCCAGTGAGGGTGCATTCAGTATCTTTGTGTCCTAACTTCCTTTTCTAGAGTAGGCTGAGGCAGGACTTCAGGATTGGTGATTGCCCTGGATGGAAAAATTGAATTCTGTTGCTTCTGTCCCAGTGCCCACTGTATGAATACCATTGAATCTAAGACCGAGGATTGCTGAAGGAGGGCATCCTAGTCATGGATGGAGAAGCTGGCTCTACCTTAAGCAGACTGAGTTGTGTAATCTACTTTCCCCAGCATCTCAGCATCTCCTCAGGAGCTCTGAAGTTCTCCTCAACCAATTCACAGTGTACTAGGGGAACACCCAACAGATAAAATGACTCTAGAGACGCTGGGGTAGCCTCACCCCCTGCCAAGTTAAACACTGTCCTCTCTTGCTTTCTCTGAGCAATGGTACATTTTAGAACATGCAAACTATCTGTAGCCTCTGAGCAGAGTTCTAGTACCCATGGCAGAGACTGCTTGATTTTTGGGGTGACCTACCATGGAGTGGAGGGTGTGAAAAATAACCTTCTTGGTTGGGCAAGCAAGGTAGAATCTTCCCAAATTCTCTGTATGCTTTTGAGGGGCCAGTGCTCTAGGAGAGGGAGGGAGGACATCATCTGACTTGGGAGTTTTTGAAATTTATTATTTTTTAAACTGTGTCATGTGCATACATGCATGCATGAGTGAGTGCGTGTGTGTGCTTGGGCACACATGTGAATGTAAGTTCCTAAAGAGGTCAGAAAAAGGTGTTGGATACTCAGGACCCGGGCTACAGATGGCTTTGAGTGGCTCATTGTTGGTGTTGGGAATCAAATTCAAATCCTCTGCAAGAGTACCAAGGGCTCTGAGATGCTGAATAGTCTCTCCAGTCTCAGTCTGTCTGAAGCAGGCATCTATGACCACTTGAGCAGAGGCCTGTGGATGCCATCTAAACTTTGGGAATCCTATGCTGTAGAGTGCAAGGGGTTCAATATTGTTCGGGGAAATTGGAAACTGGGTCCTGAATATTAAGTTAATTGCAGTTTAGCCTTTACCTCTGCCACTTGGTGACTTCAGCAAGACCTGGGTTTTCATATGCAAAATAGACTTAGCAGTAATAACCTTATTTCTTGGCACTGGGATGGGTATCACATGTACCTAGCTCTCGGCACATCTGGCAGAGAGAATTGTTTGATTCTCCTAGCTTTGCTGACATGGCTGTGCATGGTTGGCAGAATCTGTTGGTCAGTGTCTGGGGTCCCACAAAACTACTTTCTGCAGACACTACATGCCTCCCCTGTCTATGAGGCTGAGCTCTCCGCCCCTCCACTCTCTGTTGAGCCCCAGAAGCCAGCCCTGATAGGCATTCCAGTTTTATTAGTGGCTTAGTGGGAAGCTTAGTTTAATCTACCCAGTGGCCTGTGGCAGCTGGGGCTATGTGATGGAGATGCTGAGGGGACCCTGGGCAGTGTGAGCATCAGCATCCAACCACAATCAGCATCAGGCTGATGCATCTGAGGAAAGCACAGAATCATATGGTTGAAAAGAACTGTAATTGTAATGGAAATTCAAATCACTCCACTGAACCTGTTTTCTGCATTCACATTTTGTCCTTGTAAATCAGAAACACCGGGAGCAATTTATTTCTAAACATCAACAATTTGGAGTTGGAAGGAAAATGAAATAATTGCATTCTGACTCGCTCAAAATAATTCATCCACATGTGCTAGCCAACCTGAGACCTATGGACACTGCAAAGTAATGCCTGGGGCTGTTTTTTCCTCCCCAATTCTCATGCGCACCTGGAAAGGAGAAAGAAGGCTAATATGTCGGAGCCGGGTGGATTTCTGTTTTCCCACTGTGAGGAGAATCTGATGACTGTGCAATGTGATGGCTCACTGCACCCACTATGGCCAGGTGCAGGGAAAGGACTTCCCTGGGCACTCAGATCTCAGCAGACATCCACACTATCCTCTCTGCTTCTCTGCTGTACCGGAGTGTACTGGAAAGCCCCCAAGCTCTCTTTTCTCCTCCAACATGGAGTTCCCCACTTTCTGTCCTATCTTGGGCCAGGACCTCCCTTTACTGCTAGCTGAGGTTCCTAAAGCTGCTCATGGACGTTCAGAGTCCTCCCTGTTAGCCTCGCTCTGGGTTTGGTGTCTAGAAGGCTGCAGAAACAGAAGCAAAGGCAACCAAAGTTCTGGGAAAGCATGCTTTGGAAAGAATCTGGACTCTGACAGCTCCTTAAGAGAGCTGGAGAGATTGTCCTCAGAAAGTGGAGGAGGATGGACTCGCCAGAATCACTGATAATTCTACGGTGGCCCAGGCTTCAAGAACATGTGCTAACTTTTAAAAAAGAAACACAGAGTCTTTAAATATGCCACTGCTGTCCTACCCTTCTAGGCTCCTCTGGTTTCTGTGTTCTGTTTGGGAGGACACTTAACTTGGCTTTAGCATAATCTCTTCGGAGAAACCAAAGTGGGGTGGTGCCTGCCTAAGAAACATTTTTTTTTTCTTTTTTTTCTTTTTTAGTCAGGAGGCAAAATACTATTATAGGGAAGAGACCTAGACCAGTGGGAAAGTCATGAAGTTAGGACACTGAGAATCTTTAAGTTTATCCTTCCCTTCCTGAACTCTTGGACAACTCCAAGTGTTTGAACCCCATGTTTGAACTCTATGGCACATGTGGAAGCTCTGGGGACAGATTCACCGCAATAGCCCAGGCAGGTAGGAAGTTAAAAACTGGAGAAAGAAAAGCTTGTTAGGGCCTCTGCACAAGCGTTGCCTGTGGCAGGTACACAGGTCTCCAGGGAGGGGCTTCTCCCTCCATTAAGATGCAGCTGCAGGGGACTATCAGCAACACTGCACCTCCTATATAGGACACAAAACAGTGCTAGGCTTCTCAAATTACGAAAATATGATTCTCACTCCCCTTTTCTGCCTGCACACAGAATTTGTGGCTATTCAACCTTCAGGTTCACCTTAGGAATAATGAGCTCCAGGCACTTTTGCAGTCACATTAGTGACTAAGACACAGCACCCCTTTTTCCCAGCATAAATACAGTTCTAAGGCTAGGTGAGAATTCCAGTTTCTAGCAGAACAGACCTATTCATTTCTTGGACAATGAGAGAAAGAATAAGAAGCCCAGGTACCATTAGGTGGAGGGTGCAGCTGGGCTCAGGTAATGGGGATAGAGAGCAGAGTAGCTGCTTCCACACCACAGTGTTAGGATGCTCTGGTTAATAGGAGGCCTGCTGGCTGCGAGTGTGATGGGCGGCTGGTGAGGGCAGAGACTTTCAGAACACTGGGCACTAATTTGACAGCTAATATCTCTTGTGCATGCATGTCCACAGAACCGATATTTGCAAAAATTCAACCCCATTGGACTTTTTGATTTTTAGGAAAACCTTGATTAGCTTGAGCGCTTGAAAAGTATGTAAATTTATGGTTAACTAAGTGTACTCTGCATAATTGAGGATTAGCTAGAAACTCCACCCCGCTCACATTTCAATTTTTATAGAAAATATTCTTTAAGTATACCACCTTTCTCTTCTAGGAATTATACTTAATGGAAGGTTTCAGAGTCTTCAGGGACCTCAGACAGCATTTACATGGCGTCATTACTCCAGCATTTCTGTGCAAACGGAGTACCCTGGGGACAGCCATGAAGGTGGACAGTATACCATCTGTGCACAGATCCCAAGTCAGGTTCCCCACAAGGGGACTTGTGGGGTCATTCTGTGTGCGGGTAATCATCCCCCAGTCCCTAATACATGGAAGTCAGAGGAGAGACCTTTTTTCCTGAAATCAGAGCCATGTGGGAATGTGGTGCAGAGAGCACGGTGATCAGCCAAGGACCCTGCTCATCCATACCACTCATCCACCGTGGGACCGTGCCTGGCACTGTGTCTCCTGACCTGTCTCCTCTGTAAGATGAAATCACAACAACATACACCCTATAGAGTGGGACAGGCACAGCGAAGAGGAGACATACATGTGCCCACCTGTCAGGAAATCAATTCTTAGTTACTCTCTGTTTATGGGCAGAAGATACTGCTTTTCACTTGTTCGTGGTGTGGGGATATAGTACCAGGACAGCAAACACTCAGTTTGATAATGTTATAGATCATTTCCCTTGGGTGCTGACTGCCTAGGGGTTCTTCTCTTTACCTTGGCTCTACTTCAATGGGAGAAGTGAGCCAAGGACTACCTGTATCTTGCAGGTGAGTGGGCTGTGGCTGTGGCACATGGGAGCAGAGGCAGGGGAAGGCATGGAAGCAGAATTTGGGTAAGAGCAGCCTAGCAACAGACATTGTTCCTACTGTCAGCTCATCCCTCACATGGAGCTAGGAAAGGAGGAGGAACTGTATTCCCTGGGTGCTTCCTAAATGGATATTGCAGCGTTAGCTAATTGATTCCCTCATTCATTAATCCTGAAATGCTGGAAGTGTAAAAAAATCAAGTGCCAGCCATGATGGCAGGTGCTATGTAGAGTGGCAAGACCCAGAGGGGCACACCTGGTTCCCCAAGGAGCCCAGTCTGAGGTGTCCAAGCTGAACCGCTGACATGCAGCCAGTGTTCCCACAAGCTCATCCTGCATGGGATCTTGCATGAACCTGTCATTCACCACTGCTGTTCGATGCCTGTGTGAGTGCTTCACAGAAGTGGCTACACTGTAGAGATGGAGGTCAGCAGCACGGTGGAAGGCTAAAGCTCCTGCAGAAGTCCAGAGGAGTGGAAGCCTCGCTCTTCCTAGAGATGGGTCTAGGTTCAGGAGTACCATATTAGGAAAGACTGTTCTTCTAAAGGATTGGGGTACTCCTTATACACCCCAGCTATTTTTCATAATCTCTTGTGGATCACTCAATCCACAGGTTAGGAGTGGTAGGAATGATGGGAGGAGGCGTGGTCCTCATAACTTTACACACAGAGACCTTGAGCAGCTGCAGGCAGTCAGCTGTGCCATCCCTTGGATAGGCTGTGGAGCTTCTTAGCAATTGTCTTCAACTTACTTATGTTCACTTTCTTCCAGAAACCAACCAGATGCACTCAAGAGTAAGAGTTCCCTAGGGCCCTGGGATGTTCTTGTCACACATACAGCTCTATGGTCGAGGTAGTAATAATGGGATCAAATTGTGGAAGGGCACTTTGTGATAGGACAAGATAAACGCTATCTAGAAGAGTCATCCAAACTCAGAAGGGAAGAAGTGGTTTGTGTATGTGTGTGTATGTGTGTGTGTGTGTATGTGTGTGCCAACTTGTGTGCATATATGTGTTTGCTGATCTGTTTTAAAATATGTGTATATCATGTCTGCTTGGCAGCCTCTGTCTCTGCTTCTCTGTCTGTCTGTCTGTCTGTCTGTCTGTCTGTCTGTCTGTCTACTTGTCTGTCTGTGTCAGCCCGATGCCCCAATTTGAGTCCGGTTGTACTTCAGTAAGGGCATGTGAGGTACAATTTACATCCTAGTCAATAGCCAGTAACATAGTAGGAAATAAACTTGCTAAAACCAAGAAACCTGTGACCACTGAGGTCTTAATCAGAGAAGGAAATTACAGTTTAGGAGTATGTGATTTCTCTACTTGCTGTCAAGAATCCCTGAGTTGTGCACAGAGGAAAAGTCTACGATGACCTTTTCCTGGCAGAGGCGAGAGAGGAGAAGCCCATTATGGAGCATAAGCCAATTTGCTTTGTACAAATCAGTGGCAATTTTCTTCCTTAAATACATAAGGGTGGAAGGGAAATGTCTACAAATGGACAGATGCTCTCCTATGGCCAAGCTCGTCCTATTTGTAGGAGATAAAGGATAACAATCCTGTTACTGGCTTATAGGATGATGGCAGAGGGAGCCAGAAGTCAGGCTGAAATAGATTCCCCAAATGAGTTTTCGGTTGGAAAGTTGGAGGTGACATTTGGGTAAATATCTCTTGAAGAAAGCAATTTAGTTTAAAGAAAAGCAAGAAATTATGAAATATATCTTTTTTGTTTTAATTTGTCATTTCTTTTTGTTTTAAAAAGAAATCATAGACATTTATAGGCTGAAGAAAAACAAACAAAAAAAAAACCTGTCATAGATGGATCACATTTTCTGCAACATTTACTAACAGAGATTGAAAAGTCATAGGTATATAATAATCTTTTTTTTCTCCCTAGGATGGGGCTTACAACTTGAGAGTGCCAGATTCCCAGGAGCAAATGAACGAGTCAAAAATTGGGCTTTGAATGCTGGTTTTCTGATTTAGGAAGGTTCTTCATAGGTTTCACACACAGCAAAAATAGTCAAAGATCACCTTCTAGTGGCAATCCCTTCAACCCTGATGAGCCTCGCAGGGAGTGAACACATGAATGTTATTCCCTGTGTGTACAGAGGATGACTATATAATCACCAAGTTCCTTGTTTCTAGAGTGGATGAGGTGGAAAGGCAGTTTGAGAGGTGACAGGAGAGGGAACCAGGATTGAAGACAGTGGGCTTATTACTCAAGAAAAACAACTCATAAAGCCTGGGGTATCTTAGTAGGTGGGACTTAAGCTGCAACGAAAGAGTTTCCTGTATGCACGGGCATATTTATACATAAATACAAACACTGTTTGTATTTACATCCATGCTTTCCAAAATGAATGCATTAAGCAGTGTCCTGATGACAAGTGTTTAAACAACTGTAAAATAACAAGTTTTTAAAGATCAGGTCTCACCGAATGTCAGGAGAGAGACTATTGCCCAGTAGCAAGTACAAACAGGGATATCTAGAGAGAGGAGGCTACTGGAAGTCCTGCCGGGGAGATGCCCAGTTTCTTCTCATCCTCCGCACAGGTCCTAGGACACCTTTCTGGACCTCACTAGCATTGCCATGTCTCATCTGATTTTGATCTGAGCATAACCTTCAGTGACATGCGGTATCCCTTCAGAGACAGAAAGCCTTGATCTTCGTGCAGGCTGTCTCCAAGTTGCCATGCATTAATTAATGAACAAATTAAAGAACACTTCCTCAGTCTGTCAACTTGTCCCTTGAAGAATATTCATTTCCAGGGCGATTAAGACTCTCTGCATACATCAAAGTTTATAACAGATACTAAGTATGTATTTACATGTAAATAAAAAAGAAAAGGGGGAGAGAGGGAGGGAGAGAATCAAGACTTTTAAACATAGGAGGGAGGGGTGGGGGAGGGAAGAAATAATGGAAGGGAAAGACGGAGAGAGAAAAGGCAAAGAAAGGGTCAGATGAAGATGGAAGGGAGGGAGGAAGTTATTTGGGTCCTCTGTCTAGATTCTCCATACAAGCTCCTGAGTTCCTTCTACAAAGGCCTTGGCTGGGAGTCAATCCTAGAATGGACCCCCCCCCTGGTTCTCTAGATGCCCAGCCTCTCTCTCTTTGCCCACTTCTGTCTCCATTCTGAGGGTACTCTGCCATCCTGTGACCCTCCCTTGAGTGACAGCAAATCAGTTTAAGAAACCCACATTAGCCTCTCACACCTCAGGTAAACACAGGAGGAGTCAGTTGTACAGACATCTAAACTTTGACTTTGAATTTGAGTTCCAGCTGCAAAAAGATAAGAAGAGAAGCTGGGGAATCAATAAGATGAAAGCCCGGCTAAGATCTTCAGGGACAGCTATTGTCTCGATTTTGTAGCCTTGATGAGCCTCATGGAGATAATAAAAACATGAATGATATTCTCCCTTGCGTACTCACAATAATAATATGAGTACTAATAGTGACGGTAATAAAAGGAATATATTGACTTCACCCCCCCATCCTCTGCCTTGCATTGCCCCTCAGTAGCCTCGGGACTGTGGGCTAGCAGCCTCTTATTCCTGCAGAGTTATCTGTAAATGGAGTGGACTAAAGGAGAGTTCGTCTTATCTAGCCCCAAGAGTCTATAATTTCATAGCAGAGAGCTGACAAAAGTTTTTTAAGTTATAAAAGTCATTGATTCAGGCAGCTATGGCAGCTGCTTGCAATAGTCACTCCTCATGCACTGTCCAGGAATGCTTAGTATCAGAGTGCCTAGTGATAGTGTGTGCTTTCTGTCTTCAGTTCTTACAATTGGTTAGGGACTGTAAGAGCACTGCTATGCTTGACTGGGGACCCATGTAAGCGTTCCTATGTAAAGACTAGCTGTGAACCATGCTGTTTCCTACTGTTGTGGCCTGGAAGCCAGGTGTGTTAACTGCTCCAGGTTGGCCCACTGCAGGAGTCTGATTTCTTCTGGTCTGCTGATTGCCACAGATAAAGACCTAGCCATGTTATCTGAGAAAAGAACCTACACATGTTGAGATGTTAAATGTAGTACAGGGACTGTCAGGTTACCGAATGAGTGAAAGTCCTGTTCTTCTTACACTTGGAGAAAGATGTTAGGGAAGAGGCTCTTTCTGGCAAATGAGATTCTTCAGGCCCTGATGGTCTAACCTGTCCCACAGCTTCTAGTGACAGAGACATCACCCCTTTTGCACTTAACCATTCTACTACATAGATAACTATTAACATTTAAAATAGCCTCAACGTGGAAAGGTAAAAATGTCACTTCAAATCCCTCAGTGATGTCCACCATGATGTGAAACTCAGGCTTTTCCTATTCATAGTCATACAGAGCCATGACCAGGTCCCCGATTAATCTGTTCCTTTCCATCATCATGTCTTTGAGCATGTCTCTTCTACTTGGAATGTCTTTCCCCCTCACCCTTTACCTGCAAAACCATCTTTTATTCCATTTCTAGGAGGCCTTGGGGATAATTTCCTGAATGCTTGGCCTAATGGTTCACTCTCCGGTCAGCACTGGAGAAATGTAGAAAAAAAGGCATACCCAAACTCACATCCAACTAGCTGCTCCCTTGCTAGCAAGCAAGGACAAGGAGAACAATTGCAGGTAGCTTGGAGAAACCTCCCCCTGTTGAGTCTAGAAGCCAAGGAAAGCAGCATCCATGTAATAAAGCACCGCTACAGGGGAGTCATTAGCAAAGAATACTTAGTTAAAAATTAAAGGCCTATGTTCTTTGTCTAGAGGCTCCATGACCTGCTTTTGGCAAGCTATGATTGTGGGGGAGCTTTTGAAGTCACTCTGGGTGCCTTTGTCCTGTCCCCAGAGCAATGTCCGTGTTCTCTGCATGCATTTGTGTTGTGGGGCTACAGTAGATGTAACGGGAGTTATTGGTGCCCTAAGATATAGGTGTTTTCAGGGATTTGGTTCGTTTCCAGTGACGTCCTAAAGATGCAGACTCCATGGGCTCTCTGCAATGCTGTAGAAGCTATTTCATGTCCTTAGCCTTATAAATCAATTTTAATTGTGACAACAGAAGCATCAGCAGCAAGATGGAGCCAAATGGGCTGGGGCCCTTTTCTGCACTCTCTAACTAGCTCAAATTAAATGCTGAATTGTATTTTGGGGTCTAAGTTTTGTCATGCAAACGAAGAAAAACAACTTGCTTTCCAATTTCCACATGCAAATAGAGAGGGAATTGTTGAGACGGAGAACATATTTTGCCATCTCAGTGGTTCTAGAAAAGATAAGGCGCTCTTGAAAAAAAAAGTTCTGCAATTTGTCAGCTGGCAGCTTATTAAATACCCAAAACAAATGTTTATATAGCATTAGAGGGACACTGTCAAGGTCGAGAGGTTCCAAAATGGACCAATTCTCCTTTATTCATAACCGTTTGAAAAATCTCTTGTTTTTCTTTACCCCCAAACAAATGCGTCTATTCTGTTTTCTCTGCCTTAGGAAAAAGAAAAATGGGCAGAAGGCCAGCTCTTGTGTACAGGCCTCGAATAATAAATTTGAACGCATGGCCAGTTGTTCAGCAGTCATGCGCAGCCTACAGTAAACGTCGCACAACCTGGAGACTGGCTCCGACCGAACTTTCATTAAGAGGTGCTGGAGGACAGGATGTTTGCAGTACTGAAAACAAATCCTGGTTCATATGTGCTGGGAGCAAACCGAGAGAAAACAGCCTTTGTGTATGTGTGTGGGTGGGGTGGGGGTGGGGTGGGTGCAGAGGAGTCGTCAACAAAGCTACAGGCAAGTCTTAGTATCAGGTGAGTCTCTAACCTGATCTAATAATCACCCGACAGGCAATGCATGCTGGGAAACACAGAGGACAGGTAAATAAGGCACCAAGCATTTTTTTTTTATTTTTTTATTAGATATTTTCTTAATTTACATTTCAACTGCTATCCCGAAAATCCCCTCCCCCTGCCCATGAAGAATCTTATAGGTTAGCAGAAAGGCATGGGTAGGTGAGTAGAGGGGTACTTAGGTAGCTGAAGTTACCTGTGGAATAATTAGGATTGAGAGTAACATCCTTGTGTTAAGAGAAACCAGCAGCAAGAGTGAAATGGTATTCACTCTTGTGATTAGGCCAAAGGTCTCATCGTAAGGTAATTGTATTTGAGATATTGCTTATTAACTAATAATGAGATTCAATTCCCTGATCTTAACGGAAAAATTAGGGGGCTTGACAGAGATCACTAGCTACCTAGAGGTCAAGGAGAAATACCCTGGCTGGGTCCTATGCTGTACAAGGCTTTACTATATTTTCCACCTAAAGGAAATGGCTATGTATCTCCAAGATCCAAGTGACAAGCTAACATGGACTAGAGAAAAAGCACTTTGATACAGCCTCTCACCGCTAGTGTATCCCACACTCATGTTCCCGCTCCTGGTGTATCCCTCCTCGCTCCTTTGCAACCTCTGGGAGCCCTTCTCACATCCAGTTTACTTGAGATGCTCTGAATTTTGGCAAAGAAGTTTTTCCTGGGGCTCTGGGGGTTTAGGTGTGAAAAAGTTCTCCTCTTGTGATGACATGTCAGTCCCTCAGCTTGTTTCATAGCTAGAAATAGATTTCTGTCATTCTTAATAGCAGTCCCGTTCGGTTTGGGAAGGGCAGTGTGTGGAGTCACCGGCCACACAAGGCATCCAAGTGGCGGAGAGAGGGATGATGGGAGGGAGAGAGCTGTCAGCTCCTCACTCGCACTAGACTAAAAGCATGTAATTCACAACTTCTGTAAGCTTGGGAAGTTATCATTTGAAAGTTGTTGCTCTAGAGTGCCTTGACAGTCTAACAATGCAAAATAAATCTTCCATTCACGCCTCTCCAGCAAGCACGGATTTCAGGAATATGCAGCAGCAGCGGAAAACAGTGATAAGTTTCTTGTTATGTCCTGGATACTTACAGAGCCTCCACACTATGCTGATTACCATATATTCGCTTTCTGCAGAGCTCAGGGACTTTGGGGGAGGCCCTCTTTCTGGACAAGAATTTAAAAATATTCTCCGTAACCCCCAAGTCCCATCAGTCCCTCCAGAATCTTTGATTTCTGCACGTCTCCAATCTGTACCATTTCCTCTCATTAGGATAAGGAGCTAGCAAATATTCCCAATGCGGGAGCAAAGAGAGAGAAACCAAGGCCCAGAAAGCTTGTCTGTGCTCCGGCCTACACCTGGGCATCACTAGGGTAACAGAGGCTGGGAGAAGCCAGAGGTATTTGTGTTGACAAGTGGAGAGACTTGCTCCTAAGGAAAGACACAGGAATGGCCTATAAGATGGACATCTGTTTAGAGGAGTAACTGAAAGAGATGAAGATCTCATGGGCTACTGAGTCTGAAACACAGAATTAATCAGGGAGGCTGAGAGGAGAGTTCAGTTTCCACCTTCCGTCCAAGTCCTTCCTGCTCTCTGAGAATGTGATGGCTGTTCGAAGGTTGTCTTAAGCCCTTCAAGCCCCTTGCTCTCCCCTTGACAGCTGTGCTGTCGATGTGAATCTGGATGGTGTGGGGGAGGAGGTGGCACACTAATGAGCCATGCAGCCCATCTGACAATCCCCATCTGCTCCATTCTGCTGGCCACCCAGCCTCTGCCTGTCCTGGCTACACCCCAGGGCACCTGATGCTCCCTGCCCAGCCAGGGCAGAGAGGGTGGCAATCCTTATTCTAAACTCTGGCTGCAGCCAGCTAGTAACTCCAAGGCAGTCCATATGTGAAGCCACATTGCCTTCTTTCTTCTGCTCTGGGAAATTCTCCTCTCCAGATTTTTCAGGGTTTCTCGCCCTCCTCCCTCCCATCCTCTTTCTCTAGGGAAACATTGACCAGACGACATTGCTATGGAGCCATGAAGTCCTCCCCATGTGGATGTGGCCTATAAGATCTAAGAGGGTAGAGAACTGCATCTGCCACGTCCCTTAAAACGTCACAAAGTTCTTGGTACATAGGATTCTTAGTAAAAAGTTGTGGATTGAGCAGGCAGATGAGTGAACAAATAGAGACGAGCGTGGGTCTGCTGGGACCAGTGACAGGTAGAGCTAAGCTTTCCCTCATAGCTCACAACAGTAGCAGTATGCTTCCAAAAGCAAGCAGATTCAGACTTCTAAATGTTGTTTTGAATAGCTACATTCAGTTCAAAACCAGGCCTCTACTACCGTGGATGGAAGTATGCATCTTATCTCCCCAGTGTAAACACGAACAGGTAGAACACTTCTTAGGTCTACAGAACCTCCTAACTTGATTCATAACAAAACATCTTCATGCTCAGACCTAATAGACTGCACAGTAAATAAACCATTTGCTGTGTGCTGCCACTTAATCTATTATGAGCATAAGAAAAGTCAGAGACCAGAGTTCACCCTCCTAAAGAACTTTGGGAGCGTTTTTTGACAACCCTGATATAAAACAGGCCTTTGCTAATACTGCTTTGTAGATGTGGCTGATGCTACTATGGATGGAGCTGTGTGTTTGTATGTGTGTGTGTATGTGTGTGTGTGTGTGTGTGTGTGTGTGTGTAGTGTGCATGCATGTGCATGTGCACATGTTCTCTAAGCTCACCATTCTGGTTTAGCAGACAAATCTTTTAGCTTTTACCCAGAGTCTAACAATGCTTCCATATAAGCTCAGACACCACTCTTCAGTGACTATTGCCCAGGAAACCAAATTATACATACTAAGCATTTTTGTACTAGAAAGATAAGGCCACACACACACACACACACACACACACACACACACACACACAGTCATTATTCTGCATTTCAATACTCACATGGTTCCTGGCACAAAGCAGACACACTTTATATATGCAGACAATGATGACCAGGTTGCCACCTGTGGATTTCAGATGTAAGGTATATTAGACTTAGTAATTAGGTTTTCCTAGATGGCCTTGACTTTGAGTCTCTGTCCTCAACATCCTATATTGGGAGCTGAGGTCTCTTCCTTGTAATGAGCAGCTGTGTCACCGTGTCACTGAGGTGCAAGCTGAGGCAGTGAGTGGATCTGTATGTTTCAGACAAGCCTGACAATGGTCCCATTCAGATCTGGACAATGCCTCTTCATTTTCCATTGAGTTAATTGAGAATGTCTAAAGAAAGGGGCCTATAGGAGCCACTCACCTCTGTTCTGGCTGGGACCTTGGGCTATGGTTCACAGCCCTAGGTGGGACAGTACTGTAGAACATAAGGAGTGCTAATGCCCATTTCTCAGTGTCCTTAGCATGGCTTACTATATGTCAGGTCCTGTTGTCCCCACTTCAGACCTAGAAACTGACTTCCATCATTGACATAGACTCACTTCTTTTAATAATGGCCAAGCTTTATGTGTGTGTGTGTGTGTGTGTGTGTGTGTGTGTGTGTGTGTGTGTGATAGAAATTGAGTAAAAATAATTCAGCCACTTGTTAGAGGTGAGAAAAGCTTGATTCAAGGACTGAGCCTTCAGATTCCCGGAACTCAGAGAAGATGAAGGCATCTGCAGCCTTGTATTCCTTTGTGACTGAGGCATTAACAAGGCTCTGGAATTCACTTCAGAATCATTAAAAACACGTTCATTAGTACAAAGCACCTGGTGCCACCTGTGTGCAAGAAGGAAATAAATTGGTGAAACCTGGGACCCTTGCAGCTCAGTACTTCTCATTTATCTCCTTATCACAAGCCATACTGCCAAGATGATTTTTTTTTATTAAGAAGTTATAAATATTCTGGGCCAAAATATTATCTTGAGATTTTTTTTTTGTCCACCCGATGTGCACAGCAGGTAGACAAATTTATCCAAGAATGATTGAAGAATGAATTCCCTTGGATTTCTTTGGAAGCTTTCTATCTTCTTAATCATCCAGTCTACCATTAACCCTTCAGTTACTTAAACCTATGAACATTGAAAGCTAGTGTGTTCTATGAAGATGATGAAGTTCAATGAAGGTATCTCTGTTATTAGTAAGTAATAGGGCCCTTACCTGAAAAAAGCTTTTTATTCAAAATCTACACGGGAATTCCTTTTAGCTCCTCTCCTTCAACTGTGCCCCAAATTTAAAGGATTCATTGTCAACACAGAACCATCTACATTTTTCTGGCCATAAGACCTTAGGAAAAATAAAGCCGGGGCTGGAAAGATGGCTCAGTACTTAAGACTAGTGGCAACTCTTCCAGAGGGCACTGATTCTATTTCTAGGGCCCTCTTGGTAGCTCAGGACGCTCTGTCCCAAGGGATCTTATGCCCCCTCTTCTGGCCTCCATGGGCACAGCAGGCACTTGGTACACTAACAGAAAAGTAGGCAAAATACTTATTATTATTATTTTAAAGAAAATGGAGCCCACTCTTACAGCATTGGCTTACCTATAAACAGGTCACATGAAGCTCCTGTCTTACTATTTTCTAGGCTAACTATGAGTTTATAACCATTACTACCAGTAGCAGACTTCTGGTAGAGTCAGTGATGGGACATCCTGGGATGCTGCTCAGCCTCGGAGGTGACTTGGATGGAGAGGAAACGCAATGGAACTGGACAGTTAGCCTCCCTGAGCTCTAGACATACATGGTTTACAGTGGGGTCTATTCTGTATAGCTGATGAGGGAATGGGTAGAGACATCCCTGAAACCACACACTACTTGGCACAGGAGAGGCACTCCACAACTGGCAGCTATTATTTTTATTATGAGATGTGTTCACTTTCTTTTCTCCTCAAGATAGATCTTATTGACTCTTAATAAACCAAAACCACACAATTACAGAATTTCAACTGGCTTACTAGATGCCTCAGAAAACCCAAACCTGAGCTCATCCACCATAAAAGATAAGTTGGTGTGTGCTTTGAATATTAATGACCAGATGACCTCTTTCCTTGTTACATATCCGTATTCCGCATGCCACAGCTCATTCTAGCGATGATTATTGAATTTTCAACGTTTATACAAAAACAATACATACAGTACAGAGATAATTGCCCACTGGATTTGTAACAAGGATTCAGTTTTCTATAAATATCGAATATGCAAATTATCACTAGTGTTACACATTAAAATTAGAAAGTAGGTAAATAGCAAATACGAGCATTTATCCTTTATAATTCAAATGCCTGCTAGCTCAATTATCCTATAAGTGTGTAGAGAGTAGGCAAATTGGCCTTCCCCTTTTGGAAAAGACTCCTCTCTGAGTTTCCAGTCATTTTGGTAGAGAGTGAGTACAGACACTGTGGACAGAGTCACATTGAGCAGGACGGCTGGGGCGGGGGCCAGTGCAGGTTTTCTGTCTTTTTGCTCAGGGTTCTGCCTCAATTATGAAGGAAGTGTATTAGAAAGTTTGGAATATTAGGGCTAGGCACTCATTTTTGAAGCCCGAGTCCTGGCTATTTTGTGGTCTAGGCAGCCAAAAGTCCATTTTATAATCCCTTAGGCTAAATTTCAAGGTGAGACCAGAGCATAACTCTCAAGTGCTCACAGAAGTCCCTGGAGTGTTGGTTACTGCCTCCTTCCAGCCATCCTGTCACTGTCCCCACTGAGAGGTCAGTGGTCCCAGAGACATAGAACTGGAGCACCATCTCTACTCTATAGACGGCACTCTTTCTTGTAATGGCTTGAAGATGCTGTGGGAGCTATGGATGCTCACCACAATCAATAAGTGTCCAGGAAACAAACTCAGAGAGGAGAAAGAAGTGACTTATGGAAAAGGCCTCCAGAAATGGTCCAGGCAAGGCAGCCGTTCTAACCACAAGCACAACACATGAGGGAAGCAGTGAACAGAGCCTTCGTAAACAAATGGACATCCCTTGACACAGTCAAAGCATTTAAAGGGATCATGATTATGGATGAGAAGGACAGCTGGTTGCACTGGAAATCAGAATAAGATAGAGTATGAAAATTTAAGTGTGTGTGTGTGTGTGTATGTGTATGTGTGTGTGTGTGTGTGTGTGTGTTCTAAATACGGAAGCACTCTAAGGAATTAACAGGAAAGAGGAAAAAAAACAAGGAATGAAGTGGGTAGGCCATGGATTCCTATTCCCCAAAGCCAAGTACATGGAGCATCTTATCAGGATCAGAGGATGCAGAGAGGATGACTAGTTCCCACTGCACTGAAAACGTTACCTATTGCATCTGTCAACTGAACAAGACAAAAATGAGTATTTACCTGAGCTTAGTAGGTTTTCAAAGCTGGAGAATGCAGCCTACTGCGGGTGGTGCTGCTGGCACTTAGCAGATACCAATGGGATGGTGAATCAGCTAGTACTAGGGTCAAGGGCTTCAGGATTGCAAGGGCAGCCCCAGCACTCCCTAACCAGTCAAGCACTGATCCCATAGAAAACTGGTCCAGCGACGCAGTCCAGGATGGGTGCTTTGTGTTTGTGTTTTTCTAGCCTCAAGGACAGCAAAGTGACACTCATGTAATGGCATAGTGAAGAGCAGTCAAACCCAAGCCAGGTCTCAGATGAGCCAACACATTTCACTAAGTTCCTTTGCCTTATTTGTCCCACTGCTTCCAGAAAGTGAGACTATTTCTAGACCACCCAGAGCGACTAGTTGATGACAGATGCACACTCTCAGGTGGCACTGGCTGCCCCAGTTTCATCTGGATGAATGAAAGAGGTCATAATGGGGACCCATTGTAACCCACAGGTGGGAGTCTCCCAGTCCTGGCTCTAGACCTTGACACCCCTACAGCTTGCCTCTGGGTGTCTCCCACACACTGCCTCTGCTCGGCTTTTAAATCAGTGGCCCTGGAGATAAAAAAAAAAGCTGAGACTCAGGAGTCCTCACTGATTAAGGACAGTCATTGAGCTCCACAGAAGTGTGGATCAATCTTGATTAAAGTCTTAGGAACTGTTGGAGGAAGTCTCGTCTTAGCAGACACCCAGCACGGCACTGCTGCTGTCTGGTGCTCAGAAGCATCTGTCAGAGATCAGCCTGAGGCACATCTAAATGGCTAGGGCCAGGGACACTGCACATCCAGGGGAGCTGCCAGCCGTGAGCCAGATGAAGTGTTTTCATAGGTGGTTGAAGAAAAGGCACAGATTACAGACCAGCTATGTGTAATTGCATGTGGTTCATCAAAAGGGCAAGGAAGTGATATAGGACAGGAAGCAGAGAAGAAGGGACATATTTTAGAGAGGCAAGATGGAAGAGAATGAACAGCCCAATAGCCTTTAGAGGAATGCAGAAGGATCCCGAGTCCTGGGTCTGCCATTTACTAGCTGTGTGGCCAGATCTCAATTCTCCCCACACTGCAGTTTCTTTACCTAATTATGATAACATCACCTCCACAGAGTTGTTGCATGTAGTAAATAAATGCACATCCATGCTACATTTAGAATGCCTTAGGGTTTCAATGAGATGTGAGCCACTCCCCTTAACTATGTGTGTGTTTAAAGTAGAAATTCTATAGTTGTCCTGTGTGCTGGAAGGAAAGAAGTTTAGATTCATCCAAAGTTTCTGGAAGTACGATGGAGAAATAGGTTCCATTGACTGACAGTTATGCCATTTTGACAGATATTGCTTTCTGCCTATTATATGGACTTTACAAAGTTCTTGCCTTGGTTGATTTTGTGTGTCTCCACCTGGAATTTATCAGCTGTTATCCATCTTCCAGGTTCTGTGGGGCTTTGTGCAGTCATTTGGCTTCCTTACACAGGACACATATTGATGACAACCCCTCTATTCATGCTGGGGATATAATAATTTTCCCAGGACAATACTTAAAGCCTTTGTTGAACTAGAAGTAGATACCACTGCCTATATAATTACCAAACATTCTCTCTCTCCTTCTCCCTCCCTTCCCATGCACTATACAAGAGTTAATGTAACAGTTTGTGGCTTTGCTGTGAATGGAGCCCCTTACCATTGAGTCCCTTATCTTAGAGAATAGGATAATGTTCCTTCTTCAATTCTAGGGACAGATGAGGAAGCCATTTCTTTAGAGTTTTCCTGGACTAGGCTCCTCTTGTCTTTGCTAAAGCTGAAACTGTGGGCCAAGGGAAAGCTACAAAAATGCCTCTCACAACTGTAGAGCTGGCAGAAAACCCAGTTCCTTGGATTGGTACAGAGCTTTCTCATCCTCACTCTATTCTCCATTCTCTCTCTCTCTCTCTCTCTCTCTCTCCCTCCCTCCCTCCCTCCCTCCTCTTCTTCCCACTCCTCCTTCTCCTCTGCCTCCTTCCTCTCTGTTTTGTTCTCTTTTTTCTTTTTTGCCTTGTTTTCCAAACAATAATCGTGCTTATTCGGGAGGAATTCTTGGCCATTTTTCAGGTTGTTCCTCTTCCTTTTTTTTAACCTATGATCTCATTGTTTTCAAGGGACCTGGTGATTTTCTATCTGTGACCTTGAAAACATGATTTAACTATCAACATCTCTGGATCCTGGTTCCCTTACTAATAATGGAAGGGGGTGATTATTCCTGTCATATAAGAAGTGGCAGGCAGAGCAGCTAGAGAAAGTACCCAAGGAGCTGAAAGGGTCTGCAACCCTAAAGGAGAGACAACAATATGAACTAACCAGTACCTCCCAGAGCTCTTGTCTCTAGCTGCATATGTAGCAGAAGATGGCCTAGCCAGCCATCATTGGGAGGAGAGGTCCTTTGTCTTGAGAAGATTATATGCCCCAGTACAGGGGAATGCCAGGGTCAGGAAGTAGAAGTGTGTGTGGGGGGGAGCTGAGTGGGGTGGGGGAGGCTATAGGGGACTTTCTGGATAGCATTTGAAATGTAAATGAAGAAAATATTTAATAAAAATTGTCTTTGAAAAAAGAAAAAGATGTGGCAGGCAGAAAAATACCATTTGGTACCTTCTTCCCCCTAAAGATGCTCATGGCCACAAGAGTGTATTCTATTGTCTGGGAACTGGATTGAGGTTGCAGGAAGAATTAGAAATTTGAAACACTGCAAAAACCTTGAGTCATTGGGATGCCCCAATGGAAATATAAGGTTCTCTGTCAATGAGGGAGGGAGACTGAGGTGATGACGTCAGGGTAGATAGTACTGTGTGAGAAAGACTCTACCTACCACTTTGGCTCTGGAGTTGAATACCATCTACCAAGAAATCGGAGCAGCCTGCAGAAGCTACCTATTACAAAGAAAAAATATTGTCCTCAAATCTCCACAAATGTCACTGTCCCACCAACACCTTGATGATTTTTGCCCAGGTAAATCAGTGTTGTACCTGTAAGCTCCAAAAGAAAAAAAAATAACATATTTGTCATTTTTAAGCTAACAAGTTTGTGGCAAGTTGTTATAGCAACAGTAAGAAAACAATTCATGCAGATATTAAATTCTCTACAAGGTTTCCTGAGCCCTGGGAGGAGGGAATTGATGAAGATGTCCCATTTTGGGCAGCTGAGTGTCTCAAGGACTCTCACTCTCTGCTCATTGTTCAGCTGTGGGCCCATTATTTACTAAAGGAGGAAGCATTTCTGATGATGACTGAGCAAACTACTGATTTATGAGTATAGCCCAATGCCAGTAGGAGTCATTTTATTGCTATGTTCCTTTAGCAGAAGAAACATATTTGTTTTTTTTTTGTTTGTATGTGTTCTTGTTTTTGTTGTTGTTGTTTACTTGTTTTCTTAAGTCTCTAGCTATCTAGTCTCAGGTTCTTGGCCATCCAAGCAGTATTGATAGTGGGTTACATCTCATGGAGTGGTCCTTAAATCCAGTCAGATATTGGTTGGCTGCTCCCACAAGTTTTGTGCCACTATTGCACAAACACATCTGGCAGGCAGGCCACCACTGCAGATCAAAGGATTTTTAGCTTAGTTGGTGTTTACCTTTCTCCTTTGGTGGTGGGCACAGTACGTACCTGTACCATGAACACTAGTCAGTAGGCTGAAGGCTCTACATAGACACCAGCTTGTCTTCTCCATGTGAACAACCAATAGCCTTCACAATAACGTGGGTTGTTTGCTCGGGTGAGGAGAGCCCTCTGTGGGTCCTCTTTGGCCGAAACTTGATTCAATATAATCCATTCTCAGAACTGAAACTTTCATTTAATGACAAGAGATGTCTAGTTGAGGCTCTGATGTCCCCATTATTTGGTGATGCCATTTAGATCACTTTTATATATGAATATATTTTAGGGAGATTTTTACTGTATTAGGTTTCCCTAGAACCCCTCCAATGGCCCTTAGTTTTAGTTGTTTCCCCACGTGCCCCCTCCTATTTCCTCCCCCTCTGCATTTGATTCTCCCATGGGGTTGATTCTGGGTTGTCTGTGGGACTGCTTGTTGAATTAAATGATAATGCTATGAATATCAGAACATTGACATGTGCTTAGAGCCGTGTGAATGGTTGCATTGCTATTGTATAAAGCACAGAGCATGATCATGTATCATATCTTCAAACACAATCACTGTTAAATGAAAAGCATGGTGAGGGGCCTTGCCTACTGCTTTGGGATTTTGTGTGTGTGTGTGTGTGTGTGTGTGTGTGTGTGTGTGTGTGTATGTCGAGGCACCAGTTTTAATCCAAGTGAGGCAGGTGGTTTGTGGGGATAGCTCAGCAGTGTTTGCTGCCATCTTCAATGAGCTAGACACATGAATTTCTAAACAAAGCAACAGGTCACTTTTCCCTAAAAACACTAGTAACCCCCTAACAATACCCTTGTAACTTCCCTTTTGGGGGTCAAACAAATCTTGAAACATATCCTGCAACTAGCAGCAGTGGAAAGATCCACCCTAGACTGGTGTTAGGAACCTGTGCAGTAAGGCAGCCTCGATTCTCTGAGCAAATGTTTAGGGAAAAACTTTCCCATATTATGTCTATGTATGGCCAGGTGTGCACATGATTGAAATCAGATGCACCATCAATAAAGGCTTACCTAACTCGGGCCTATCAGCTTAAATAGAAACCACTCATATTCTGCCCCTAGCCACCAATTCACCAGAAGCCTCTGACTAGGACTAGAGGCTCCTCAGCGAGTTAGTCAGCCCCTGCTGCTCCCTTGTAGAAAGTTTAGTCTGCATTTTCACGTTGCTTCTGAATAAACCTGGGAGCATGCAAGCTAGACAGTGACACCTGTAATACAGTCACATACTATGAATCCCAGGAGGCACCACTCTTGCATGCTTTGGCTAATTGCTGTTAATGGGGGAATATCTGTCATCCTAAGGTGGTCTGATGTTGGGTAGCTGTTTGGACCCACATTATGCTGAGGTCGTCTGCAGTTACTCAACAGATGACTCCACTACTTAGTGACTTCTGAGAACCACTGTGTTCCTGTAGCTCTCAAGCAGTTGGTTAGCAATGTGGACAAGGCTGGGTTCACTGGGCCTCCTGTTGCACATATCACCAGCTGAGGTCTCTCAGAATTACTTAATTGGTCTCGGGTAAAAAAAAAAAAAGGTCCATCTAGTTTTACTCCTATGCCTGCTCTGAGTGTACTAGGCTGGTGAGCTTGATTCTAGCTTACCATCACGTTCTCACCATACCCATCAAGAAGACCCAGGGCTTCTGGAAAGTGTTTCCGGGGATAGCGCCTGAAAGGTGGAGACAGGAAAGTCTCCTATATCTCAGAGATCAAAGCAGTCAGAGTCTGCTCAGACTCAGGATTCTCCAGTGACCCGATCTATTCATGGAAGCGATGCCAAAGCAGCTGTGACTGTGCTTACAAGAGGTGACTCTGGGACCCCAAGACCCCATACCAGCCCACAGCATGCTTCCCTCCAACCATTTAGCCAACAGTCCCTGAGATTTTTACTGACTAGCAGGTACTTTGCCAAATGTGTTCATTTGAATCTCTTGTTATAAAAGCACCATGTTCAATCTAAGGCCAGCAGTTGAGAACCTGTGAGTCGCAACCCCCAAAAGATGATCAGAAAAGAGATGACTATTTTTTTTTTTTGGCTACCTTTTGCTGCATGACAGTAGCAAAATTACAGCTACAAAGTAGCAACAAGAATCATTTTATGGTCGTGGATGACCGCAGTGTGAGGAACTGTATTAAAGGGTCCTAGTACTAGGAAGGTTGAAAACCACTGTTCTCCGTTGAGGCCTGGGAAACACTGGGCCAGCTGCAATGGCTTCTTTGGTTTCAGGACATTGCTCTGCACACCAGGCACAGAGGCCTCCAGCTTGGTACCTCCACTTTCTCAACCTCAAGCAGACAGCACTTCCTATTTAGGATGCAGGCTGGCTTGATGACTGTGTCCAGAGAAGAACCAGAGGCACTTTGAATGGGTTCAGAAGAGACCCCAAATGAGCCCAAGTGTCAAAGGGGATTTGAGCAGCTCAGACAGCAGAACCTGAAGTCAGTTGCATTGTTGGGCCCCTGCCACAGACCGAAGGCTTTGTCACTGTTGTCACCAGGCTGATGTCCTGGACACGGGGGCCAATCACTCTCCAGGTTCTACCTGTCATCCTACTAGCTGCAACTAATTAATTTATGGGATGAAAAAAAAAACCAAGGAATTTTCACAGGAGATGGAGGGGAAAACTGAAAAGAGAGAAAAAAGAGCCCCAACCGAGATAACAAGACTGAAAAGAGAGAGAAGCAGCTGGGTTGCTGAGTTGGCCCAGATGAAACATGGGGCAAACGCTGGCAGTTGTATCTGGAGGAGTCCAGGCACCTGCTGCCAGGCTGGCTCCAGGAGGACTAGAAGGAGGCGGGTGGGGGACCTGAGGAAGAAGGAGTGAGGAACCAGGACCAGGTTGAGGACCAGGGTCTACAATCTGGAGCTACCTGTAGAATTTTCTGGACTCTTTAGCATCCCTCAAAATAAGATTAACTTGATGCTGATTAAAGCTGAAAACCCCCACTAGCTTAGCATGCTGAGTGTCTGACTCTAGGGCTCCTGAACAAATTGTTTTCCCTTTTCATGCCGATCCTTGTGAACTCTGGCTCAGCCTGGGTTGCCCATGGGGACATGGCTGGAAATGGAAGCCCAGGTTTCCTCTTGGCACCTAGCTGTCAGAGCCATCTCTAAGCAACCCAGCAGGAGAGAGACAAAAAGCCTTCTCATCCTACAAGCTGGTGTCTGGATTTGCAAATGAGCTGAAGAGTCCTAGGCCTGGGATGAATTCAAAACAGGTCCAGGGAGTAGTACCTGCCTCTCCTAGTGCTTTCTATGACTGGCCTCATTCATTTCTGCCATGGCTCTGTAAGGTAACCAGGCATTAAGCTATCAGCTTCGTAAGTCAGACACCAGAGATCTGAGGGTGTCAACAACCTACCTATGCCACACATAGCTTTGAACATAGGTTCCAGGTATAACTACCAGACTTATGAATCCCAGCAGAGTGTCCACAAACAATAGGGCGCCAGCTAGAGCAACAGAGTAGGGTTTCTGGACTTAAAAAAATGTCCCTTGAAATTAGGTTTAGAGGGCTGGGGATATGGCTCACTCAGTAAAGTGCTAGACATGCAAACATGAGGACATGAGTTAAATCCATGTTTTTTGTTTGTTTGTTTGTTTGTTTATCTAAAGTTTAGTATAATGTTGGAAAGTGCTTGTAATCCTGTAACAGAGAAAGCAGAGAGAGGTAGATCTTTGGGGCTCATTAGTCAGCCAGTCTTGGTGAGTCCCATACTCAGTGAGAGACCCTGTCTGAAACAGAAGAGGACAAGCCCTACAGAACCACACCCAAGTCTGTCCTCTGTCCTCTAGACACACGTGTGGGCACTCTAGGGACCATTTTGTCAGTAACGCTTTAAGATGTAAAACAAAATACAATTAATTATAAATGAAAGCAAGGATACTGAAATACAATTGTAAAAACATTTAAGGCTGAGGTGCAGCAGAACACCTGCTTCATTATTAATCTAACACGCAAGCAATATTCCCCACAGCTCTAACAACCTGTGTAACTTCAAGTGGTATGGAGATAACTAAGACTATGAGATTTCTACAAAAACAACGAGGCAATGTGAAAATACTTGTGATTTTAATAGGTGGCAACGTCACAAGTCAATTGCTGCTACTATCGGAAAAGTTGTAGGTTTTATTATTAAGGGGAACGCTAAGATACTGCTGTGTGGTTTTTTTCTTTTGACTGTCTTGAATTCCCCCATGTCAATGCACATAGTGCTGCTCCCTGCAGGGCATGAAGAACCCCCTTTCTCAGACTTGCCCAGGGTTACAGGGTTGATACAGTTAATCGTCATTTCCTTCTGTCTCCTGGATCCTGCAGCCCCACTGAGGACATTTTGTTTCATTAAGAAACTTCCTTTCTTTTCTCTCTACTTGAGTTTAGTATATTCTAGCTGCTTTCCCTGGTGCAGATTCTGGGAGGTCTGGGGAAGCATTGCTCCCTTCCCTGGGCCTGGTGAACTTGTAACTGGTCGTCATCTCTGAGACACTTCCCTTGAAGAGACTTTCACCTGTGGGATTTGCCCACAGCTCTGAGTATATCATGCAACATTTTGTCACTGTGGCAAGTCGGTCTTTATTTCTGTGTGACTATTAAGGTTGGTTACTCTCACTAGACAGTGAATGCATGAGGCCACTCTCTGTCTTGTTTCAGTCACCTTTGTTTCCTTGCCACCTAACTGCCTGGCACAGTGTAGATGCTCAGTAGCTGCAGAATGAGTAAATAAGCCTGAGTGTACCGTAGACCGGAGACACAGTCTACTTCCTCATTATGCTGACTTCCTTCAGCCACCTTTCTCCCCATTATCCTCTAACCACCCATTAGCCAGAGTCTCTACTGCTGCTTACTAAATGGCTCCCTTTGTCTCTCTGGCCTTTGGATCATCATTCTTTCTCTCCTCTGAATCTCCTCCAATTTTTTTCAAACGCTATTTCTACTTTGAACTTCCAGGACTGAATGTTCTGGGAAATATCTGTTGGATGTGTCGGGAGACGGTGTGAAGCACAAAGGCTGGCTCCCTTCCAAAGCCATGTGTCTGCTCTGCCACAAGGTACAAACCTACAGGGTTTCCACCCATCCCACCATTCCTACCCTTCCCTAGGAACAAGCTGAGAGATGGAAACAGAATACTAAGGCTGGCAACGGATGGGTGTCTATCACAGTGTCTACCATGCTTCCCTGCAAGCCACATGAGTCATGAGGTCATTTCCTTTATGATCCTTCTGCAAAGGATGCTGTTTGGCTTCCGGACCAGAGCTGTTAAGCTGAAATTTGAGCTAATAGTGGGATTCACTCCCATCTCACTCTGTAGGTATTACTATGGCAAGCCCTGGCCTATAGGGGTTCCTTGGTCTGTTTATGGGGTACTCCCTACCACAGCTACCTTTAGCTGAGTCTGTGTTTCCCTGCTTTCCTGTTTCATATTTAGATCAATAACGCAGAAGAGCAAAGTACCACCCAGCTGTCCAAGTTTCCAGATATTAAAGACTCACTGAATCCTTTCCAAGACGAAGGCATTTTATTGAATTCTTGCTTTGAGCAAGTTGGCTTGGTTTAGAGAATCACCTCTTGGAGGGTGATGAAAATAGCAATGTACTTTAGAGGAGTCTCATTTGAAATGGCTTTGAAACTCATATCTAATACGTCAGTGCATGGCTGCCATGCTCACTACTGAAGTAGCTGAGTTGGAGCTAAAGACCCTTGTTTGGTGTGTATTCTTGCTTTTCCTTCCACCTGAAGAAACTGAAGCTGTTGCAGAGATGTAGGAAGGCATCCTGCAAGGGATAGTGCCTTGACTCTCTTCTATTTGCACGAACTGTCCCAAAGGCTGAACTGGTCCTGTTTGGTCATATTCTCTTCAGTGCCCGTTACGATTCCAATGGTTTGTACAGTGAACAGAGCAATGGGTCTGAGAAATTGCACCAAATAGGGTTCAATCTTAGCTGCTTTGTGACCCCCAGGGAGTAATATTCCTTATGTTTTCTGTCCTAGTTTCTCCTCAGTAAATGCAGATACTGTTACTCCTCTCAAAGGATTACCATGGGCATTAAATGAAGTAAGCAATGTGAAACATTTAGTACAGCACTAAATACAGCAGTAAACACTCATTTAGTTGAAGCAGTTTTAAGCATCCAATGCTTCATCACAGATTCCGGCTTGCTACACAGTATACTGCCTGTAGTAACATGCAGAATCCTAGCTATCTCTGCATCTACCCCATAGAATGGATACTGTTTGTCCACTTAAGTCCAGGAGGTGCTGGCCAGTTGATGAGGTGGAAGGGTAGAGGTGGTGGCTGGGAAAGCCATCACATAAGGTAGGTCTCCTGGCCTCAGTTGGGATGGCTTTCTTTATGTAGGGCTCTCTCCCCTTCACAGGGATCTTGGAGGTCATTGAGCAAGGGGGCTGTGTACAAGGGTGCTGCCCACAAGGGGGCTGCAATTCCTAGGATGTGGCAGTTTAACACAGTGCCATTTAGGTAGCAAGCGAAGCTGTCTAACATGGTTTATAAAAAACAGGGGGAGTACTGGGAATATAAGTGGAAACCAAAAGTGTCATCTTCAGGGAAGCATCAGTCCTTAGGTGTCACCTGCCCTTGATGACCTGGTCTGTTAACCTTCTGCACCCTAGCAGACAGGTTGTGTAGACCCTCTCAAGAATACTCCAGCCGAGGCACCCTTTGACATGAAGGCTTTTGAAAAGGTCTCCGTTTAGATGTCTATGCTCTAAGAATTCCATTTTATTTCTTTATATTTAGTTTTTAAGATCAGAAAGAGTGATGTGGTGCCTCTGAGAGTAGTGGTGAGAAGATGAGTAGCCTGGGAGGAGGTCACTAGAAATAGACATGAAAGGGAGAGGAGAGCAAGGGGAGAGAGGAGACGCAAGCAGGAGAAATGTTACTGAGGTCACGGCTGCAATTTCCCTGGATCTCCCAGTTAGTGTGCAGAATGTCACTTTCATCCTCAGGTGACAGGAAGCTGGAGGGTTTACATGTAGGCTCCCTGTCTCTCACTGACTGAGGTGGCTTCCCTGCAGTGGTTGCTCTCTGGCAGATGTTAACTTGAAGGCAGAGGGAGCTTCCATAGAGTGGTATAAGGCTCTTAGGTAGGAGTCAGTAAGGTGGAGGCAGGAGGAAGTCTTAGCTCTATGGTCCAGCCCAGCTTGAGCTAAATTGTAGGTAGATCCATGAGAGATGTCACAGGGCACTGACTGTGAAGCCAAGAGGGATATTCTGCAACTCATAAAAGAGCACAGAGCAAAATCATATGACATGAAACAGATGTGAAAGGGAATTGCTGTGTGAGCCACCCATGCATTAGTAGCTTTTTATAATCTCTCCTGTTTGATTGGAAAGAGCTTGCTAATGTTTTAGACCAGTATTCACTCAGCTAGATTCAGCAGACCTGAAAGATCCAGCTCAGCGGCTAGGGCAGCTGTTAAGAGGCCTTTCTGATCTTCTAGAGGACTCAGGTTCATTTCCTAGTACCTTACCCTGAGTGGCACACAACTCTAGATCTAAGACCCACTTTTGACCTCCAAGGAGACTGTACACACTTGGTGCACGTACACACACTTAGGACATACAAATAAGATGATAGAGAAATAATCTAGCTCAGCGGTAGTAGGAACTGTTTGTCTACAAGATGTAATTTCAAAGCTTTTGGGCACATTGAACTACTCTTTCATTTGCCCCATAGTTACTTACAACCTTTGGGTTATAACCCCACCCCAGACTTTGGAATTTCCCACTTGTTAATTTACATAGTCATTCATTAACAAAAATCTACCAGATGCTAGGAACTGAGCATGGGGCTAAAATGGTACAAATAGG
The DNA here is from genome assembly GCA_902729485.2 of Mus minutoides. Classification (NCBI taxonomy): domain Eukaryota; kingdom Metazoa; phylum Chordata; class Mammalia; order Rodentia; family Muridae; genus Mus; species Mus minutoides. The sequence goes on along the minus strand of LR749684.1, from coordinate 1,017,751 downwards.
GGGAAGAGGAAGAGGAACTGATATTCATAGTGTCTATAGTCATTAGAAGATGTAATATACACATGTGAAGAACTTTACTGTAAAAGAACAAATAAATTAAGTACTAATGAAGGGAAACGGAGTCAGACCAATGCAATGGGAACCTGTAGGGTCCCAAAAGCCTGGAATTGCCAAAAAAAAAAGGCTGTAGGGCAGAAGGGAGTTTTGACTTAATACTCTCTATTGTTTCTGGCTTATTGTTTCTTATTATTTCTCCAAGTACATACATATTTCTACCCATTTTGTTTGTTTAGCCATACAAACCCTCTCAAAGCACAGAAAAAAAGCCAAGAACATAGCAAAGATGGCTTCATTATGACTGCAAATATTTAAAAGAAAGGAAACAACTCAAGTTGGACCTAGTGGCAGTAAAACTGCTGGCTTGCCTGGAATTGCTCATGAATTACCAACAGCTGCTAGTCATTCTGAGTTGATATTTATCATAGGTATATTTTACAAGATGGATTCTGTCACCAGCACTAGCATCTTCTCACCAGGCCCCATCAGCAGCTGGAGATGTTCATTAATATTATTTTGTTTGGGTCCCCACGTGCCACTTTCCATCGTCCTCCTCCGGAAGCATGAGCTGAATCATCACCGAGTGCTTCTCACAAAGGCAACTTGGAAACTTTAAATGAAAACAGATGCTGAGAGGTGCCATTAGCCCAGACCTGCTACAATAACCAGCATTAGCAGTTCTAAGTGACAGGTTTCCGGATTGGACTGCTAGGAGCTCACATTTACAATTAAATGAGCGTCTGATCCTTCCGCATCCCTGGATTCTACAGGTGGCTTGGTGGTGACAGTCCTCAATAAGTGTTTCAATTTTAGTGCCTCTGTGAGGAGCGAGCTAAGCAGGGATTGGAATGGCAAGCATTTAGAAAGGTGTTAGTGCCAGGAGCAGGCTTTGCCTAACTGTCTGGATGCAAAACTAACTTAGCGCAGCGGCTGAATGTGTAAGCTCTTGAGATGATTTCTTCTCAAACCACACATTGGCTGTGCCAAGTGGTGGCTCCGTTGTTTATGCCACTGATGTCTGGATCCCTGGTCTTTATACATTTTGTCACCCTAGTTCTATATTACAGAGATTGGAGGAAGGCCCATGCCATAATAACCAGAATGTTGTTTAGTAGACAAAGATGGTCTACATATCCCATCACGTATTATAGGATCTCTTTGTATATGTAACCGTGGCGTTACAGAGGCTGACCTCTAACACATCGGGAGCATGGATTTGGGTAAGCTGAGTTCTGACACTGACACTGTCACTTGTTCACTCTCCCACCTGAAGCCACCTGATATTTATGAATGTGCTTGTTTGTCTGTGTTGGTGAGAACTGAGTAGTGTCACTGACCCATGGGTTCCTGGGTGGCAGTCCAACCCCTGGCAGGAGACTCACTGGCAGCTCTTGTGGTAGGCATGATTTTGAGATCACCAACATTCCACCTACGAACTCCTGCAAGCGCAGCTTCACCAAGGAGCTGTTCTAGGAGGAGGGTAATGGCCACAATGATTCTGGTGAATCAGGTGGAAGTACTACTGTTTAGGAGGGTTTGGTCAATACTGGTTAAGCTTGGATTTCTCAGTCCTTAACTCTCTTTCTCCATTCCTTCCCTCCTCTTGTCTCTCCCCTCCCCTCCTATTGTGTTCAGAAGAGCCACTGGTGCTAGCCAGGGGACTTTTGCACAGCCTGAAGGTTTTTTGTTTTTTTTGTTTTTTTGGTTTTTTACAAACCATATTCTTCAAGTAAGTATTCCCAGTTCATTCTGGGATTGCCAAGACACCTCAGAAACAACCAACATAACCCTTCTTGGTTGGTTTAGCAATTATGGACAGTATGGCCAAATCACATCTACCTCAAACTTACAAGTTGGCAAAGAGGGCTACACAAAACAACCAAAAACACTTGATTTCCTTTTGTTATATTTTATTTTTTTGAAGTGTTGTGGACCTGTAGTATTTACTGAGGGGATTCTAATATGCTCCTATTAAAGTACTGATTTGAGTTGTAAATCAATTTGAAGTGGTCGCTCGGCATATGAGATGACCAAGGAATTAGCGATGAGTTCATCTTAAGGCTGAGCATCTAAAATGCCTTTTGCTTTGTAAAACATTGCTTAGAAATGGTCTCCATGTCAGATACCTGAACAAAAGAAGTTATTAAAGCATCTGTCTATTTATCTTCTATCAACCTCCCTATCGTCAATGTATCTATAATATATGTATCTATCATCTAGCCATTATCAACCTTTTATGTGTACATGTGTCCACACAGTTTATGCATATGTCTGTGCTCATCTGTGTATGTGTAAATGTGTATTTGTGTGTGTGTGTGTGTGTGTGTGTGTGTGTGTGTGTGTGTGTGTGTGTGTGTTTAGGACAGAGGGTATGATCGAGTGTCTTACTTTGTTGCTTCCCTTTTACTTGAGTCAGAGTCTCTTACTGAACCAGGGCTCCCTACTTTAGCTAGACTGTCTGACCAATGACTGTAGACATCTCCTCTCTTCTCATCCTTATGCCCCATGGCAGGGGTTATGGATGTGTTACCATTCCTACTTTTTATGTAGGTATAGGGGATCCAAACAGAGGTTTCCCCATTCATGTACAGGAACTGCTTAACCCGCTGCACCATCTGCCCAGTTCCATGTTCTACTTTTTGACATTATCATACAACATTGATTTCTTCAGAAAACAATCCAGAACGTAACAACCATGTGATAAAATAGTCACCACAAAGTCTCATGATGCTTTAGAATTCAGTGTTGTATTGTACCGCATTTACAGCTTTCTTCAGCTACATAGTCTGCAGGCCAAAGGTTGGGCACAGCTGAGTGTTCCAGTAATTTCTTCTTTCAGGAATAAGCTTTATTGTACTTATGCCATGGACCCTCCGAAAAATTCCACATAGTTTCCATACCAAGCATTTCTGCACCTTTTAAGATGAGGAAATGAGCTATACGTCCCATGTGAGAGTCCAAACAGAACAGTCCCTTATCCCTTGCTTAGTGGAGCATATAAATGAGTCATCCCAGGTGCGCACACTGTGAGTGGAGGCCTCTCCTTTTAGATCAGTGCTGTGCTAAATGTGTGTCGTCAGCACCTGCTAATGTAAAGCCAAGGGTCAGAATGTGTTTAGTTTGATAGAGATGCTCTCACAGTGAGTACATGTGTGGGAGCTAAATGTTATGGACAAAGTAAACAAATGAATGTGAAATTTGTCATTGTTTTAGTATAACTGGTTCTCCGATGGAGATCCCTGGGAAGGTTGGCATATAGGTAGCTTGCTCCCTCTCCAGGTTACAGAGATTCTCCCTCAAAAGGTATGAGGCAGGAATGCCTGTCAGGATGGTGGCTTCCTTGTACATTCAAAGCTGCTCTGAGACAGAGCGTTATATCTCAGCCTTGAGTATGAGTAAAGCGAGGTGCCACAGTGCAGCTCTAGCAAATGGATACTCCCTGGGGGTCTTCAAAGTCCTCTCCTCCCAGAGGTGGCCTGGGATAGCACACAGAGAACATCTTAATGAGCAGAGCTGATCCTGAAAGGGTCTACATGGCCCAGGATGTGGCCTTGTGAACAGAGAGCGATTCCTTTGTGATCTGGACTTCATGCCTCTGCTCTCATTCTTCAAGGGCCTCGCAGAGCCTGGTTTTGTGTTTCTGTTTGGTGCAGACAGCACATTCCTTTTCCTGTGGATTTGTTTAAGCAGACTTCACTGTGGTGTGGCTCCAGCTAAGTTAAAATAATGGTAAAGTTTTACAATGAAGCAATCCCAGGCAGAGAGTCCCACGTTTCAGGCTGCCATGCTCCCTTTAAATCAACGAAATGTGCCCATGTACAGCTGTCCATGGACTCTTCTTGCTGCTGTTATCCTCATAATAGGATCATTCGAGTTCTCTTATCTGGTCTCCTAGATGCTTGGTTCCAACTATTTCAAACAGAAGCGATTTGTCACACAGCGACACCCTCCCTGCTGCCAATGGCACAGTCAGCTTGCTTTAATGGGGTCCTCTCTTCCCTTTCCTCAAGTGCTTTATTTACAGAGGTAATGACCCCCTTGAAAGTATGGGCAGGCACACTCACATATTACAAAACCATATACCCAGAGGTAAGTTGGAACAATTTACGGCCCAGGATCCAGGGGTTGTTGGAGGACCAGTTTGCCCACTGTGAAGCTACATGAACAATATCCCATTGTCAGAGAGACCTGTGTGTGGATGTTTCTACCAAGCACAGTGCTGACTCAACTCAGCTAAATGTACGCTTCCCTGAGCACTCACGTGTGGCCCTAACTTAGTCAGCACCCTCCCCTCCGAAGAGTGGCTTTTCACTCAGAGCCCTAGAATGGGAGTCCTCCTGCTGAAAGAACATGCAAATTGGAATTGCTTTGCGATGACAGCAGGTGACATGGTAACACACAGGAGGAATGTCTGCCCTTGTACCTTTAGCCCTGGAGCCCTGCACGTCTCCAGGTGGAAGGACAGGCTGCTGACACATAGGGCTCCCTGTGGTTGTTCTTCGGCAAACCTTGATATGAACTCATACAAAGACCGTCCCAATGTGGAGTCTCACATTTCTCTTTCCTCATTGTTTTTACAGGTCTGATTAGGTCTTACCTGCCTGAAAATGAGATTTGGTTTTGATCTGACTCTAGAGTTGTGAGGAAAGAATTAGCACCCCGCTGCTTCTTAAGGCTTCATTCCATGAAAGTCTACTTTCTCTCCTAACACGTGGGGCTACCGAATTTTTGTAATTTAAAATAGTGTGCATATGTTCATGTGTGCATGTATGTGGTTGGGGGGGGCGGGCAGAGGTCAACACTGGGTACCTATTATTCTTTCTCAGTCGCCTTGTCTCTCACTGAACCTCAAGTTCACCAATTTTGCTAGCCATTGAGCCTCTCCCTTCTGCAATCCTGCAGAGCTGGGGTTATAGGTGTATATTACCACACCTGGCTTTTGACTTAGGTGCAAGAGGTGGTAGGTGGGGCTTGAATTTAGGCCCCTATGCTCGCATGGTTTAATGTTCAAATTCTTACTCCAGTTCCTTTTCTGGAATTTTCTAAAGTATTCTGTTTCTGGGCCTCTAAATATATTCTCTGAAACACAGAAGCGTTCAGGAGAAAGTTTGTTTCCTAGTCATTCTTCTGTTTTTCTACTATGTAAATATTTATGCCACCTGAGATAAATACATGCCACCATTATACTCCCTGCAGTAATATAGGATTTACACAGTGGATGGGGGTGCTGTCTACCCTCGAATTCCAGGGCCACACTCTAGGGCCTTGAGATCCAGCTCCTGATCTGCAAGTAACAGGCAGGGAACAGACATCACCAAAGTTCACACTGCCAAAATATTAGATAGGGGTTGATTTAAATTTTTTTTGAAAAGGCATTGGCCTGGAATTTACTGTATACCCCTGCCTAGACTTGAACTCATAATGATTCTTTTGCATCTGCTTCCAGAGGGCTGGAACTTGCTTTTTGATTCCTTTTGAGGATTTACCTTTCAGATAAGTGCAGCTACTAGAATGGGTCAAGGCCAGGGTGAAACTACTAATTAGATAATGGCTAACCAGTAACCTGGCGGGGCTGAGATTAGATAATGGCTAACCAGTAACCTGGCTTGGGGGGAGAAGAGGTATGTAGAGACTTCTTCTTTTTCAGAAGTCTCAAGAGTCTTATCTTCCAGGGTCTGTCCTTTTAGTGGGAGAAAGAATAACCAGGATACACTTATAGGTCCTCTTATCCATTTGCCCCTGAGAAAAATCAGAAATGAGATCACCCAGGAGGTAAGAACACTGTTACTAGGTGTCAGAGCATAAAGAATACTGTTACTAAGTACTGAAGTATTAATAACACTGTTACTAAGTACTGAAGTATTAAGAACACTGTTACTAAGTACTGAAGTATTAATAACACTGTTATTAAGTATTGGAGTATTAAGGACACCTTTACTAAGTATTTCTCGAGATGTGGTTGGCTCAAAACTCTGCCAACTTCCAGCATTGCCCTCTCCCAAGTTGTAAAGAAGATAATTATAACTACAGCCTTAGCAACTGTGTCCTCCTCATTAGTCTGGTACCTGTCATGTCAGCCTGCTTGGTCATATGGACAGCTGTTGGAATGGGCCCTATTCTACACCTTCAGCACAGTCCACAGCTGGCCTATAATTAAAGGCTTTGAGTGGGCAAATCATTGCTCTTTTGTGAGGGAGTCTCCCACTGATCAGGCTGGGAGCATAGCAGCTCCACCCACATGACAGCACGCAGGGTACCACCCACATGACGGCACGCAGGCGACAGGTGTATCTTTCCTCCTCCCCATAGTTTTGTTTGAAATTTTATATTTCAATGACAGTGGAGTTAATCTTTAGTAAGCTGCATTCTCCTATGGACTTAACTTTTGTAAATGTTACAACATAGAGAAAAACTACAACAACAATAACAAAGGAATGGCTGCCTCTTGAGTTTGAAAATAATTTTCTCTGATTACTACCATTGGCATGGCCACAATTTTTAAAAATTATTTATTCTTTGAGAATAACACATATGGTTGCTATGTATTTGGATCATACCCATGCCCTGCTCCTCCCTCCAACTCCCTCCATGCCTCCCCCCAATATGTCTCCCTGCCAACTGATATCCTCATTTCTTAAAAAAGCAAACCCATAGCCCCCCAAACAAAAAACCCCCAACAAAGCAAAAACAAAAAACCAAAAGCCCCCCAAACCCCAAAATACCACAAAGTAATCCAATGAGTCAGTTAGTATTTACTATATGCATGTATGTGTAAGGCCATTGAAGAAGTCAGCTCAGGAACTTTGGAAAATTGCACCAGACCCCTCATCTCCTGGAAGAGAAAGGTCATAGAGAACATGAGCACCCCTCCCCTCCAGAAGGGAGGGTGTCTTAGTTAGGGTTTCTATTCCTGCACAAACATCATGACCAAGAAGCAAGTTGGGGAGGAAAGGGTTTATTTGGCTTACACTTCCATACTGCTGTTCATCACCAAGGAAGTCAGGACTGGAACTCAAGCAGGTCAGGGAGCTGGAGCTGATGCAGAAGCCATGGAGGGATGTTCTTTACTGGCTTGCTTCCCTTGGCTTGCTCAGCCTGCTGTCTTATAGAACCCAAGACTGCCAGCCCAGAGATGGTCCCACCCACAAGGGGCCCTTGATCACTAATTGAGAAAATGCCTCACAGCTAGATCTCATGGAGACATTTCCCCAACTGAAACTCCTTTTTCTGTGATAATTCCAGCTGTGTCAAGTTGACACAAACCTAGCCAGTACAGAGGGGTTAATTACATTCCTAAGACCACAGGGAGGGGGGACCAACCATGGCCTCCTATGGCTAGGGGAGGACCAGAGCATGGGTACACACATTCTTACAGACAAGGAGAGTCCTTGCCCCACCATTCCCTAAAAACCAATCAGTTTTAAAGTCACACTGTTCTGCCAATCACATTGTGCCTAATGGCTGCTGCTCTGAAAACTGTATAAAAACTCACTGAACTTGCTGCATGGCATGGTTCTCTCTTTCCTTCGTGTGCAAGACGACCCCAGCATACTGGAACAATAAAATTCCTCTTGCTTTTGCATCAATTCTCAGCTCTGAGTTATTCACTAGGGGGTGAGGGGGTAGGGTGGGGAGGGTCTCCCTGGTAAGTTAAGACTTGCCAGAACCTTACACCATCATTCCCTGGAGCTTGGGTAACCTACAGGGATTCACACTCTTAGAGAAAACTGACTCTTTCTCACCAAGCAGCTATTTCTCGCCCAGCAACCTCTTCTAGAGGTGGGGCTTTGTAAGTCTCTCCCCTTCTTTCACCACTGCTAGAGGCAAGCAGTTTATAGGTACATAAGGAATTTTAAATCTTTAAAATATCTGACTTGGATGTAAGGGTGATGTTGCATTGATGTAAACTAAATGTCAGCCAGAAAGGAAAAGAAAAGCAGCTACGGAGATCCAAGCTTCTTATCACTTGAAGGGGATGGGGGCAGAATCCCATCAAAGGAAAAAAATCAACCTAACTGAAAATCATAATAAATACCTTCTATATACTTGACTCTATAGTTACTTAGTATTGGAAGCAGAAGAAGAATTCAGATGTGATTTCTAGTGCCCCAAGTTATATCATATAATTGAAGCCAACAAGCATAGACCAGCACCATGGAGACTCAGTCAGGGGCATAGATCTCCCTTGAGGAATATATAGCATAGGGCAGGGTAGAGAGAAGGGTGACATAGAAGATTTAACCTTCACTCCCAAAAGGAATCTGACCTATGCCAGTACCATTGCTAGCGTCTCTAGTGAAGTGGTTCTCAACCTGTGGGTCATGACCCATTTTGGGGGGTGAATGACCCTTTCACAAGGATCATGTAAGACCATTAAAAAAAAAAACCACAGACATTTACGTTGTGATTCATAAGAGTACTAACATTACAGTTATGAAGTAGCAATGAAAATAATTTTACGGTTGGGGGTCACCACAACATGAGGAACTGTACTAAAGATCTGCAGCCTTAGGAGGATTGAGAACTACTGACCTAGAATCTTAAGCTCATTAACCTTGGCTTATATTTGGAGAGTTCAGGGTATGATTTAGGGTAACAGTAGGGGTTATAAGACATTACTTCACTGGAGGCTAAGACAGTGCAGGCAGTCGTTCAGCTACCAATAGCATGCACCTCTACAGGGAATCCCCATTAAAACAGTGCTCTGAGGCTCAGATGAGCTCTGGCTGGCAGCAGTCTTTGAGTCTTGTCACACACTGATGTCAGGTAACTTGTCCTGCCTGGACAGGAGGAAGATCATCAAAGCTTGTGTCCTGCCCCTTTGCAGAGTCTGCTCTGTAGGTTCTTGGCCAATTTTAATCTTTTCTCTCTTACACACTCTAACTTTGAGTATAATAGCTTTTAGGGGGTCCTGAGGGTACTAGGAAACTATTGTACTCAAGGGTGGCTTTGGGACCTTTCCTGGGCTTGTACTTTATGGTAGATGTGATTTGGTCTCCTGTATGCAGTTTAATTCACACAAGGATAAATGAGAATTTGTTAGGGAGAGAATACAGGTGCTGTGGGGATAACTATTAAATCTGGTATCTTGAAGGTTCTTGCCTGGTATAAATTCTGACTTCAACAAAGCCTGGATAAATAGCTTTTGTTTCTCCTACCAGAATTCTAAGACATATGATAAGAATCTGAGCCTAGCAGACAGGAGGCAGATAACAGACTGCCTGAACTTAAGTTAAACCAAACAATTCAAAAAGTCTTTAATTCATTGACAATCTGGTTAAAGATGCCTGTCTGGGGCTCCTTCAGGATGGAGTTGTTTTTCTTTTTCCACTGAATGAAATGACATGGTAACACAAAGACAGCCTTTGCCTTTTTGTGTGTTTGACTTGGAGACAGAGAAGAAAATGCTGCTATTTTCCCCTTGACCTCCTCATTGCAGAGTGAATAGATGCAAGGGGGCGGGGGGATGATGACCCCCTTGTGCACAGGATTCCTCTGAGGAATCAGGCATGAGGTGTTGTGTGATGAGATTTGAGATCACATCCTCTGGGAATCTCTTTCTCAACCTGGTGGTCATGGAGACCACATCTATGCCATTCCAGCAGCCTGTGCACATCTTTGCTACAGATGTGATGCAGATGTTACCTGCACACTGTGCCCAGACGACAGCTGAGATGACCCCACTGTTGGAGGCAGGGTGGTCTTTGCTCTGGTATTCTCAGCACTTTAAATACAGATGGACCTGGCTATATTTAAGTAATACATCATGGTTTTGAACGAATAAACAAAACAAAAGTTTTGTTATATAGGGGAAAAGAAATTTGGAGTAAAAACCCCCTCAAATCCAACCTAGTTCAAATACAAACTCAGTCTTGAGCAGCGATGTGTCCTTGGATAACAACTTTGTCTAAAATCCAGTTATTCAACTGTGAAATGGGTGTAATGTAGCCAGCCAACCTTGTAAGGTATAATGCAAGTAAAAACATTCTGTGTACGATGCTCAGCAAATATTAATTCCTGTCTTCTTCCTCCAGTGTAAAAACAATAAAGTTTCAAACATTGCCAAAATATTTCAAAAATCAGAATTCAAATCTATGAAGCTGGGTCCTTATAGATTCAGCAGGAACAGAGTCTAATGTGCTGATTGACTGGATTCTCTATCAGGCATCACTTTCAGGAACGCTATGGGGGAGGTAGATCTCGGGTCCAGATTTAAAGAAATTGTACTTCTACACTGTTGCAAAGCTACCAATCTCTGAGCAACTCAGTCGGGTATAAATCTATTAGTTGGGAGATGCTGGCTCCATGTCTTCTAACATAACAGGTAGGCTAGCCAAGTAAGCTTACAAAGGTGTCAGTGGTCCAGCAAAGGTTGTTCATGGCAACCTCTGATGAGCAACGATGATTTTTATGAAAGCACCGTGCTGTCTCTCACATGGAAAGCTTTGTTGACTGAATACAGAGCAGCCATTTGCTTTGCATTCCTATCAGCTCACAGGCAATAGCCAGGAATACATCCAGTCTCCTGACACCCCTGAAGCAGGCAAGAACCGCCGTTTGTAGAAATATGTCTAAGGTATAATCTGCAGTTAAGTGTACAGTTGATTTATCATTATCTTAGGTTATTTAGAATCTATGTTATTTATGTTACTAATCTTGTCCCCAGATCTCCAAGTCATTGCCCGTGATTTCTCCAACAAATAATAATAATAAAAAAACCCACTCGACATTATATTTGGACATCATCTGTCTGCAGGTAGTAAGATATAGCAACTCCAGTGACTGAAACGAAAGGGAAAGATGGTTAATATAATAGAGGTTTCTACTGGGCATGCTTTAAATCAATGTGCACAAGCAATTTAAACAACCCATCCTGTCATCATGTTTAAAGCACATTGATTTCTCTCTTTCTTCTTCCCTCTGTGGTTGATATCTCTTAGGTTGTTTTTTACCCTTCCTGTGGATTCTTCTATGGCAAGCACAAGGAAAAGAAACTTCAAGATGCTTGGCTGTAATCACCTGTGTGACAGACTGCTTCTTTTAAAATATTTCTAATAAATCAAGAGGAAAAACAAATCTCTGCCATCATGCCACATTTGACAAATTGAAATTAGATTGTACCAGTTCTGAAGAAATGAAGATGACTTACTTTGATATTTCTTCCCTGTTAATAGTTAACAGGTACAAGAGGTTGCTCAAGGGTTGTATTTTTAAAGAATTCTCTCTGATCAAAATTTGTGATTTCAAACCCTGAATCTGTATTCAGTGGGAGTGGGAGTTTGGGGGATAAAAATAAATATGGATAGTTTTGCGCGCGCGCGCACACACACACACACACACACACACACACACACACACCACGGGCATTTCTCTTTAACTCTAAAATGATTATCTTGGGCAGTGGTGAATGGATTTTTTTCTAGCTGTGAATTTTGGTGTTATCAGCTGTCAGGTTGGAAAAATGTATAGTGGTAATAAAGGGGGAAATATATGATCCATAAATAAAGAAAAACGGGACTTGTTTGGCATTATAAAGTTTTAATGCCTTTAGGTAGCGAGGACTCAAAACAAATCCTTTTCCCTAAGCCTCACCGTCTTCCACAGTTCTGCTCCAAAGCCTATAAACGGTGCTCCCGTAGGCTAGAGAGACGGTATATCAAAAACAAAAAGGCATGGCCTCAGTCCTTCCTGTGCTCCCACCACTTAGCTTATCCTTGTTTGTAGGGGGTCAAGGTGAAGAACATGTCGGGCTCAGAAGTATTCAGAAAACAATGCTTATAAGAATTACCTTTGGCTTCCATTTCTAAGAATTTCCATAGGCTCCGTCAAAACAATGATGATCATGATCATGGGAATTCAATCAATAGATCAGTAAATCTGACCACATTCGATATGCCAGGGGCAGGAAGGGTGCTGTGAAGCAAGGAGGAACTGGCCCAGACTAGTTACCTTGAACCAGTGTACAAGGCTGCTGAAGTGATCTAGAAGGCTTTCCATGGTTCAAGCGGGCAGTTTCTGGTAGTGGATTGGCTAATTGAACATGAGTGTCAGCTTGCTAGTAATTAGCTTGGGGACTGCAGGGGTGTTGGAAAGTTCACTCTGTTTGTTTGGAAGACTTAAGGAAGAGAAGGGGTTGATATAAAACAATGAAGGAAATAACTCCTCACAGGATATGCAGAAAGACATACAACACTGGCTCCAAAGGCAATTCGTCAGTAGCCCTTTCTATTATCTTGTACATTTTCTTTTTAATGAGAAATTTGTCTTGGGTTAAGAAGATGGTGATGAGTCAGCGTATCACAGGCACACACTCCCAGGCTATTGCGTGAAGGTCTTTGCTCTGGTGAAAATGTGTTATCTCCCCAAAACATCCTGGCACTTTCCACTGCTGTCGCTGTACAATTTGCAAGCCTCAGTGACGATTTATGTATTGTGCTACTCCTACGCTAAAATGTACATGCATGCTCCTGCAAATTTAGGTAAATTATGAATAAATTAAATCTTATCTAAATAAACAAGTGTCTTTTTGAACCAAAAGGCAAGTTGTCATGAATATTTAAGTGGACAAGAATGAACCTTCTTCCTGCTATGTCTCTTACAGAGTACATTCTGCATTCTTGATTTCAGGGAAGAAATTGAACAAGGCTTGAGAAACAAAATTGACTCCTCACCAGGGACATGAACACTGAGAATTCTGGCTTGGAAGAGTGATGAATTTAAAAAAGATCCATTATGGAGATTAAATTATATGGGTGTCTACTGACATGGGAAATTGCTGCCTTTCACTCAATGGTGGAGACTCAGAGCTTAAGGGAAGTTATCAGTCTTATCATTCTTTGAATAGAATCAGACAGTTCACACATTGCAATCCCAGAATGTACTGAAATGCAGACCAGATTCTTTCTGATTTCAATATGGTGAGGTAGCACTGTAAACAAATATTGTAGGCAAACAATTTATAAAGAGAAAAGGTTTGGTTTGGTGCACAGCTTGGAGGTTTCAGTCCATGGTTGATTGCCACCTGCTGATTTTCAGCCTGTGGAGGGTGGAGACAACATATTATAATGGTGTTATGGTTTCCTTTCTTTTGCTGTTGTGAAACACTCTGACCAAAAGCAACTTAGAATGTATTTGCTTTATACTTCCAGACCACCATCCATCACTGAGAGCAATCAGGGCAGAACTCAAGCAGGAATTGAAAGCAGAAACCATGAAAGAACACTGTTAGCTAGCTCACTTTCTAGGAAGTTTAGGCCAGGATGAGCCAATCTTCATGCCTGAAGATTCTGAGAGAAACCATATCCTATAGCTTGAATCTTAGCTTGCTAGCCACACTGAGACTTATGCTCATCTAGCCTTCTTATATATCCTAGGACCATTTTCCAGAGAGTGGTGAGCAACATCATTCTCTGAGGGCTGAGATTCCCTATATGGGTCCTTCTGTGTCAATTAACAATGGAAACAGTCTCTCAAACACATGCTTTTAGGCCAACCTGGTAAAGACAATTACTTAATTGAGCTTTTTTTTTTTTTAGAGGTGGGCTATTCTAGGCTCTGTTAAACTGACAATGCTAACTAGGACAGATGCAGAACATGTGATGGAGGAAAATTCATGGCTAAGAAATGAGAGAGAGGGTTCAGAGTTTGACTATTCCTTAAAGTGGCACATCCTCAATGACCTGAAGACATTGTAGCAGGCCTATCTCACCACTACTCATGGTATGCTGAGCCTAGGGACTAAGCCCTTGCTACATAGATCTCCATACAGCACCTAAGATTTAAGCTATAGGATATGGTTCCTATGAGAATCTTCAGGCACGGAGATTGGCTCATCCTGATTTAAACTTTCCAGAGCATTCTAGCATTCTGGGTCAAGTTGAAAGACCTCAGTTAATCCTTGGAGGCCACATCTCTGCAACACAGTGTTTATTTTTCCATTATTCAAACAAAAACTAAGACAAAATAAAAAACAAAACCTAGGAACAACAGAGCATCAGCATCGAAGAGCAGGTGTGGTTGGAGTTAGAAGATAACAACTTTCCAAACTTTCCCCAGGCCCTGCTCTCATACCGATGATGTTCTGTTCTGTGTAGAGAGCTGTCACCCCAGCTCCATCTCACTAAGGTGACACTCAGCTCTCCTCCTTTAAGAGTCTTCTCTCATCTTTTTGGAAGGCAATGAGGACAAGGCTAGTGTCCTCTTTTTTTTTTTGCCATTTCTCCCTAGCATCTAGCATAATTCAGGGCACGAAGAACCATTCAGAACAGAACCCTTCTTGTGGCTACAGTCTACTACATAAATCTTTCTATGCCACTTGGAAGATTGTCAAACAGCTGCCCCTCCCCCTCATCTATGCCTCCACTTTCTGCAGTTTAGTCACCCATACTCAATCTCCCTCCAAGCACATTAAAAAGAAAAGTTATACACATAAATTCATATTCTTAAACATGTTTATAGTATATTGTTATAATTGGACTATTATATTCTATAAACATTAATCTCTTACTATATCTAATTGATAAATGAAGCTTTATCATGGGTATTCTACATAGGAAAAATTTACAGAAAGTTTGTATTATTCACAGCTTTAGGTTTCTGTGAGATATTTGAAAGTGTATCTTCAATCAAGAGGAATTACTGTAATTTATTGTTTGTTTACCTGTCAGTCTGGCTTGTCAGACAACTGGTCCCTCAAAGGTTAAGTTTCTATTGATCCTATATTCCCTGTACCAACTGATATAAGCATTTGATAAATGTTTAGTTATTCAAAGAACGTTGTATGTATTACATCGCAGTTGACTGTAGCAACAAACCCGAGACTCATTAGCTCTGGCACACCTACACTGTCATCTTTGTCTCTCAGAGCTCTGCTCAGCTCTAGGCTCCCTTCTTCATCCTCAGTGACAATGGTCTTCCTGAGTTTCTACCAGCTAGCTCCAGCAATATTATTCTTATGTCCATGCAGTCAATGGCTGGCTGTTTTCTACTTAGATCCTACAGAAAACAAACAAGGATATACACATAGTCCTTGAGTTAAAATAAGGAAGAGTAAGGAACTGCCTTCCTATTTTTTATCTCCAGCTCCAGAAAAAGGAAGAAGTAGGCCTACGAAGAAAAGACAGAACTTTCTAGACAAGTGGCGGGGCAGGGTGTGAGGTCCCCTGATGAGGTTTTCTGAATGAGGTTGTGATTTTGAAGGGTGGAACCCAGGACAAGGGACTGAGATAATATGGCTAACACATGATGTCAAGTCCATTCTGTTCCTTCCACATGCCTTTTTAGGCTCAGTCAGCTGTATATAATTTTCCTTTTCTGAGACAGGTTTTCATGTAGCCCAGAACATCTCCAACTCACTATAAATCTGAGGTTGATATTAAACTTCTGTTTCTTCTACTCCTGCCTCCTGTGCTCTAGGACTACAAGAGTGCCCATTTTATGTAGTGTTAGGAAATTGAACCCGGGGCTTCATACATATTAAGAGGCACTCTACCAAGTGACCTACATCCCTGGCATTGAGTTGAATCCTAGCTGTGTGCGAACTTCTAAAGAGCATCTATGAAGTTGCTTTAGGATCTAATTATCTTAGCAATGAGAGAAACACTAATTGAATCAAGTGCAAGGATTCCATAATACACATTATTTCTATCTACACAGCTTTTAATGGAGAAAGCTATCCTCCTCCCTCCCTTGTTGTAATTGGCACTTAGCATTGAAATAGCAGATTATATTAAAGTTCTCTGTCTTCTTTTTACACTAAATTTCCTAATACCTGCTCAGGGTCCTGCTCATTTGTGACTAAACTCTATGATACAGTACTTGTTTGGAAAAGATGATCCTCACCTCTTCAGATTTTCATGGGTCAATAGGGCTCTGGACTTCCTGCAACTAGACTACAGAACTCCTTCTTATTCAAGCAAAGAGGTGTTGGGGGCACAATTAGAGGTTGTGATGAGCAAGTTATCACTATGAGTGAGGAAGACTTATTTATTTTCAGAATCAGAACTCATACATCCCTGAAGGTCAATGTCCCTTTGGCCTCATCATAAGCAGAACACTGGACCACAAGTATGGCTCCATATGATATCCTCTCAGTCAGATTTAAAGTTGACCTCTTCACCTGGAGAGAATGTGGGTCAAGTTCAGAAGGAATAAGCATCACAGACTTTTTTTTTCTATCTGCAAATGCAAGCCTTTTGCTTGGTGCTGGGAAGACCCAGGGAGTTTTGAGTTCATCTGATCCTGGACTCCCTGCCTAACTGCGCACAAGCCAGAGTTGAGCCAAGGGGTTGGCCCATGTTTCTGTATAGTAGTCTCCTTGTTCTCTCCTGCCCTTTAGGACAATATCCTGTATGATCAGAGCAGCAAAAGATGTCACAGAGCTGCTCTCTGGGAGGAAGATATGGTTTCTGAGCAAGACAAAAAAACAAGAAGAGACACTAATGGGAAACCCACTGGTGCAGTTCAAACTGTGTCTCCATCAGCATGAAAGGCAAGTGGGCAGGCCTAGATATAGGCTTTGATCTTGTCTCCAAGTTAAAGGGAATTTGGAAGAAGTCCAGCTGTAAAGGTGTTTGTGAATTTCTTATAGGGAGAGAGATTTCATGGCAGCTGTTGGGGTGAGGAAGCTCACTCAGTCTCCTCTTTGTTTTAACAGGGAAAAATGACAGCCCCGAAGTCTTGCATTTGGGGTTTATCCACCCATTCTCATCCCAGGGCTCTCTTCCAGCCTGCTTGACTGTCTATCAATCAACTGGTACAAAATCACCACTGGAGTGCTGACCACTAGAGAACAAACTGGTAAAGCCGTGGGATTTCTGGGGCTGCCTATTCTGTTTGGGCCTTCTTAGCTGCCCTGTCTCTTCAGATAGGTGAACATACAGAAGGACAAAAAGATAGCTTTGGGCCCCCCCTACAATATTTCCTGGCCAAAGAAAGGGTGGACTGGCATGTGGTGTTTGTGACATCGGAAGGACACCAAGAACAGGTAGAGACCAAAGGTGGAGGGGACTGGGAAGTGGGCCACACTGGAGATAAGGCCATCTTGATGCATGCTTTGCTTTTTCAACTCATGCCTCCATTGCAGACCTGAGGGCTGGGGGCACACAATCAGCGATGGCACAACCAGCTGTGAGGTCCATCCATTACAGAGACTGACAACATACCCACTGCCTGTCTTGGAACTTTACTTAATAAATCAAAGCTGACAGCTCCTCCCGAATTGATATGAAAAGGCTTTTTAGTGACCATGACCTGCATAAGTTTTATTCATTTCACTTTCTAAAATAAGAGGTGAATAGCAAACACAAACAATCCATTTATTTTTTTTTAAGTCAGGAAGTGACAGTACTTTTTTTTTTCTTTA
The DNA here is from genome assembly GCA_902729485.2 of Mus minutoides. Classification (NCBI taxonomy): domain Eukaryota; kingdom Metazoa; phylum Chordata; class Mammalia; order Rodentia; family Muridae; genus Mus; species Mus minutoides. The sequence continues at coordinate 1,000,332 of LR749684.1, read as the reverse complement.
GACACCAGACAAAGGGGAGACCCCTGAAATCTGGCACAGCCTGGGTCTGGATTGTCAGGAGTCACACGGTGCATGACACAGAACCAGCAGCCATGATCTATGCAGCCCTTGGAGTTTCTGCAAATGTTTCAGTCCTATCCCATTGTCTCGCTTGAGCTGCCTGACCACCTGCCAAGTGGTTTTCTATTATCTCCTCTTTTCCAAAGAGGAAGTAGAAGCAGAGAGGAAATAGAAGAAGAGAAGATAGTCCTGGAGCTCTGCACATGTGACTTTCACTGGTCCAGGAAGTGCTCTGCAGAAAAATCTGTACCCCACCCCCCCTTCAGCCTGTCCATCTGACAGATGTTGGGCATGAATGAGCCTTCCGGGGAACATCCTTTAATTGCCAGGTGTTACTGTAGGGTAGAGGTTGAACACAGAGCTAACTCAAACCTGTCTTCCCCAAATAATCCTAAGGCCTCCTGTTATATCCCATTGTTTTGGGGGTGAATGTTCTTACACTTTATGCACTGACTATGAGCTAACTCATCATAAAACCCAAAACTTTCTTGGTTGTCATTTAAGTTGGCAACAGAGGGACACTGTAGCCAAGAACTTCAAAAGATGGTATCTCAGTTAATGTCATCACCCTGCCAATAGGAAGGACTCAACTGGTTGAAAAGCCAAGTGTGGTGATATAGTCTGAGAGGAGTCCTCGACATGCAGATCCTGGGAGCACAGGATGGATAATGGGAGCATAGACTCTGAACAACTGACTGGGAAAAATGTCTCTCTGGCTCAACAGGAGATTCACATCCAAAGCAGGCCAAAGCAATGGTCTGACCAGAAATCAAGAAGATAAAGCAGACCCTTGAGCCACATAGAGACTGCAAAGGAAAGCCTTAAACAGGATCACGTCAAATGCAGAGTCACACAAGATGTCAGAAGTGGAGATGGTCTGCCTACACTGGGTCTCAATGGCCATGCTCTGAAGGTGATGGAGGGAAAGATTCCACACAGAGATGGTTTTTATCTCAAGCCGTTTTGCTAATGCCAGCCACACTCGAGCCCAGAGTGCTAATACACACACACACACACACACACACACACACACACACACACACACACACATGGTGTTCTGCGATGCTATACTGAAGAAAAGGGTGATGGTTTGGCTATCTGAGTATTGGGCTCCCTGGGCTGTGGTGCTGGCAATCACTGGAACAAATCCTGGACCAAAGATCAGGGTTATCACTTACAAACCAACCACTGGGCCTGAACGGGGTAGATAGCATCTAGACTGCATGTGGCACTGTCCATGATGGTAGTTCATTTTCCTCTCCAGCTGCAGGCCACACAGTATATTCAATGTCCTCCACTTGGCCCCAGACTGCATCTTTTCCTCATACCAGGTACAAGGTGCCTTTATTCTGGCCACTCACCCTATTCCCCCAGGGTGTTTTCTCTCCTGTTCAGACTGCAGGATGTGAATTGTGGACTCAGGTCCCCAGTGAGAGCAATAAAGACATCCTGGCAGGGAGGCAAGGTCTATTTGCTCATTTTTGACGGGGCAGCACAAACTGGATCACTTCCCTGGGCTCCCTCAGGACTAGCGAAGTCCACATGGGCAGGTGGCTCCAATAAACAGGCTGGGCAGCTCAGCTGCTTCAGCAAGGGTGGGCTTCAGAGCAGGCCCTGGCCTTTTGCTGTGGGGAGGATGGGGTTGGTACAGAGCCACTCTGAGGCTGTCTCCTCACTTAAGCCCAACAGCTTTTTTCTTGCCACTGTTGGATGCGGAATAGCTCTTCAGTTAGAAGGAGCAGAAGCACCTCTGGGCTTGTTGCATTCTGAAAAATCACAGTTTCAATCTTTTTAATCTCAGCTCTGCTATTTATTATCTGTCTAGCCTAAGACCAATCATCTAATCGTTCTTAAGCCCACCTGCATAAAACCTTGATTTTCATGGTCAGAAAGATGTAGTTATTCCTGAGTACCCAGACAGTGCCAGACAGCACTGTGCACGCGCGCGTGCATGCGTGTGTGTGTGTGTGTGTGTGTGTGTGTGTGTGTGTGTGTGCATGCATGTGTTCATGTGTGTGTGTGTGTGTATGTGTGTCCCTCTTCCTAGCTAGTCACCACAACTAGGAACTCATGTTTTCGTGCCATTAGATAGGGTGACCCAGCTTTTCCGACACCAAAGCTTGCACACTCTCCCTTGAATGTGACCTGAGAGGAGCATCCTGAGCAAGTGACAACACAAAGCAAGTTATGCATTTCAAATTTACACCCAGATTTTAAAAAATGCTGTGTCGGAGCCAAAAATATCTATTGTGTTTTCTTCTCAGAGGAAATGGAGACGCAGAGTCGCTCAGCCTAACAATAGCACAGCCCACTCTGGTTCCTTTGTCTTTCCCCCTATGCCCAGTTCTGGAAGGAACATGGATGCTCTGAGCAAAAGCCATGTGGTCCTCAGCTGGATTGAAAACAGGCACTACAGGAAAGATCTAGGGAGCAGAACTGCCCCGCCCGAGGTCGTCTACCAGGTGCCCTGTGAGTGGAGGCAGGCTTGCCATGGTTGGCAGGGGTGCTTCTACAGTCAGTACAGCTCACTGACAATGAACCTCAAGTTGTGATTTTTTTCTGGCTTAAAATAGCAACAAAATAAAACAATGCAACAAGAAAAACAAATGAGAAGGCGAGTTCCTTTTTCTAAACACTATCTGTTTCAGTCTAATGATGTATGTTGTTGGACCCGTAAAAGATGTGGTGATGCTTAAATCAATCTCTCTCTCTCTCTCTCTCTCTCTCTCTCTCTCTCTCTCTCCCCCCGTGTGTGTGCAAGTGTTCCTTTAGTGTCTCTGTCTCTCAATCAGTCCACTCAGCTTCTTGAAGAATTAAGGTTTGGTCTTTTCAAATGTAAATGAAGCAATTTGCAAAATACATATTTTGGCACACAGGCAACTTGGCTTTCCAAACAAACTGGAGTTTTATTGATTCCATGAACTGCTATCTCATGGAGTTATCTCATGGCCTTAATTTGAGTCTATAATAGGCGGAGAATGTTTTTGTTTATAATAAGCAGCAGGCACACTCAGTTTTTTACCACACGCACTCCGCATTTCTGAGACTTAAATTAGTTAGAAAGAAAAAAAAGTGATGTCAGTCTTAATATGCTCTTCATAGATCTACTTTCCCAAATGTTATTTTTACTATTTTGTTGATCTATTTATTATTAATAAAATATTTGGTAGCATAAAAGAAACGAAAACATAAAAGGCATCCGCCCACAGCTTCGCTAGTTGGAGACAGCCACTCACATCTACCTGTTCCTTCGCCAAGGCTTTGTCATCGTGCATATGCTTTTCTGGAGCTGCAACAATTGTTTAAAATAATTCCACTGAAAAAATATCAAAATAATTTTACTTAAATTTAAATCAACATTTCCTTGACTATCTTGTAGGAATGCAAGAGCTGCCCCTGAAGGATTTTCCCCCCAATTTTATTGTAGAATAATACAGAACTTTTATGTTTCAGAGACAAAGGCTATATCCTCAGTATTTTATTTTTTAATTTTTCAAAAGATTTGCTTTTATTTTTAAAGATGTGTGCAGATGTGTGCCTGTGGGTGTAGGTGGCTACAGAAACTTGAAGGTGTTGTATGGCCTGGAGCTAGAGTTACAGGTGATTATGAGCCTCCTATTGGGGGTGCTGGGAATCAAATCTGGGTCCTCCAAAAGAGGAGCAAGTGCTCTTACCTGTTGAGCTATCTCTCCATCTACATTCTCAGTGAGGCCAAAAGTAAATACATAGTGACTGGACTTCAAGCTCAACTATGTAGCCCTTCGCATCAATAATAGTTGTACCTGCACCTCCTCATCTCACAGATGTCACCTCCTCTCACACAAATTTCCTTCTAAATCCCTCAAGCAAAAACACTTCCCATGCTCCACGGTGGCCCTTCCTACCAGGAAAGCTTTCCACTAACACATGGCCTCAACTTCTGTCATTGGTCTCTTTTTAAGAATTATTGTTGCCATTTTACCTTTAATTCTCGATACTTATTTTTGATGGAGCTGAATAAATGCGTGTGCATACAATTTCTTATTTCAGCCATATTGAGTTGTCTAGAGCATCGGTGTTCACGGCATCCAAATTGCTCACCGCGTTCATCGTCCCCAATGGAAACTCTGCACTTGATAAAGGCTATTCCTGCCACACCCATGTCACCTCTCCCCAGCACCTGGCAACCACACTCCTACTTTCAGCCACAATGAGTTTGATGACTCTCTGTACCCGAGAGAGGTAGAACCCTTTCCATTTGTTCTTTCACATCTGGCATGATGGCCTCCAAGTTCATCTGTGTTAGAGCATCCGTGCTGTCAGTCTTCTTCTATTTTAAGACCAGGTGGTGTTGTGTGGTATGGAACATTTGTTTATCCATCCATCCATCTATCTATAGGCACTAGAGTTGCTTTCACCTTTTTACCTGTTGTGAATAATATTGCTAGAAACGTGGGTATACAAACATCTGTCTGTGTCCCTGCTTTCAATTCTTTTGGGGTAAATATGAAGAAGCAAGATTGCTAGACGATATGGTAATTCCCGAGTTCAGTCTTTTGAGGGACTGCCATGCTGTTTTCCATAGTGGCTGCATCATTTCGCATCCCCAACAACACTGCACCAGAGTCCCAACTTCTCCTCCACTCTGATTTCCATTTCCCTTTATCTCCACTTGGAATAACTGGCTGTCATCCTCATTAAAACAAGCAGTGGAGATTCATCTTTGTCGCTAAGTAATGCCCGGGTTGTAAACAAGGAGTTTGAGGCACAGTGATGTTCAGCCAGGGCCTGAGGGCCTGAAGTGGGATGGCAGCAGGCTTCATTCTCCCTGGCAGTCTGATGCAGACAGAGCCTGGCTACATTATCATTGTCACAGAGCTACAGCCGCTCCCAGGGGGAAAATGGCTCTCAGAGTGGCAACCTTACTTTCCAAATTTGCTGTTTTACAACTTAAAACTGCCTTGTGGCCAGTAGCGTTAGGCCCAGTCATTTTTGGGAGAAATGGAAAGGTCCAGGCTCATTGTCCCCTCCCAGTCCTTTCAGTGTGGGAGCTCTAATCTTCATAGTTTTCCTAGCCACTTTGGGGTATAGGTCTATACCTCTGGGTGATGGGCTGTGTTCTCTCCTCCCCACTTTACTGCTGTGCCCTTGGAGAGCTCCTCCATCAGGGCTTCTCAGTTGGCTAAGCCTGATCTGGGCTATGGGAGGGGGTGAGGATGTGTGGGAAGTGCCAACAAGGGGTGGGGGAGATTTGAGCATTGCCCCAGCCATCCCCATCATGAGCCCCTGAGGCCCCTTCTTCCCTTTTGTCTTATACACCCTGAAGCTTCTTTGGGTTAAGGTTTTTCAGATGTTCTCTGATAAAGGGTGCCAGACATGCTTGGTATGTTTGGGGGAAACTTTGTGGGTCACCTATGTCCAGGAAGGACACCATGCACTTTAATTCAGTGAAAGTTCTGGAAAGTTCTGCACCAATGAAACTGACTTCATTTTATTTAGGGCCTGCAATCCGCCAAGATCTCTGTTAAAATGCAAAACACAACTAGAATAGGAATTCGGAAGCCAAGCAAGTACCCATCTCCTAAGGACTTTGCCTCTGCATCTAAATGTAAGAAGTGGAAGCAGGCAAAACCAAGATGGTCTTCACATCCTCTCCTCACAGCATTTAATTAAACTACTTGATCTTTCTAAGCCTTGGTGTTTTAAAGTATCATTTTTAACAGAAAAAAAAAAAACCACTTGCTTTTGATAGAGAAATCAGAAAAGCATAAAGAGAAATTGAAGAACAACACCCACAATCCCGGTGCTCAGAGATCATCGCTATTATCACACTAAGTATTTTTCAATAATATTTTAAGTATATGTGAATATATTATGTGGTATATTTATAAAGCGGTGAAAGATAGAATTTTATATTCAGAATTTTTTTCTCCACTTTAACATCACATGAGAATTTGTTTTCTGAAGTGAGTGGGGGCTGTGTACAGGAAGTAAGGAAGCTGCCATTCACACACTGGGCCGGGACCTGAAGGGAGGTAAAATTTGAGCACCTGTGTAGGGTCACTGGCATTGGGAATTGTGTTTTATGAACACAGTAGCTGCATGGCATTCATAACATCATTAGCCTTACACCGAGGGGATGGAGCTGTGTGAGACCAGAGGATCCAGGGAAGGCCTGTGCTCTACCCACGCCCTGAGTCTCTGCAGCTTCTGCTGTCGTTGATACCAGTGCTCTGCTGACCATGGCATACTTAGAGGCTGTGGCTCTGCTCTTCTTCCCTAGCTTGCAAAGGACAAAAAAAATGCTTGAGAGTTTATTTAGCCAAGGACTGGCATGGGAGGATGAATGTTTGCTGAAAGTCAGATAAACTCCAGGGTGTAATTTACATTCCAGAGCTGCCCTGCAGGATCAAGCTGAGCCCCTAGGCTTGGTTCAGAAACAAGTTTGCCTGACTTCTTCCAGGTTTCCCTTCAGCTTCTCTTCCACTATCCTATTTCTCCCAGAACTCTGTTTCTGCCTGTTTCTATTGTTCAAGGTCAGCCCCTGGTTCAGTGATTCTTGATAGTTTCTTTTAAAAGGAGAAGCAGCATCTCCAGGTTTTCCAGACCTCAGAGTCAGCAGGTTTACCATCATGGCTTCTTGCTGGATTCCAAGGGAGATAGCAGATAAGTGAAGGAGAGTCTGCTGGCTGCTGGGATAAGGCTGGGACAGCTAGCTGACTGAAATATGACCAGGAGGGTAGACTTGTACATAGTAGAAAGAAGGCTTCCAGAAAGATTCAAAGGAGTCCATTGTTCTTCTGTCTACATACCTCAGAGAAATTCCCCAAATAGCCAAAGGACACAGCACTCCTATGAAGATGAAGAAATCAACAGACATACAGCTCTAACATGCTGGCACCCAGCCAGGACTCCACTTACCACACAGACCACCCCGCCAGACATGCCCGGAGCTTTGTGAACGAAAGCCAGAGAAATATGACTGTGGGCGCATGCTGAGAAGCAATGAGGTCCATTTCAGCTCTTAAGCCATGCAGAGAAACACCCAAATATTCTTACAGAGGAGCTTTTCTTTCATTAACCTTGAAGAACAACGCACATCCTGTGGAAGGGTGTCTATGGTCTGTGATCATGAGACCAGGCTTGATGAAGCAATAGGACTTACACAGCAGATGTTATGACTGCCAAGTGCACTTTCCCTCTTAATACACTATAAAGATCCATCGGGAGTATTGAGATGAGGGATGTGGGAGGGGCGGGAAGGTGCGGTGAGGTGGCAAGGTGCATCATGTTTGCTTCTGGGTGCTGTTTATTATCAGCAAAAGAGAGGAATCTTGGTTCTAAGCTTTTAACCATCTAGTAATCTCTCTCTCTCTCTCTCTCTCTCTCTCTCTCTCTCTCTCTCTCTCACACACACACACACACACACACACACACACACATTCACACTCACAGTATGGGTCCTCATATGTCACCTATAAGCCAGACTTGAATTTTGAATTTGATCTACTGGGGATCAAGCAGCAGTGATTTAGTTTGTGTGTATGCATATTTCCTTTGTGCAGGTGTATGTATGTATGTATGTATGTGGGCACATGTGTGTAAGAGTATGTATGCATGCCCGTGGAAGACAGAATTTGAAGTCCATGTCTTCCTGAATCCCTAGCAACTTGGACCAGCAGAGGCCAAGGAAAGGGCTACTGGTGGCTGAGATTGCTCATGGCCATGCTAACCTCAACCGAGTGTGTCTGTTTCTGCCTTCTATGCCATATGCACTTCCCTAGGTCAGCCTCACCCTCTTCACATAGTTCAAAACTGATCATTTCTTCTGAGTTTCTTGCTTAGTTCCTGTCTTCTGTTCTTTACTTTGATAACTGTACCTGCCAATGTCTGAAAAGAACAAGCAAAAGTTAGGTGTGGTCCCTTTATCTGTATCCCAGTAGTCTGCCCACCCAACTTCACAGACATTTTGGAGAAATCTCAGCACAGCCTCAAAAGGGATGTACATTTTTTTTGGTCTGGAAGCACAGAAAAAGGCACCTTTTTTTCAGATACAGGTGCTGAGGAGGCTATGGAAACAAAGACATTGGAGAGTGAATGGCAGAAGTGAAAATGAAGAGAAAGGAAGAATATTCTAGGCAGGAAGAAGAGCTTGAGCTGAGAGAGGTACAATGGTGGGTCTTCATTGTCCATTGGATTTAGAATTATCTAGGGGACACACCTCTGGGCTTGTGGGTTGGGGAACCTCTCTAGGGAGGTATACCTGTAGAGGAAGACCCATTCCTAATGTGATGCCATTTCATGGGCTTCAGAACTGAGGTCGAATAAAAAGTGTAAAGGAGAGAACAAGCTGAGCAGCATCCACCCATCCCTCTCCACTTCCCAACTGTGGTTCAGATGTCTTATACCCTGTAGCTGAGCAGCAGCATCCACCCTTCCCTCTCTGCTTCCCAACTGTGATCCAGATGTCTCACACCCCTGTTACCAAGGCTGAGGCTGCTCCAGCCAACATCCTGACCTGTATTCTGAAACCATGAGCCAACAACAAACCAACTCTTCCTTAAGTTGTTTCCTGTTAGATATGTCACCACAAAAGACAGAAGTTTTTGTGGGTGTGTGCAGGGAGCAAGCTGAGGGGGTGAAGTAGAGAGCAAGGGGGACCAAGGTCTTTGGATTCAGATTCTAGGCAAGAAGATGGCATGGTGGATTGTGTATCTTTGTGACTCTGCCCAATAATGGGGATGGAGAATGGGTAGACAAGCTAGTGAAGAGTCTCCTGCACTGCTCAAAGAGATAGAGCATGAGAATCTCAGAGGTTCAGAGAGGGGAGGCAAAGATGTAGATGCAGAATGGCCTTTGGGGATCTTTAAAAAGCCAAGTGGCCACTTCCTTGATTTTTTTCTGTTGCACTTTGACAGAAATTAACTCCTTCATTGTCATGACATAGGTTTATGATCCCCCATCTTAATGGATGTTTCTTCTGCAAAGCTTTTCCTGTGCTCCCAGTTCAAACCAGTTCTCCCTCCTCTGCTTCATGCGCTGTCTGAATCTTTATCTCTGGATTTCCTGGGTTTATGCTGTTTTGAGTATTCACTTTCTGTTTTCTCAACACAGTTGAAGGAAAGGGTAGTGTTCTGGAAGTTTGACATTTTTATTTGTTACTAAGGATACAGTAGTCAGTATGTACACTGCACTGGGAATCATTATTTTTTCCTGTTTTGGAGTCTTGGGTACATCATTTTTGGGAATATGCTACTAATGCTGTAGTCTCAACCATAGAGACAAGATGAGGCATCCCTAAGATAGCAATAGGAAGCTGCCTGTCAGACGCTAGATGCAGAAATGTGGTGGCAATTCCAGAATGCAGGAACCAAGGCCATCCTGGAGGAACTGAGGCCTTTATTCTGCCCAGGAGACACAACTACAATCTTAGAGGTCACCCAGAACTGACAAGAAAGAGTACAGGTTTCTTCAGCTCATATCTCCTATCCTCCATACTCCAACCCCTAATGATATCTGTCACTGACTAAAGGTACACAGAAGCCATTTAGCAAGGAATTCTGGGAAGTATAGTTTGCAGCGGGAACATGGAGAGTGGCTCAGAATGTGCAAACAGGCAGATAGTCAATGTAAGAATATTGGGCATTCAAACACACACACACATACACAGACACACATATGGACACACATAGAGAGAGACAGAGACAAGACAGAGACAGACAGAAACAGACAGACAGACAGACAGACAGACAGACAGACAGGCCTATTTCTTTTTCACAAAATATCAGTGAACACCGAATGGGATGATATGGGAGAAAGCCTTTGTAAGTTACAAAGTTCTACCTAATATATGCTGGTGAATCTGAGCCTTGACTGGAAGTCAAAACAATTCAAGTTTAATTGTCTCCCTTCCTGGGTCTAGAATGTGAGAATATTTTTGAAGCCAGAACACAGGACATTGTCCATTGATTAGGCTGTCACTAATATCTGGGAGCAGTGGACTACAACGCATGATATCTCCCTACAGATGAACTCTGCTCACTTGCTTGAAAGCCTTCAGTATTTATTTGGCTAGTTTTGTTTTCATGGACACAGCTCATGGTCTCATGGGCCTTGAAAGGAGACCCTTCAACACTGACGCTTTGTGTCAGTGAACCCACTCTGAGGACTGACTCACAGAGAAAAGTAAAGAGCTTCCATGCTTCCCAGGTGACGGAGACAGGGCATGTAGATGACACCCTTGAATGTCTGGAGAGGCTGCTCTAACCCAGCATCAGAGTGGGCACTTTACATGTATTATTTGCTTCTGACAACAGAGGAGAGGCCTGGGTAATGTGGCTGGTATAGTTGAGCCCACTCTTCCCTTCAGCCCCATTAACCCACATCCACCCAAATGGATTCTCGGCCAGTCCCATTAAGACATCTTGTCAGAACCATCCCACGTCATTTGCAGAGTGAAGTGAATATCAATAAAATTGTAATGAGTAATTTTCCCAGCTTCACTGACTCTTACTGGAAATTAAGCCAGGCCTCTGCAGTGGGTATTGACAGAACCTCCACCCCTCCTGGGAGTGGCTTTTCTTCCACTGAATAAATCTGAACCCATCTGGGCAGACACCTGGTCCACTAACATGACACGCATAGGCATGTGGACAGTGCTTCACCTCTTCATTGCAGTGAGCATCCAATGAAAGGAATAGCTCAGTGATTTCTACCGTGTGGCAACAGAGCTAATGCCACAGGAAGCAGGGCACCTGGATTGCTAGCTCCTAGTCACTCCTGCCTTCTTGTCAACTCCACTGGGCCTCATTATTCTATGGAAAATGTTGAAGGTCCCTTCAGTTCTTGCCTTCCATGATATCCAAAGATAGATTAGGGACAGAGGAATCAAGCTGCCAGCGTGTGATCTATTTGACAGTGTACACCCATGAGGCCCATCTGCACTACTAGGCACTCAAGAGATAGACAGAGTGGGAGCTTTACTAGTACCGCATAGCTGTGGATCTCTGACCAGGGACAGCCTGAACATCACACTTGGCTCAGTGGCTGTGACAGCCAGCACTGGGGAAAGCAGAGCTGTGGATGACAAGGTGCTAATTCAAGGCTTCGGAAGTGTGATGGTTAGGGACTGGCCCACCATGTTCTATTCTCTCCTCTCCTCTGAAAAGCTGTCAGCAAGTCCTGTGGACAGCTGCTGCTGAAGCCTCGCTGACATGGAAATGTTTCTATAGCACCTGGGCTACTGGTTTGGAACTACCTGGGAGAGGGTGAGAGGACTGCTCAATCTGCCATTCAATGCTAGGTTTCCAGAATCTTCCTACTGCCTAGAAAGAAATAGAGTGCTGCCCAAGCTGGGTCTTCAGAAGTGTCTGCATGCACATATGTACCCATGAATGTACATATGTGAACATTTGTCTTTGTATATCTGTGTAGCTATATACATACATGTATATGTGTGCATGTGCACTTGTGTGTGTGTCTATGAATGTATGTGACTCTGTGTGTGTGTATGTGTGTGTGTGAATGTGCACACACACACACACATGCACGCACACACACAGACACACACAGACACAGACACAGACACAGACACACACACACACACACACACACACACACACACACACACACATGTGCGTGCTGAAATATGGTTAGGGAAAGGAAGCAGAACCCAAAACCAGTGAAGCCCAGATACTTGAAGACACTTGAAATGCTGGGTACTGGCTTCTGTGAGACCCTGAAATGCCCTGAATCTCCTTTCTCCTTGTTGTAATGTTCTACCTTGCTGAAGCTCATGGAGCAAAGAGGAGCTTCCAATTCACTGTTTTCCCAGAGCCTGGGGACCAAGAGCAAGTTTTGCGGTGACCTCTGTTATGTGACTGTACCTGTGGTTACCTGTTGATGGCTAAGATGGCTTATATGATTTGACTGAAGAGAGGGCCAAAGAGAGAGTACATTACCAAGTTAGAGCACACTGCAGTTTATGACCACACCCCTTTGGTGTCTGTTTCTCCAGTGAAATAATTACCCCAAGAAAGTGAGGTAATTATTCCTACTTGAAGAAATTAATTCCTGATTAGAAATTTGCTTACACCTTATGGTCTACATCCTCCAAAGGATTTATCTTTGCCGTGGTCTGTTTCTGTCTGTCTCTCTGTCGCTGCCTGTCTCTGCCTCTGTATCTCCTTGTCTCTCTCCATCTCTCTGTCTCTGTCTCTCTCTCTCAGAGAAGACATGTATATTTTTGCTTGGACATGCAAAGCCTAGCACACAGCTCATATGATTCTTCCCTACACACGCACAGGGGTATAAATTTGGGACATGACTAGAGGTGGTTTGTACAAGGCTCTTGGAATTATGTGATTTGCTTCTAGTACTGAGGTGACTCTAGCTCTTGGCAGTTTCCTGGATTCCAAAGCATTTTTTTTCTCTGCTGCCCCCAGGCCATATTGCTAAATATATCCCCGTATGAACCCATTTACCATCTGTAGCTAAAATGCCTCTTGACTGCTCTGAGCCAAGATTAGAAGTCCGTCTAAACGTCAATGATTATTTCATCGGCTAAAAGCAAATTGATCAAGCTCGTCCTCCCTGCAGACTAAGGAGGCTCTTGGTCTATTTGTAGCTCAGTCTGCTATGTGAGAAGCGGCTGCTCTGAGTGAAGGCTGCCTGCTGCTTTCTGTAGCAATGGCATCCACAGACTGGTCATTGATGTGCTTTGCCTGTGATCGGGGATACTTTGGAACAGACCAGGGAGGCTTCTTCCAGCCAACTTAGTTATTCCTGCAACAGCCCCTTTGCTTCCACACCCCGGATGGCTCCTCTTCAGGACTCCCTGGAGTTGGAACTGTTGGGAGATAGTTCACTGTGGGAGTCTTTCAGACCTTCAGCACAGTGGATATTCTAAACAGTTTACAAAGAGAAGATCAAACTAAAGATGACCCGTGGAGCGCCTTTCAGAAGTACTCCCAACTGCTCAGGACCCCAAGGGTTCAGCATCATCTCTGTTGTTATTCATGGAGTCAAAGAATGAGAACATAGACACGCATAGAAGAAAATGCATAAAAATAAGATGGCCAGATGGCTGGACAGGTAAGGTGCCTGTCTTCAAGTCTGGTGACCTGAGTTTGATCCCCATGACTCAGTAAAATGAGTTGTCCTCAGATCTCCTTGGCATGCAAGCGCCCTTCCTATACATACAAGCATACATAAAATAAATAACTAACATACTTAAAAAAAAAAAACTCCAGAAAATGGTTTCTTTTCTAAAATGCTTCAGAAAAAAAATTAAGGTTGAAAGATAAGAAAGACATATGTATGTTTTAAAATATTTTTCCTCTTCTTTTTTAATTTTAACTTTGTTTTTTTTCTCTCTCTCTGATCTTAAGTCCTCACCTCCTCTGAGTTTCCAGCTACCCACTCTGAACTGAATAAAACAGCAGCCAGCCCAGCGGACAAGCCATGAGTGCGGGAAGGCTCCCAAAGCACAGAGAAGGGATTCTTCATTTCATACATCATTTAAAGCCCACTGCAGTGATTTACCAATGTCAGCCTGTCTTTGAGCACAAAGAAAGAAGAGAAAGATATGCACATGCCCTGTTGTACATCAGGACCTAAGAGGGTGATGGGGAAGACGGCAGGCTGGGTTTTGCTCCTTCCTTAAACACTTCTGAGAGGCCAAAGACTGCACAGCTCTAAGGGAGAAAGAGAATGGGAGGTAAACGGTTTGGATCTCACAGAGAGATCTGGTTTCACTTTCCACCTATCATGGCTGCATAAGACAGATCCTCCCCCAGAGCCTGTGAGGTCTTGTTTTTTTGCCCAGGTCTCAGCACTTGGATCCATTCTAAACTATGATAAGTTTTACCTTCTCAAATCCCCACCTTATCATACTATGCCCCACTTAAGCGCTTTTTACCAAGGCAGAGTCTACTGTTTCTCACCAGTGATATTAGGCCTTAGGGAGCTGGGTTCTTGACTCTTTCTGATTACCGGTCCTCCTAAGGGTCTAGGTGGCTTTGGGTACCAAACTCTGTATGCATTAGCCGTCGAATTTCCCCATGGCCTTCTCTGTGCCTGGAATGAAGGTCTTGCTCTTTTCCTCCAAAACCTTTTTCAAGAACATACTAACCACTTAATTCACCTGACTCACCCTGTGTGACCGAGCCAGCCCTTTTCCACTTATTCATACAGCCCTTGAGCAAGTAATGAGTACGATGAGATGGCAGACAATAACAATTACTAGACAACAATGCTAATAAATTTCACAAGGTGACCACTGAGTGGTTTATGTATAGCACCTCTTAGCTCACAAAATGGTCCTACCAGGGTGAACTATTAATATTTTGATTAAGGAAACAAATGGAGGCTTAGTATCTTTATGATAAATATTTAAAGCCCCACCCAGGCTGGGGATGTAGCTCAGTGGCAGAGAACATGTGTGTGTATGTATGAGGCCTTGGGTTCAACTCTTAGTAACAGGGGTTAGGGTTATACAACAGGCTGTAAATAGCTCAGAGTTTCTGCCTTGTTTTGCCTGCCTGCCTGTCTGTCTGTCTGTCTGTCTGTCTGTCTCCCTCTCCTTCCTTCCCTTTCCCAACTTTTCTCTCACTTCCTCTCTCTCTCTCCTTTATGATCCTTTAACCACTATTTTTTACTGCCTCTCAGTCCAGTATTACTTCTAAGGTAATTGATTTTTAGGTTTCAGTTTAGTTCCGCAATAAAACTGTGGACTCCCCAAGGAGGCCACGCATGTCTTATATATCTGCATCCCCTGCAGCATCTAACCTCTGAGCTAGACAGGCGATAGGCATTCAATATAAACTTGATCATCCATTGATTGCTCAGACAGCTCCCAGACTTGGGCTTGGCACTCTCTTCTCATTACAGAAAGGCCTAAGTAATATAGCTCTGGAGGAGGACTGGGTCTGGGGGTGGGCAAGCATAACCATTTCCTCATTAGGGGAATGTCATTCTACACTACTTCAAATAAACCACCTGGATGAATGCTAAGCATGTACTACTGCAGGCCATGCATGGGGCTTGGGAACAAAACCTTTTTGTCACAAAGGTAACAAGGCTCCAGCTGGAAGAAGAGACAGGGGGAGTGAAGCAAATCAGTTCTGGATGAGAATGGGGGGCATGAGAGGAGGGGCATTAGATGGCCCTGTGGGTAGATGTGGGTCACCCAGGAGGCTGAACAGAGAGCTTCAGGAGACGGTGGCCTAGCGGAGGCTTTGACATGGGCAACAGAGAGAAAAGGAGGTGCACAGTAAGAAGGAAAATTGGCTCTCTACTTACAGCCTTCATTTTGTAATGGTTATACCACGCAGGAACTGGGCGCTCTGGTGTTTGTTCTGCTCATGATGGCTTCTAAACTGTGTTGCCTACACAGTCTTTCTTCGGAATGGCCAGGAAGATACCATTTGATAAAGGGTAAAAGTACAGAATGTTCTGGGGCATTAGACACAAACAGGGGCTGCTCATCAACTGTTTTTGATTCTGTTGGTGTCCTGACTTCTCCTTGGAGCAGGGTTCAACTGTGCTCTCTCTCTGCACTGTTCACAGAACACCACAGCCTGGGTGGCTTGTAAGTAACAGAATGTGGTTCTCAGGCTTCTGGGGGTTGTGAAGTCCAAGTCCAAGGCTGATGTGCTGTCTGGTGAGGCTCTGGCTCCTCATTCACGCATAGGCTTCTAAGCATTTTGTCTTAACTTGGTGGGAAGTTGTGAAGAAACCATACACAAGTGAGGCCTTTTATAAAGGCATTAATCAGATCACTTCCTTAAGGCCCTGCCTCCTCATACTGTCCTCTCAGGGGTTAGATTTTAACAAGGGGTTTTGGGGAAGCAGAATAAGGCAGGCACACGGCCTTTTGCATCTAACTCAGGAAACTGCTATGGCAAACATGGGTGTCTCTCTCTGCCTAAGGACAACTTTTCTATTAGGAAAATTGAAATCCTAGGGAGTTGATTCCCCAGAGATACCCCTAGAATGATGGATGAATATTACTTCCTTGCCCCTTGGTGGAATGGCTCCGAGGTCTGTTCTGAGCAAAGTTAAGCCTTGCTTTCAGATAGTGACTTGTTAATAACGATCTCTTCATTGGCTGGCCAAGCTTCATACCTGTTTGCCTTCCCACTCTCCTGAAGTTTTTTCAGGGGTCACCTGTATGAAGTCCTTGGCACGGGAGTCATGGGGTCTGTCTCTGGAAGCAGGAGCTAGCATAGGGAATTGTAGTCTATTAATTGTAGAGGTAGGCATGTTTATTAATAGCTAATTTCCCCCCAATTGAGCTACTGGGTCCTGCTCAAGTACTATAAACCAGGTCCACATGCTTCCAGCAGCTCAGGTGCTCACCCACTGTGAGTGGACTGGATCCCTCTTGTGGTACACTCATCATGCTATTTGGATTATTTACCTGTTTCTTTTATCCCCTTCCAACCAGTATATTAAAGACCTGAAAAGCAAGGACCATGTCACACTGAGACGTTACTGTAAATCCCTTTTGCAGAATGGCGCTAAGTAAGTCATCTTGAAAACTGACTCCCGCCACACAAAGGCAAGCTAGTCCCATCCCCTCACTACTTTCTAAGCAATGAAGATCAGTATCCAGAGCTACAGTGTTCTTTAGGGTTTCATACCGGGCCCATTGCTTTGTTTATCTTTCAGTGACCTTTTGAACAGTCAGTCTCTTGAGTACTTCTGGAACCAACCCATTTCAAACATTCTTTAATAGGAGCTCGAGCCTCATTGGGTCTTTGAGCAGCCTGGTGCCCTCCTTGAAAATGGGGCTGAGTCAGTTAATTAATGAACAGGGTGAGTGCAGAGCCAGTAGGTAACACAGGTGCTGATACTCTGGGCGGGGCTCTTGTCTGTAATGCACGGCCACAGTCCATCAGTCCATGATGTGTCTGTCACCGTTTCCTAGCCTGCCTTTGTCATTCTGCAGTATCATGACCACACGGAGAAACCTCCTCCAAATGCTGGACTGTCTGGGCCACACACTCCATTGTTGATCCATAAGGTAGCTGGCCACTGTGGAGGGTGTAATTACTGAATGTGACACCTGAGCCAAACTGGTTTCTAATGCTGAGGCCAGCTGGAGGCCCCATCCAGGCAAATGACTGCCACTCAGAGATGCATGGGTCACAACCAAACTGCTACCCAGGTCCGCAGGCTTCTCCTTCAGGTTTCCATTTTGGACTTTAGAGATGCCAATCTCTTGGAAGGCAAATCTTTTGTGATAAATCAGAGGCCACATTGGAAGAGGCAAATGACTTAGTTGAGTGCAGGCTCCTGGCCAGTTCATGTCACCATAGTCTTGGCTGGCCCTCCTGGCTCCAAAAAAGCTGCATGGTGCCAGGCTTGGCAGGCCCCAAACTGGATGGACAGATGCTCCCTGCAAACTACCTTTGCATTTGCATAGATCATCTGGGAAGGTAGCATCGATCAGGTGTGTGGGAACTCTATGAGGCCTCAAGGCCTGCTCCCCTCCTGCCACCCCAGAGGAGGAGAGCTACCCTGAGCACACTGAGGCATACCCTCTGCCACCTGCCTATTTGCCCAAGAAGATGTTCAGTGGAGACTTTGGCACACAGATCACCAAATGGGAAAGTCTGCAGTCAACAAAAGCAGGCTGGCTGCCAACACACTGTGCCCACCACCGCACCATCCATGTGCTGGAAACTGGGAAAGATATTCTCTGCACAGGGAAAGGTTGGACCAGAACTGTTCTACTTGGCTTTAAGCAGCAAAGAGCTCATTTCTCCAAACAGGAAGCCTACTCAGGCCCTGGAAGCTGGCCTAGCATGGGCTCTGGAGCCAGGGGCAGACTTCAAGAGCATCCATGGAGACCTGCTTGATAAAAGAAGCAGATGATGTCTAAAAACCATCCAAATGGACTCTTTTCCAATCAAACCACCCCACAAACAGCTGTGCGCTGCCACTCAGAGAATGCGGAACACTGCACTGTGTGCGCTGACTTCTGGGTTTGGGCTGCATGTTCCTAGGAAGGAAGAATGAACCGAGGCAGGCATTTTCTCCAACCATTTGTAAATGAGCCCAGCATACACAGAGAGTTCTGCCCGGTGAGAATGGAAGCCAGCTTTACCTTTATCACAAACCTTTCTCAAAGGTCTGGATGCTGGAAACATGTATGAATAAAGATTCCTTTGTGTCCGTGTTTGAGGAGTTTGCACCTCTGGACACCTGCTATCAGGGAGCAGAAGAGGAAACACGGCTGGCTGTCTTGTAGTCTATTGGGCTGGGCTGTCCAGACCTCCAGTCGTTGCTGTGTACTTTACACTGACATTGCCCCCTGGGAAGTTCAGGCCTTGACACCTTTGAGCAGGACTCAGGTCTCTTTGGTTTCTTCCTATCACCTCTCTCACACCCATGGGTTCCATTTTCCTGAGAATGGGTCCTGATGCTGCCAGAATGGTTCTGAATATGAATGACAAAGTCATTTGGATACAGTCTGCTCTGTATTTTCTTGGCATGTTGAAACATTACCAGAATGACAACAGCATTGGAAAGTAAGGCCTCTTCCCAGGCAGACCTCTTACACAACCTAGGTGAGGGCCAGGGCTCATTGGCCTATACCAAGGTCTTAAACAGCCCAGAGGTCACACCTGCCTCACATAATCAACTGAATGGGGAAGTAAGAGCAGCCCGTTCTGGCAATGGCATGCAGCCTCACCTGTAAATTAACAAATCTCTCCCAGAACCCAGAACAGATACATCTTTGTTCAGCCAAAGAACTTGGGTATAAATTGTAGCTTTTTAGGACGTCTCTGTCAAAAGTGTAATATATCACAGAATAGTGGATACAAGTTCAAAAGTACATATAATAATATAATTAAGATAGCTTGACAAGAATGTATTTTAAAAGTATAAAATACCTGCAGGTGTAATAGCTTCATAAAGTCTGTCAGATTTACCTCTGCTGTGAAGAAATTTAAAATGTTTTACTTTAATGTGATGCAAATGAAGGCTGAGCTATGCATATAACACACTCCTTAAAAAATAGGTAGTGGGAAAAGAATAGAAGTCAGATCCAGGCCAAACAAGACATTCAGGTTTGCAGGCAACTGGATAATAGATCAAGCAAACAGATTAGGGAGTGACGCTGAGCTGTTTGTAGAAAACACCAATTTCACATTTCCCTCCCTTGCTGGCTACAGGAAAAGTACCTGCTTTTATTCAAAATTAATGATTCCCTCTGTACATTTTTCTTTCTGCTCAAAAGATCCAAACATAATTCTTTTTTTTAAGGCAAAGGCAATTTTTATATAATTACTTGCTCATAGAAAATTATTTTTCAATATGCTAGAAGCTTAGGCGAGGAACGAGTCCCACAGAACACATAGGCCGCCAGGATGCCTCTCCAGGCTCCAGGACCTGCTCCCTAAAAGGAGAGGAGTCAAGACAACCCTTCCATCTAGTTCCATTCACACATCAAGCAAGTGCCTCTAACTGGACTACCTGGGCCATCAGAACATAATTCTCCCTCAAGCAAAGAAGTGGGAGTGGTTTCTTAAGTACAAAAGAACACGTGATCTGAAATTATAAGATTAATTCAATCAATCTGCAATGACAAACCCAGACCACCTCCTCACCTTGACCTCTCCAGCTAAAGAAAATTTCCTTAAGAACTCCTATCCCTTAGTCTGGGGCTTGTACTGTTAAAATTGATTTAACAATGTCTATGTCTCTGTCCTGCCCCAGCCCCTTCCTGTGCAGGTCTGATGTTGCAAGATGACAGGAGGGTACCTATCTCCATACTTATTTCCTCATTAATGTTTTCCAGATGCTCTTCCCATTCTCCCTCTACCTCTTCTTTCCCTCCTGCCTTCTTCCTTCCCTTCTGCCCTCCTCTCTTCCTTTCTCTTTCTCTTTCTTTTGTCAGTTCTAAGGATTGAAATTAGAGCCTCATAAATGTGAGGCCAACATTCGACCACTGAACTACAAATCCAGTCCTCACTCTCATCTACTTACCGTCAACTGGCACAAATCTCAAACTGGATTTTGAGATGAAACCAAAGCCCTGGCTTTCCCAGGCCCCTGAATTTTTCTGATCTTGGGCATGGCTTAGAGGCCAGGCTGTAGCATGAGTCCCAAGCTTCTTTTTTATTTCAATGCAAGAGAAAAGCCTGCTTCCCAGATCTCTGACTATGCTCAGGGGCAGGATAGGAACCTACCAACGTGAACACACCGCAGGACCGAGTTGGGAGAGGCCCACAACAAAAGGACAAAAGCTACAAGCCCACACTGCAAAACTCGATGGAGCTGGTGCCTGTGTCGACGATAATGACACCCACAAGAAATTTCAGAGTAAATGTACATTTCACCATTATCACGCTCATTTGCATTCTGCTCCATTTGGATTCTGAATGTTGCCTCAACGCTTTCTTTTCAGGGTAGGTCTTCGCGATGGCAAACAAACAGTTTGGGAAGGAATTAGCCATATGGGCATGGGCATTAGTTTCTTAATGTGGGAACTGGGTCAGCCCCACAAAATGTTTCCTCAAATACTTAAACTGGCACATTTTCTTTTCGAGAGGGGAGGTTTGTATCCCAGTTGGCTGTGCTTAGAATCATAGCGGTAGCTTCCAGCCTCCAGAGGCACAGAGAATGCTAAGGAGGAAGCAGACTCCAGATTCCCAGAGCAGCCAGCCTCCTCTTCTTACAGCAAGGTCACATGGGAAAACAGATCTCCTGGCTAATG
Organism: Mus minutoides; assembly: GCA_902729485.2. Classification (NCBI taxonomy): domain Eukaryota; kingdom Metazoa; phylum Chordata; class Mammalia; order Rodentia; family Muridae; genus Mus; species Mus minutoides. The sequence continues at coordinate 979,565 of LR749684.1, read as the reverse complement.
GTAAATACATTTCAATCAGTCAATCTATTAATCAATTCATATATTCTTCAATGTACCCTCAGTGATTGACCCCGTGCCCAGGGTATAGGACGACTGGCTCACTGCCTGTCCCTTTTTGTCCCCTTCTAGTTTTCAGTCGGGGACTCCCAGTTACTTTCTGGCCCCAGTACTTGTTTAACTTGTTCCTCTTCTCTGGGAACAAATGGAAGGCACAATATTGGAAATGACACCGTCAAGCGTGTCACAAGTGAGGGATAACACTATATGAAACAGACCTTTTAAGGGCAACCCATTATTTTTGTAATTTGTTTAAACGAAACCAAGTGACTCTTTAAACTCTAATTCACATCTTGCAACTATAATGGAACAGCTATCCCTCGCTTTTCTCTCTGGAGTTGCTGGCAATAATTTTAATGCCAGTAGAAGGCATTCGACATTAGAGGTGAGCAAGGCAGAGGAGTCTGGCTTTTATCAGATAATTAAGATGCTACTAAAGTCAAGCCTTTATCAACATTAGACTAAAAATAAGCTCTTTCTATCCAAGGGCCTTTCAATGGAGCATCCAGGGTGGCAGAGCTCTGGATAGGGCTTAGTCTTTTTTACAAAAAGTTCCCTGCTTTTCAACTTTTATTGGCAATCCATTCTCATTATGCCCAATGCATTTGTCTTCATAATATGTACTTCACAATTACAATTTCAAAGAGTTTGTATCTACATAATAAAAATGATCTATAGAACAGTACAAGGAAAACATAATAGCATAGTGTGATCATTAATAGGATGAATACTTAGAGAGGAAACATGGCTTCCCAGGAGAGAAGCTGTGCCTGTATCGTAAGATGTGAGAAACAGCCAAAGGCTTGGAGGTGAAACAAATTAAATTCCGGGTTTCCCCAGAGGGAGCGATAGCAGCATGGCCCTGCTTGACTTTGGTGATGGGAGGGGCTCTCAGGGGTGTGAGAGGTGACCTCCTGTTGGAAGTGATCGCTTCAAAGTGGATTTGTTCTGTCTACCCTTCAGAACTTTCTGGCCCCAGTACTTGTTTAACAAGCAAGTGAAATAAGGCTCAGTATTTTCTCTCAAGAATAAGCATTGGCAGGTTCTTCTTATGGGTAATGATGTGCTACCGTTGGCCTTGAGAAAGGCATGTGGTAAGGGACATACCTCCTGGATACCAAGATTCCTGGTCGCAGTTTCTAAGGCTAATGGCATTGACAAGAGAACATAAAACACAGGAGAGGGGCCATCGACATGGTCAAAGCTGAGGGGATGATTTAGTTCTTATTCTGAGAAACAAACATGGAACTGGGCATATTAGAGTCTGCAACATCCATGTTCTTTCATGTCCTACAGCCTCTATGCCGGTGCTTAGCTCCCAGTACATGCTCAGAAAAGATATTTTTAAAGATGACTTTTAAAGAAATGGATGAATTCTTCATAAAGCCCAAATATTATAATTACTACTTCCAACAGTAGATCACAGAAGCCTTCAAGACGGACTCACACTGATGTGATGAAATAGAATTATATTAATGTAGACCAAGGAAAAGGAGTGAGAACAAGGGAGAGGCAGCAGCCGCTGAGTTTGCATGAGCATAAAAGTTGTGGCGTTGGGCCAGGGCAGGCCTGGGGACCCCTTGCTGGGCACCTTGGAGGCCTGGCAGATGTTTTGAATAAGAAGGGAAGCCAAGCAGATGTCCAGCTCTGTTAAGAGACCATTGATTGAGAAGGACTGTGGTCATGCTTCTTAGTTGACAGAAACGGACATGGATCCACTGGTGAAAAAAGTTCTGTTCTGGATAGTCAGCCAAGAAAGTGCTGGATGTCTCCTGGGACTGAGCTAAGACAGGAAAATTGGGTTTCCTCTGTACAGACTTCAGAACTTTCTGTGCCTACTGCTCACTCAAGTCACACATGAGTGTAAGCAGACAGGGTATACTTAGTTCATCTGAGTGTAAGTAGCCCATTGGGAGGGTCAGCAAACCTATGGTGGAAAGCAGGACCACAAGCCATTCAGGGACACAGTCGGACAAGGCTTTAGGCAGCTTCATTATTGGTGAGCATCATAAACTGCACTTGTATTTATTTATGCCTATGATGTCACCAAGTCATACTATTATGGGACCATGGTTGAATACTCAGCCTGTGGCCTATCAGAACCTTATTATGCAGTGGTGACCTTCATTCACCTCCTTCCCTGTCCTCCCACACACACCTGCGTGCACATGCTCTCTGCCCTATAAAATGAAGTAAACTATATTTAGAGGTAAAATAATTTCTGCATCTATTGATTTAGATGTAAGCACTTTTTGACTTATTTAGAAAATCATCACTTTGTTAAATTTATCCAGTTAGGATAACTCATCTGTGTGCAAGTGAACTGTGTGCAAGGTTGAGCTGTCACTGAAATATCCCTGAGTACAGAATGGAGTACAAAATCACAGTAGTGATAGGAACAGTACAACACAGATGGGACACCGAGAAGCACGTCGTAAGAGAGATCCTCAAGTCTATTGCTCATGCTCACATTATCCAAGCAGGGGACAGCAGCCTTTCAACACACAGACAAGAGAACAGGGCACAGTGCCATTTCTGCCTTCCCACTTACACACCTGCCATGCTTCTAGTCTCTCACATAGTAGGCCTCATGCTTTTCATCTCATATATAGTGGGGGCTCATGCTTCTCATCTCACACATAGAAGGGACTCATGCTTCTCATCTCACACATAGTGGGCTTTCATCCCAAGCAGTGGAAGTGATTTGAGATTAATCCCTGAGGACTTGGGACTTCTGATCTGCCTATTTTCCCATTGCCCACAGGATCTCGCATCAATAGAAAAACATACAAGTAGGCATATGGACAGGAACTGAGAGATTAAACATACACATTTTCTAGGCAGTGTTCATTCTTTAGACACAATTATTCTGTCTTCAGAAAGATAATTCCATGGGTGCATCCAAAATTCCCTGTAGGCTTTTAAAATTTTAGTATAGTGTTGTAAACTGAGTAGAGTTAAATGTCCTCTGTAGCTAGTAAAATGGGATATAGTGAGAGAATTGCATTATAGGTGACTAATGAGGTTTCACATTACCTCCTGCCCCCGATATATATATATATATATATATATATATATATATATATAATATGTGTGTGTATGTATGTATATATATATATATATATATATATATATATATATATATATATATATATATATATATATATATATATATATATATATATATATATATATATATATATATATATATATATATATGGCATAGACAGTTGAGAGAGGGAGAGAGAGAGAGAGAGAGAGAGAGAGACAGGTAGACTGATAGTAGCTTGATAACATTACATTGAATTTATAAGCAAGAAGTCTAGTATTTTTACTCCTGGGGAAGGGACAACTCTGCTGACAATTCCCCCTAAAGCTGCATTCAAACTTTCTTTTGTAAGAAAAACGAGAGAAAAAAATCAATAGAGCATGAAAGGACATGAAAAATGCATTTTAACCCGTATTTTTTCCCAACAGAGCAATTTTTAAAAGCTCTCTTTGAGAGAGAGAAAGAGAGAGAGAGAGAGAGAGAGAGAGAGAGAGAGAGAGAGAGAGAGAGAGAATGTGATTCTCAAAGGAAAAAAAAAGCTACAGAACCCTGAACCAGAAGCAAAGAATAAAAGCAAGCATAGTGAAGATGTGGCCATCTGACCTAATAATATGAAGTGTAGAAGAGAAGTGGCGTCATCCTTGGGTGCCCCTGGGACCTGAAGGTCAAAGGGCACCCAAAATGTGCTGGGGAATAAGTTTTGTTTTTGAATAGTTCAGTATATATTTGTATTAAAGCTGTTAAGCCTCCCAAGTTGGTGAAATTACTGTTCAGGAACTAAGTGTCCCTGTGTGGATCTTGCTGCCCTTCTTCCTTCTCCCTCTATGAGAAATGGCAGGGCAAAGAAATCGAGACACCCTTTGCAGGGCCCAGGTGGAGAGAAAACAGGGAGAGAGTGCAGGTTAAATGCGATATTAAAGACGATCTTTCCTAATCAGTGTATCTTTCTTCCTTGCAGCTAAGCAATCTTTGTCAATTACAGGACATTACTCTGCAGGCCGACTGGCAATTATAATGGTGTCCTGTCTCCTCCCCTCCTCCACTACCACCAGCACCGACAGCAAAAGTAGGAGCTATTCTCAGTGTGGCTACATGGGAAGAGGAAAAAATGGTGCTTGCTCCAGAGGTAGCATGTGTACAGGGAACCTATAACCGGGATACAGATGCTATATGCAGCTGTTATGCAAAGGAGCGCCTGTTCTCAGAGTTGATGTGTTTATTTAGACTAGTGCTAAAGCTGAGTTAATGCCAATTTCCAGGGAGGATTAATATACACTAACGTGGAATTATTGAACCGTTATACACATCTGGAAATACATGTTCTAACTTTTTTCCCCCAGCTGCCAGCTGGATTGAAAAAGCAGCTGATGTGTTTGCCATTGGTTCCAGTGCCTTGCTGGATAAATGACATTCAGGCCCCCTGACTCAGTTCACTGTCCTTAACCTCTGGCCATCCTTTCACTTCTCATTATCCTTGCTTCCAGTAAGTTTCCCACCTTCACGTTCAAGTTGAGGCTGTGATCTCTTCCATTTGTCCTAATTCTCTCTCACACTGTCAGGCCACTCTCCATGCAGCTATGTGCAGGAGACCGCGAGAAACGCCAAGGCATTTGCCTTCACTTTTGCGGTTCAGTCATTTGACCTCTAGGCAGCACTGAGTGGGTCATTTGAGAGAATGGCCTTTGGGTAAATAGAATGCATAGAGAAATGGTGAAGGACATATCAAGGACTCCATCGCTTTACACCACTATGGCCTGATTGTGAATAGATGGTGGTAGTTCTTCCTCTCCCAAGCTCCACCCATCTCTGTTACTTAAGCAGGGAAATTTGGTGCCTCTGGAGATGCCTTATGAACTATTGTGAGAGCAATCCAGCCACCCTATTCTTTTCTATCCCTCCTTTCTCCCTACCCTTTCTGGAATAGACACTAACCCAAACGTTCACATTATCATCAAGCATCCTAGAGAGGCTTGCCCACTGACCCACACTGCCACTGTCAGGGTTTGCTCCCCAATAATTACAAAGCCCACAGAAGTTCAAAATGCCCTCCCTCCCAATATCAGCCATAAAAATATAATTTGTCATTGGAGATTCTTCTGGGGGCTCCTTAATTACTCTTGGCTACCGCCGCCATCACCTTTTACTTCCTGGACACCCGGCTGTTCAGATGGATGGCACCGAGCGACCGTCAGTCAAATCACCCCTTCATTCCTCTCTGGTTCCCAAGTACCCTGCAATCATTTGTGCTTTTCTTCAGAAGCCTCTTTCAGTGCCACATCAGAAGAGCTCTTTAAACACTAACAAGAACCAATATTTTAGATTCTACTGCGAGGCGCTTCAGCTCAAGTCACTTTATTGTAAAATTAGATGTCATTGTGGAAAGCGTGGATATAAATATAAGAGCAGAAGTCCCTTTCCTTAATGTAGAAACCAAGGTAACAATATCCTATTTTTCCTTGTCATCAGAAGTCCTTTTTTTATAGCTTTGCGAATATAATGCATTGCATATTTATGCTTAGCATTAAATAACTATTATGCAAAAGTACTCCACAGTAATATCTAAGTATATTTATGGAAAGCTAAATTATATTGCCAAGTTTATTTTAGTCCAAAGAAGCCCCTGGGAAAGGATATTGTGTATTTTAAAGAGTAAATGTAAACTATTAAATAGAGAGAGCTTTTGTGGCGTGTAACACATTCTACGTAGGTAAATCACAGCGCAATTACACAGTAAACTTTTCTTTGATGAAGCACTGAAGTGATGACATGCAATTACTTTTCCAACGCTGCACCGTGTGTTTATCAAAATGTTAATGCAAGCATAATAACAGGCTGTATGTTTGCGCCGAGAATGTCAGAGCCATCCAGCTGTCAATCACATCTGAAAATAAAATCGCAAATAAGCAGGCAGCTTGATAACAGGAGTGACAGCCAATACTCACTCAGCTGACAGGTCCTTTGCTCCCCTCCACCAATCACTGTGTCACTGTAATATACCTAATAGGAGGAGTATATCTGTTCTTAGCTGGAATGGAACCAAGTGGCTTGAATGGGTTGAACTTGGTGTGTGGCCTCCCCTTCCCTTCTCGTGTCTGCTAATGGAGTCTTTCTCAGAGGCCAAATGACCCCATTCTGTTTCTGTTACCTGCCTTCTTTTGCTCTGCTAGAGTGGTGCTCTCATAAAAAAAAAAACTGTAAAGCCCAGAGATGAGCTGGCTTTTCTTGTACAAACCTTATTCGTCTCAGGTTCTTGGCCAACCGGCCTCTGCTGGTCCCTTAGCAACAGATCCTACTGTGGTTTCCTAGGTCGTGGTCATGGAAGGTGGGAAGTCCTAGGTTAGACTGTTAACAGTTGCCTGGGTTTTGCATAAAGCTGTTAGGACAACTTAAAACTACAAAGCCCTAAGTGAGCAAACAGCCGCCATTGCCCTAACAGGAGTCTGGTTTAACAGGAAATCTGCTCAAACTAAATGGAGTCAGAATGAATAAATCAGTGCTCGGAGAACAGAAATCCCACACAGGACCTTTCCTGGGATAGAGAAGGAGTCAAGTCCTAGCTGGGTCCCCAGCAATGTCATTTCCTGTGATCATTTCCTATCCTCTGGCACATCTAGGAAATGAGCACTTTAGCCATGGGAACTTTGTGTTTGTCCCAGTTCATGCCCTCTTGACTTTCTCTGAGGACACTTTTCACTGAAGGGTCCTTTCAAATGTATCCACAATTGTCATGCACTTGTGAAAGTGTGAGCAGGTGCACACACCATTCCCCTCCAGATTCTGATTGCAGAACTTTTCAGTGTGGGGTCCATTTTGGAGTTTTGCTTTGAATACACTGGAACGATTAGTTGGGACTAAGTTTATTGTTAGTTACCCCACCCTACTCCCAACTTGCATAATTCACTCCCTGGTTAGCTGATCTTACAGTGTGAATCACACTTACATATTTGCCCTTTGGTATTATAAAATTCTGGAATGGCTTGTCCAGCTTGCCCTTTACATAAATATACAACTATAACCATGGCGGGCACTCTGCTTATTGGTTTGAAAAGACTTGGAGGCATTTCAGTTGAAAGTAGAAGTCAGGGAGAAATTTCCTCCCTAACTCCACTGCTCTTCTACAATCTTATTTCTATGGTTTTCATGTTTTCCAGTGATGCCAACAAATGGTCCAAAGGCAACAAGCAACACTGACATTCCTGGCTGCCTGAAGCATGGGAGAGAGTTGATTGGGGTTAATTATGTTGGGTGGAGGCAATTTGTCTATTGGACAGGTAAATGGGGAGCCTGTTGAGTGACACCTTACACTTCTGCAGTAAGTACACCCTTCTGATTCTACAGTAAGTATGTGTGAAACACACACAAATGCAAAAAACTTTGGAGCATCTGGTTTCACAGACCATGAATTCAGAGATTGTGACCTCCCTCAATCTGAGCTGCTGGCAGCCCATGATAGTACACAACAGGAAGAATCCAGTGTTAAGACACTGTAGGGCTGCAGGCTGATTGCTAGTACCATAGTTTCTATGGGTATACATGATATTACCATTAAATCAATACCATGGCTATACTTTACCTTGTTCCTATTTCTCCAAGGGGACTGAGTAAAAAAAAAAAAAAAACCCTAATAAATTCCATGGCAACTGAACAGGAGATAGGAGTACCCTTCCATGCTTCTTTTCCAGGTTGGAAAAGAAAATGGGTGGAGGGATTTCCAAAGTGGGTTCAAGCACGAGAAGGGTCATAGAAGTTATCGGTGTGACCCTGGAACTTTAGAACTGGTGAGATCTCATGCATGATGAAGTGTAGTAGGAAATAGAGAAGTCGGGTATCTTGGAAAGGCAACGTAGCCCAAGAGGGAGAGAGGGAGGGAGGGAGGGACAGGGGACGGAGGGAGAAGAAGGGAGGGAGAGAGGGAGGGAGGGAGAGGCAGGGAGGAAGGGAGAGTGAGAGGGAGAGAGAGGGAGAGAGAGGGAGAGAGGGAGGGAGAGAGAGAGAGAGACAGAGAGACAGAGAGACAGAGAGATAGAGAGACAGAGAGAGAGACTGAGAGAGAGAGAGATCTTTCGGTAGACCAGCAGTTAGAGCTTGCTCCTTGCATCACATCTTTTCACCTAACTTTCTACCACCTTTCTGTCCTACATCCTTAACTACATGAGGCCTACACACATGGAATTTTTATTAATTCCAAACTACATGGCTACCACGATCTTTTCCAAGATCAATTCATCATATCACCTCTGTTTGGAATGTCTTTTACTCCACTCTTTACCTGGAAAGATCCTACCCTTTCCTCAAGTTTTCCAAAAGTTATTTTCCTAAGCTAGGTGGTAGTGACACACACCTCAAATCCCAGCATTTGCGAGATAGAGGCAGGCAGATCTTTCATTTTGAGGCCAATCTGATCTACAGAATTAGTTTCAAGATGGCCAGAGCTACACAGAGAAACCCTGCCCCCCCAAAATGAAACAAAACAAAAGATAAAGAAAACAAACAAAAAAGTTCTATTGTCCCGTGGCATCTCTCTCAATGCTTTAAGAAGAATTCACTACTCTGACCTTGCTACTTTTCTAGTACCTTCTGTTTTAGTTTTTACTTCCATACTTGCATACACTCCTGTTCTCAGTCACACCATGGGAGTCTTGTGGAATAATAGAAGGCTCAAAACATTGGATTGGAATTCCCGAGTCAAAGATGGGCCAGATGATAAATTCATGAAAACAGATAAAAATGCCTCATTTGAGTTAAATATACACAATTAGAAAGCAGGTTATATAAAAGAAGTTAAGTATTTATTCAGAGCCAGCATCGGATAGTAAAGACACAGAGAGTTAACACAAAGGATTTTACTATCATTGAAGCAGTTCGACAATGAAAGTCTTTGGAAGCCGTGGGCTCTCAATTATAGCAGAATGAAAGTAGAGGCTCTCTGGGCCCCTGGGAAGACTGCACAAATGGTTGCAATGATATTTAGGATACTTTTGAAATCTAAGACTCTATAAGTCACTGGCCATTCGTGAATCAATAAACTTGTTTAAATCTACTAGTTAGATAAAATTATCCAGTACCTTGGTTCTCATTTTATTTAAAATTCACTTGTGGAACTCCATCCCTAAAAAGACTGTTCATTATTGTGAAGGTAGTGCAGCGAGCACCTCGAACAATCTCACTCCATGTAAGCCTCTAGATTAAGCAGCTCTAGGACTATTGTTGAAGAGACATTCACTAGAATACATCAACGGATCCTAAATCTCTTTTACGCAATGTGTTTTGCCTCATATGATGTAAGGATGACCCAATGTGTAGATGTTTCCCAATACATGTATGTGAACAGATTGTGATTTGGGTTCAAAGTTCAAGTCCAAGGAGCCAATCAAGCTTAATGGATGAAGGGCTGTCTTAGGAAATACTCTTAGAGAGTGCTGACAACTGCAGGGCAGGCCTATGACAGGAATGTGCACAAAAGGAAACGAAGAGTTCTCACATCTCTGAAGTCCAAGCCAAGAACTCAGTAAGGTTATAAAACAGATGTGCAAGCAGGAAGAGACCATGACTCATGAGATGAGTTAATCAACGCTCTAGAGGACAGATTTTGAGGTCTCTTCCTTAAAGAAATGAGAGAAGACTTACCACAATTGTTGGAGAGCTTAAAAGCACCACGTCTCTGGAGAAGCTAATGAAGAGGAAAAGGTCAGGTCATCTGGAAATGCAAAGCAGCCATACTTTGTACAGTGGAGGAATGGTGGTAATAGGTATCTAAGAAAACCACCCAGTGTTTTTTGGCAATGAGGTAACTTTGCATTACACAGTGAACACATGGCAGTGTTTTCTAAGTTTCCCATCATTTGGATTTGAGAATTTAACTCAACCTTTTGTGAATAAATGCTGGTGAAAGGGAAATGTGCTAAAATATTGCTATACTATTTTTACACATTGAAACCTTTCTGCCAATTTAAAGTTAGTAGAGTACCCACAGATTCATCTTGGACAGTGGAGGGAAATAGGGTTGGTTCAAAGGCTGCCATATGGGAGAAGAATTTAGTGCCAGTTGATAACTGTGGATACTATACTTCTTCCTTCTTAGACAGGCACTACTTCATTTTTATATGTCAACAAGGAGAAAAATCCCAAATGCAGAGCTGTATAAAATCTGAAAAGATCGCGGTCAAGTTTAACTGGATCCCAAACATAGAAGTCTGGTGGAAGCATAAGGAGTCTTAGTGTGGTGGCTTCTACAGTATGTGTTGGCTTCATGGTGAGCACAGCATTTCCAGAGAAAGAGGTGGTATGGAAATGGAGAGTGTTCAAGAGATGGATGCTCTGAGAAATCTTCAGGCATGGACACGTCAAATGCATTGAATTTCTTGGAAAGACAGTGTACATTTGGATCATGCTAGACTCTCAGCATCCCTATGATCTATTTTAGCATTGTCTGCATTGTTTGTGAATACCGACGATCGTATTAATCATTATCACCATCCTTGCCAACCTCATTATCATGATCGTCATCAAAATTGTTCCAACTGAGAAAAAGCCAGCAGTAGTGAATCTGCCTTGCAATTTTCTTGCAGGCAGTTCTTAGGTGGTAATTGAGAGTTTTCTCTATTTTGAATAAGAGAATATGAGCTACCTTGAGGATAGCAGAGGGAAGCCCCTGGCATGGGCACCATCTAAAGTTGCAGGTTTTAAGCATACTCTATTGTAAAGTCTAATTCTAAGGTTCTTTGAGCTTTGAACAGAGGTGTCATCTTTCAATTTGATGTCAAATGCTTCCTCTAAAAAAATATGAAGTTCAGGCTAAGCCCTGATTTTTCTCTGGTCTGAATTCACTGATTGTGGGTTATTGAACCTAATCAGTCAAAATGAGAAATGGGACTCAGGCAAAGTTTCTTTTCTGCCCATGCTCCACCTGTTTCTCAATTTAATCCCATGTTCTCTTGCTTGCTTGCCCTTATCTAGCTCCAGACTCCAACTGGATACAATCTTCCCTGCCCCCGTTCCTGCTACTCTCTGCCTACAGCAGGCTCATGCTAGTCTTAGTAACAGTGTTAAGTGGCTTTGACCCATGAATAGCTTTTACATGGTGGTGCCAATCCAGTTCCGGGGGAGGGAGCCAGATGCAAACAATGCAGAAACAATGTTGCTGTTCAAATACAGAGCTAAATGGGCCAATCCAGGGTGTCACTCCCTCCATCATGATGATGCTGTGCTCATTAGTGTCTATTTCCAGCAGCCCCATTGTGCCCCCTCAGAATTGGTCCTGAGATCTGGCCACATAGATATTGCATTATCAAGTTTCATTAGCATTGCCTTGGTTTCCCTCCTACCCATACTAGTAAAAGACATCAGATAAGGAGTGGGCTCCACTTCGGTCACCAAAGACAAACTTTTTCAATGGAAGAAAGTCTTCTGCTTGAAAACAAAGCCAGATTTCAATGCTATACTCCCAAACAGGTGTTGGGTAATTCAGTAATTAGTATGCACATCTAACTCCATGCAGCCTCCGTTGATCTCTCAATTATAGTTAGCTGGGTCCTCTGAAGTTTGTGGTGGTTAATTAGAGTATTATCGAACAGTTGGGATAGAGAGAGAAGTTCTGCACTCTACCAACAACTTGGTCCCATGGCCTAAGTATTGGGCTGCTCTTGGATCTAGGATATCAGGGCACAGGGTGACCTGGCGTTAGTCTGCCTTTCGATTAACAACTGGAAGGAGGTTGCTTTTATAGGCAAAGAATAATGGTCACATTCTTTATCCTGTCCTATTCTTGACAGAAAGATTCACATACCAATGGTGATCAGTTTTAGAAATGTCTCCTCGGGGGGAAAAGAGAAACCTTCAATATTCAACCAAAAAAAAGGATAATGATACTGAATGGGAGGATGAAAGTCAAAACCTAAGGTTATGCCATAGTTAGAGATCAGCCCCTCACCTCACCTTGCTTCACCTTGACTGTTCTGACAAAAGAATGGGGAAGGGCAGAGAGGGGAGAAGAGGATGCAGGTAGGAATCCATGAAAGGTGAAGTGCATATGAGATTACGGAAGGCAATTTGCAAATGATAGCCTATGAATAATTAAGTTACGTCACTGGCAACATCTCAAACTCATGATAATTGTCCAGGTTTCATTCTAAACGTAGCTTATGAAGACTGGGGCAAGTAAGCATTCATCTCTCTAAGACTAATAGACAAGCGTGTCTTGCTGGTGGGACGGTGGGGAGATGCTTTGGGGATTGGAGAACAAGATTTGTTACAGTTATGGTCACGGTCGGCAAGCTTTTCAAGGGGGCTCCTCCTCTCTGACCAAATTTAGATACTGTGCTATTCTTCCCCCAACTTCGTGAAGTCAGAAAGGTCACTGGTCTTCCTTGGCTAGCTGTATTTCCTGTAACCCATCTAACACTGCTGGTATAGACTGGGAGAAGCAGAGACCTGGGGGGATTCGATGAGTGCTTTTCATTTTCTGGTCTTTCTGTCCTACTCTACCAGGGTCCCCATCATGCCCAGAAATTTAGAAACAACATGTGTGGGTGAAATGCTTGAAATTTACCAAATACAGAGCAGGGAATCAGGATAGCGGGAAGAAGACTGCATTTGTAATATCCACTCACTTCTCAACCACGAAACGACTTTATGTAAGTCCGATTAGCATCAATAATGAGAGGTATGGGCACCACATCACTGAGGGTGGAAGAAGAGATCCAAGAAAGAGGAAGGTAGGATGGAAACAGGTAAGTGGGAAGGCTTTACTCCTGTTCCTCTGTTTAATGAAGGATCTGGGCAAACAGGGATCCTACTAGGACCTGTTCCATAGACTCCACAGAACCAAGGTAAGGAGTTCATAATGCAATTCTATGAAAACACTTGAAATTCATAAGGGAGCATGTAACACACATTCCGTGCATTTTTGATGAGCCAGGGGTTTGATCAAGAGGCCTGAGTTGATTGACACAGGAACCTAGGAAGAAAATTCTGGGTGTGTGAACACTATGTGGCAGCCACAAAGGCTGATGTCAGACCACTTACAGTGTATAGCTCTTGGGGACTGGAAGTGCCTTTGAAGTGAGGGAGCTCATCCTTTTCTTCCACCTCAGGCCTGCTCTGATGTGCTATGGATTTCAAGGGCTCTTTTCAGATTCTTCCTATATCAGGAATAATTATAGGAAAGCATGCTCAAAATCCTGGATCTTCTGTCATGATTGTGCCACTGTGTCTGTCTGCCTGTCTGCCTGTCTCTGTCTTTCTGTTTCTCTATCTCTGTCTGTTTCTGTGTGTCTGTCTGTGTGTCTGTCTGTGTGTCTGTCTGTGTGTCTGTCTGTCTGTCTGTCTGTCTCCCTTTCCCCCTTTCCTTTTTGAATCCTTTTTAGAGCCCATAGGCCCCCAGTCTGGTACCCGACAGCTTATGTCTCCTCTCTCTGAAGATAAAACATGCTGCCTAGGCTATCTTCAGGCCCTCATATCCTAAGATGTTCTGTTTCAGGATTCTGTGGGTTCCAAGAAGATGTTCAGTAAAGATGTAAGTAGATTGTTGTGCCAATTGAGGTTTACTAAATGTCCCTAAGTTCAGTTCCATAGACATTAAGTCCTAGCACAATCGCAAGGGACAACTGAGACCCTAGGAAAATAGCCATCTTCTCTTTCACATCTCTAAGGATGATATTGACTGTGTTTATGGGTGGATTAATGTGTACACATACACCTGTACTACATGTTGTTTTCTTTTATTGTTGTTTATAACATCTGCACAGAGTAAGCAGAAAAGTTCTCATCATACTGTATAATGTGACCAGTTTGTGTATACATACCCTCTGGAAACCATCACAATGAGGCCAGTGGGCAAGACCAAACCTTCAAAGCTTTCTCGTACACACTTAGGGGTACTCTCTTTTGCCTTCTTCAGCGGTTTCACGGTGGAAATCGATACACTTTCTATCTCTAAAGACCAGTTTGCTTTTCCAGTGCTTTCCTTAAGTGGAAGCAAAAAGTATGAACTCAGTTTTTGTCTTACTTCTGTCATTTAACATCTGTCTCTTAGGATGCTTCTACCTGACTGTATCTGCAACTCACTATCCTGACTGCTGAGTGGTAGCCCATCCTTTGAACACACCAAGATTTGTTTTGATTTTATGTCTGCTTTTTTTTTTTTAAGGCTTCTTCTCATAGGAAAAGAAAAAGAAAAGAGGGGTCAATTTTTTCTCTTTCTTCTCCACTTAAAATTGTAAATCTTTATATACAAGTCTTGTTTCTTAAATATTTCCTGATTAACTGGACTAACACACAGGGGGCTGCCTCAGGGCTTCTGTGCTTGGCATCAGAGGGACTCTCTGGAAAGAGTTTATGGGAACCTATACCTCAAGCTGGCAACTTCTCCACTTGTATCCAGTGACATCTCACAAAGGCATAAACAGTAGAAAACTTTGGAAAATTATGAAAGCAATTTAGAAGTAGCTACTTTCACAGGGTGTTTGGGAAATTAAATTAGCTCCTTTATAAAAAATAAATAAAACCAAAGGTTTGTGGGATCACTTCATAAAAAACATTGCTACGACTGATTATTTTTCTAATATTCTCAGCCTTCCTTGCCTGCGTACTTAAGGAAGTGGTACTTTTAGCCGTTAGCTGTGGCAGCCAATCATAGCCACTAATTGTATTCACTGCATAAATTGTCTGTGTCATGAATAATAAAATTAGTTTAAATAACCCCCCAGCCACAATCACAAATAAATCTCTGGTGGAGGACCCCACACCCTTCCATTCTTGGGGAAAGGGTTCAGTGTGATCTTTGTAGGTAAATTCTTGAATTAAATGGGGTTAGAATCATTGAGGAGGGGAAGGAAGGAGGAGAAATCTGAGTAGGAGAGAAAGAGAAAGCGAAGAGAAGAGAAGGGATTGTGTTGGTAAGCTTCATAAAAGAAACCTGGTTTCCCCTTGACAGCCCCCAGAGAGTACATTTGAACCATCCAGCCCTGATTAGGAATGGCAGCCAGCTAAGAACTTCATTGCCATCATGGGGTCTTTGGGTTAGAGTGGACCTATGCCCATGTCCAGTAGCCCTTCTGCACTCTCCCTGGCTTCATAGTGCCACTCTTGTGACAAGCAGCAAGCCAATTTGCTTCTGGAAATACCACATGTTGGTCTGGTGCAATGGCTGTCCTCCAATGTTTGCACAGTTCCCTACTGGATCACATCAAGAACTTTGCCGTTCAACACCAGTACCTTCCTTCCTCCCTCCCTCTGGTCAGAGGCACCCTGAAAGCAGGTCTGCCTCTGTGGGACACAGGGAATACACCTTTCATCTAAGGACTTTGGGAACTGGTGGCTCATAGTATTGACTGTTAATTTGTCTGCTTTGTGCTTATTTATTTATTTATTGTTGGCCCTGCTCCAAACTCCTACTTTCCTTGAACTCTACCAATGTTGCAGTGAGAATCATTAATGATCCCAACTATGACACTGGCATCACCCTGGAGCACACTCTTTTGCCCAGGATAACCCTGTCTCCACAGCATCCTACTGACCATCGTCCTCAGGATTGCTTTCATTGGGGTCACGTGATTTTCCCCAAACACAGCTGGCTTCTTTCAGCCCTCCCCATCAAATTCTCTGATAAAAGTCAATGCGAAGGGGGACTCTAGCCCTTCCTGTCCCCACATGTCTTACTGCATTTTTGAGCCCACTCTGCTGACTTTATTTAATGAGATTTATTGTTTGTGCTTAGTAATTTTCAAAGGCCTATCACCCTCTTTGAGTTCATCCTTAGATCTCCAGCCTGCCAGTGAGGTGGGCGTTTGAAGCTGCCGTCATTAATTCAGCACCGAGCTTCTGCATTTAACAGGCACATGGGTTTGAAGTGCACATAAGCCATGGTGGAAACATCTGAGAAAGCATCCCAAGACACTGCAAATTATAAAGGGTGATTAGGAAATAGCATGACAAGATAGAGATCTTCTCATGACATAGAACTTTATTCCTTATATCAAAAAGATTCCAGGGTATCAAAATATCACTGTCTGACTCTGATAATGACTTCCCAGAGTTTCAGACATTGGAGCAACAAAGATTAATTTTAATTATGCGGAGCAGTTTTGAATCTTCAATATTTTAAAGGACAGAGGAGTTAGAAGGCAGGGGAAAGAGAGGGGAAGTGGAGAAGGATGTCATTTCTCTTTCACAGTGCCCCAGTCTCCATGGATAGATGACGTAATTTACTGGCTGAAGGAGTGTGGGAGCACTCCACGGGCAACACTTCCTGCTAGTCACTCCTCCATCAGACAGCAAAAGCCTGTTGTCAAGGAGTCAAGTGGCCAGGAAATCAGAGAAATGGGCTCAGAAGATGGCTCTGACTGTAGAGTGCTCCCTGTACAATCTTGAGGGCCTGAGTTCAATCCCCAGGACCCATAGTAGGCGAGCCTCGCATGGTGAGAAGCCCTTCTAATCCTAGCACTGAGGAAGCAGAGGTGGAGCTAGCTAGTAAGATCCTAGACTACTTGACAAGCTTAAGGTCAGTATGAGCCCTGCCTCAAAACCAAGGTAGGCAGAATCTCCTGTTGACCTCTGGCTTCCATGTGCACATGCAGACCTGTGCATCAGCTCCGACGTGTACACACACACACACACACACACACACACACACACACACAAGTATATAGATGTAAGGACAGACAGACTTCAATCACCTAGAAGCTACTTAGCTTCTGAAATCCAGGCCTAACCAGAGAGGCAACAAAGAATGGCTGCCAGGTTCTGCCATTCACATTGGAGCAGTGGCAAGAGCACCATCTGACCCTCCTATCTCCCCAAAGTGTGTATGGTCCTCTAATAATGCAGAGGAACATGGTCACTGGAACCCAGCATAAGAAAATGAATCTTACCTATGGATATCTGCAAAAATGAGCTCAGAGTTTGATTCTTGCTATCATTGAATGCTAAACCAACATGAGTGTTGAGAGTGGCTGGTTTTCTTCTGTCTGGGTCTTAGGAGGCCTAAATTCTGGTCCTTGCTTAGCGCTCTTGCAGTTCTAGGGAAGATACACAGGTTCCTTGTTCTCCATGGCTGCCTGGTGAGCTTCCAGAAGTTTTCAGTAGTAGAAGTGCCTTGCTTCTCTCAAAAAGCATGGATGAATTCAATATGCAAATTGCGGGTTCTGTCCCCTTCCTGCTCTCCCATGGCAGCTGAGGGACTTTGGAGGACCTTTAGTCCTCTCAGATCTCAACAACAGTCCAAAGCTCCCAGCTGACTTTAGGGATGTTCACGGTTAGAAAATTTTATGGCTCGATTTTAATCTATAGCATTTAGGATCTATGCAGTCGGGGCCCTGAGATTGGTAAGACTTTTTTTTCCCCCCTCAAAACATCAGCTATCATTTATCCTTAAGAAGGAAAAAAATGACAAGTCTGAGAAAAAGATTTTCCTTTATACCCTTATTACAGATGCTGAGCACAGCTGGGTGTAAGGCATGCTCTGTTGTGTGTGTGTGTGTGTGTGTGTGTGTGTGTGTGTGTGTGCACACGCGCGCACACGCGCTCGTGCGAGTGTGCTGCTAGGGAGTGGGCGTGGCTAGTAGGCTCAACCTTTCTGTTGTTGATTTTGTTTTCAGTAGCAAGTACAGAGATAGTGCCATAGCTTGAGCTCTGTCCCCAGAGCTTTGGTGACGACAGCACAGAGATGGGACAGAGGGGCTCTGTATTTCCTTCCAGTGCCAAGACAGTGTATGCAGCTCACTGGACTCCCTCAAGCATGAACAAAAGACAGACGTGAGTAGCACTTATCTGGTGAAGAAATCTGCTTGCTCCTGGCCACAGAGTACTGCCTGACACCTTGCTGCGGAGCTGTGCTGAGATAGAGCTGAGGATTCTGACTGTCTGTGGGATGCACACTCCTAAGCAGCCTGTTTTCATGCTGGGGTTGGATTTTGGTGCTACAGTAATTTTGCTCCATTGTCTGACATCCCTGCATTTTCATTCAAGAAGGATAGGAGAAAAATGGTGTTCTCAGGAGAAAAATTCCCCGCATTTAGCATTCATGCAAATAAACACACTGACTGCCCAGCCCCTCCCCCCTCTCAAACCACTCAACAGCTCAGAAAGACACCTTTTCAAATGGCTCTTCTGTGATTTCGCTATCTTTAAAAAATAGTGATGGGGTTAGGTCTGATGCTTCAAATGTCTATCATGCATTTATTCATCCAGGCTCGATGCGAGGTAGCGATTAGGAAAGGTAACACTAATTAGGTTCTACAATGTAATATGTGTTCCTCTAAACCTAAGTCATAGCGTTTTAAGTTCCTAAGGACTGCAAGGTCTTTTTGCTATTCTTCACGGTGGCAGGGGTTCTAATGAGTGCATTTGGTATGCATGGGAATACCCCTGCTTCCTCTTGGGGCTTATTAGCATTTATTGGGGACACTCAATTTGTTGCTGAGCCCTAACAGGTACAGTGAACCAGACACCTGAAAGCCCAGAAGTTTTAGACTCCCTGTAATCAATCTTACCTAAGGCTGACCTATCCAGAATACCAAGAGGTAGCAACTTACTTGCCTTTGGCTTAGAAGCTCCATGTCTTCTTTGTCAAATCTGCTAGTTCTTCTACCGTCACCCGTCACCCCCCACTTCCAAATATACTTAAATGTGCTCGGTCCCACTTAAAAAAAAAAAACTACAGTCTGCTATAGTGTGCGTCCTGGTTTACTTTCTATTGCTGGGCTAAAACACTGACTAAAAGCAATTTAGGGAGGAAAGGGTTTCTTTCAGCTTCCCATCAGTGTAACCCATCACTGAGGGGAGCCAAGGTGGAACTTAAGACAGGAACTTAGGGCAGGAACCTGGACTCAAGCAAGATCTAGATCAGAATGAATGGATGCTGCTTACTGGCTAGCTCTTCGTGGCTTGCTCAGCCTTCTTTCTTGGATCACTCAGGAGCACCTGCCCAGGGGTAGCACTGGCCCTAGTGCTCTGAGCCTTCATATCAGTCATTAACTGCCCATTCAAGAAAATGCCCTGCAGACTTGCCTACAGGTGCTCTGACTGAGGCATTTTCTCAACTGAATCTTCTCTTCCCAGATAATTCTAGTTTGTGTCAAGTTGATGGAAATGACGGGCCCCATTTTAGCTGCCCCAAGTGGGTATCAGCATTATTCATAATGTTCTCCATCTTTCTCAGGAGTCTGTAGGGTATGGGGTTTCAGATCCTCTCTTCAAACCAATAGATTATTGGGTGACTGAGCCCTCCTTCCCTCTCTCCCTCCTTCCTTCCTTCATCCTGTGCTGGATGGAACCCAGAGCCTCAAGCAGGCTAAACATTCGCTGAGCTCCACATCCCTCCCATGCCTGAGATGTTCAGGTACTACCTCCTGGAAGAGAGACTCTCCATTCCCACGGGTTGTAGCCTACAGCTGGCTGTTCCTAGTAAGAGCTTTCAGGAAGCTTGCTTTCTACACACAAAAAAAACCTTCTTATCAAAGGGGGAAGAAATGGAATTAAAAAATCAGAGTTCAGTGAGGGTGCTCTCATTCTCATCACCTGTTTGCTCTCCAAAACCATCTATCTACTCAGCTTTATCTAAGCATATTTCCACCTTCTTATTTAGTATTTACGGATCTGCCCCCAATCACACATAATTATGTGCTCTATCTACCCAAGCGATTTCCAATGAATGTTCTTTAACAAGCCCTCTGAATTTTTCTACCACCCTCTTCAAAAGAACTGAATACAGACATATGAAAGAGAGGCATTGGTCCCAGGTCCCAAACTGCTCAAGAATAGACTTACAAATCTGGCTATTCAAAGTGCCTGTAGAGTGTTGGGTTATGGCCTCTGGTGCTGGTGGGTGTTAGATAGCAACATCGCCACCTCCCTAACCACCTCCTATTTACTGCTATCCAGAGCCTGGTACAAAAACTCAATCTGTCAGGAGCCACAGTGGACATATGACCCAGCTGCCCTCATTGAGCTGGCTGCTTCAGACCCCAGGCAATAAACAGGACTTGCAGTCACACTTAAGATGACATAAAGAGAAGAAACTGCAGTGGCTTTGTCACTAGAGCGAATGGCACATTCTCACAGCCAGATAATGCAGAAATAAAGTGCATTTGTAATAGTCAACAAAAGGATTATCCCCCATTCATTTCAAAGCGCCCTTCATCCCACTCAGGGATTACATTTCTCTTTACTTATCTTGCAAATAGTTTTTCTAATTCCCTTTCTCCTCGAAGAGCACATGTGTGGCTTATGGCAAATATAAAATGTAGCTGGACCTCTGAGAGGCAAGGCCCCATTCATCCGAGGCAAGGCATTCTCAAAGGCCCTATGAGCCTACTAATCCACTTTTAGGCAGCTGCACACCTAAGAAACTAACACTGGACTATCTGAGCCAGAGCCTCCTCTTTGCCAGTCTGCAAAGAGGAAAAGAGCTAGTAGCATGGTTGAGTCTTGCCACACCAGTGAGCTGCTTCTGATCTACCTGGTCTGTGATATATGCTTCCCGTGTCCCCTCTGCACCCTCTAGTTTCCTGTGTCCTACAAAGATCACTGGCAAAAATGCTTGAGAAAATCTTTATTGGGAAGAGCCAATGTAACAAAGTCTCAAAGCGAAACACCAAGGGTGTTCTAAAACATGGAATGATGGATTAGGTGTTCTGGAAAGCTACCTGGAGAATGTGATGACTGTCCTGTAGACTTCAGTGTCCACCATCTAGGGTATAGGAGCCCAAGCAAGCTGTTTGGGGACTTTACTTCTCTAGAGATCCAGACTGTGCTCAGCCACAGATGAGAGGTTGCCAGGTAATAGCATGCTCTGTGCTAGTCTCTGGCATGTGGGTATTCGCTTTCATTATGGGGTTCATTTCTAGAACCATCTACTTATGTCTTATTCAAACATTCCTCCTTCATTATTCTTTACATCTCAGCCTCCAATCAAATGCACGCTCATGTAACACATTCACAGGGTACTTTAATAGATATTGTCTTTCTTTTCTTTTGATAGAGCTGACACCTTTCTTTTGTTACTCAGAGACTGTGTAGAGCCAAAGGAGCCTAAGAAGATGAGGACAAAGGTAGCAGGAAAGAACGATGCTCTTCAAGTACATTTACAGTGTTGAGAGCTAAGCAATCCTGACCATGCTCTATAGGCCTCTTTGTACCATGCTCTTTCTAATGAGCCATGTGATCAAAATAAGAGGAAGAGAGGATCATAAATGTGGGCTGTAAATAACTGCATAGCAAACACAAACCCTGGGGTCCAATTGGATGGAGTAAACACATGTGACCCCACCTTTGGAAAAGCCCTGATTTAGTCACAGGGCCACCGTGGTGGGTGGAGCCTGATGAATGCTTTTGGCTGGTCAGAAGATATGACGAAGAGACAAGTTTTGGAAGTCGAGAAGACGCAACTTAGCAGAAGCTTTTGTTGTTGTTGTTGTTGTTGTTGTTGTTGTTGTTTGTTAAGGATTTACACCTTCCAGGTCAATTAAAAGCTGGACTGAAGAGATGGCTCTGTGGGTAAAGTGCTTGTTATCCAACATGAGGACCCGGGCTCAGATACCTAGCATCCATATAAAAAGTCACAGACAGAGGTATGTATCTGTTACCTTGGAGCTCAAGGCAGGAAGGGAGCCAGACAGGTGGATCCCTGAAGCTCCTCGGCTAACGAGCTTAGCTGAATCAATAAGTTCAGTGAGAGACTCTGTCTCAAAAAATAAGGTGAAAGGTGTCAGAGGAGGATACCCACACTGGTCTCTGGCATCCATGCACATATACACACATGTGTGCACCCACACATATAAATACACACCAACATGTACATACACAACATAAACAGACACATAGCAGATATGACGGGGTGTGCAATTCAGTTGGGTCCTCATCTAGTCCATCATGAGCTTTGTGCCTTGACATTTAACTCTCAGATCCTTAAATATCCTTCCCTTCAATGGGCAAGAGAAAGCTACTCCTACAGAGCGTTAAACCCACAGCCTCCCCCTGTTTGTATATAGCAGGGCCATTAGAGTATTTTTATTTTTCCTCTCTCTATGTTGCACAATACCACATCAAAAATACATTTGCAGCGGAGCTTATTTTCTGAAGACGGATAATTTGGTTAAATCTCTTCCACTTTGATTTCATCTCCAGTTTCGGACGAGCGGCAGTACAGCACGCAGCAGCAAAAGCCCATTTTATTCTCATGAAAAAGAATTTAATGACCCTCTGATATAAAATTGATCCTCTGATAAGATGGCACTTGTGGGCGACTTTGTCAGAAACGTTAAGCCAAGTGAGTCTGCAGAGAGCAGCTGAGGCAGGGCACCTCCCAGTGCAGCAGGGACTGGAAGAAGCACCTTGCAGTTTTGTCTCTGGGGCTGGGGCCTGGGGGCTGGTGCTCAGGAGGTCACCATGGGCCCCATTCTGCTGGGCCCATGGACTGACTCCCTGTAATCACTGTGTGGCTGTAGGTCTATGAGTCACTACCTTATCCGTGTGGTTATTTTAATCCAGGCATTTCCAGGTAGTGTATGGCTTGACTCTAGTGTCTAAAGCCATTGCTTCCTGTCATGGGGTCCATTGAGAACAAAGAGTACAGATCACAGTTATTATCAAGGCAGGGGATAAAAATGACATTAAACTCCGCTCTGTGCCAATTAGGTGAGTGAGGGAGCACCTAGACTTTGAACATACAGGAAGACTGGAACACTGAACCAATGTTGAGGATGTAAAGAGGTCAGTTATTTTACAGCATGTCAGGCAATGCTTAATGGAATTGTGTGTGGAAATACACTTAGACACAGAAAGCTCTCTCCTCAGGTGGTATGAGTGCTAGGATTTTTACATAGGTCCACAGTGACGAGAAGGATTGAAGCCACCCAGAGGTCTATCAAACAACAAAGAAATAAATAAAACTCGGAGAAGGCAGTAATGCGAAACAATGATCAGGGTCAATGTCTAACAGCATAAGAACTCCTTGAGAATTCTTAGGGGAAGAGTAATCAGTACACAGAATCACTTTTAGTAAATTAAAGAAGTCGCATAAATGATACATATATGTCATGCATCATATATCAAGGATATATTGATGATATAGATATATCCAAAGGCAGATGTCCTACATATTAAATCTGTTACTCATAGATAAAGAAGGGAAAGAGAGCCAGAGATTAAGGTGGCATATATATTTTTATAAATGTGAAAGTAATGATATGCCATAAGCTGAAAAATATGACTAACCTGGTTCTTTCCAGTTTATATTCAACTTGAAAGAATAGCACATAACTCAAAGCATATAGCAAATGCCAAAGTAAGTGGTGATTGCAGTGGTTAAGGTCCAACTTTGTCTCTCCATTTCAGCTGTCCTCTAACACTTTTTGTCTGATCAGTGGGGATGCTGTAAGATGAGGAGCTGTAACAACAGGGTGGGGAGGGTGGTGGCAATCTTGTCATGTCACTCTAGAGGGCTAGTATGACTGTAGCTGACAAAGGCTCACAGGAGGTAGAAAGCCAGTTAGCCAGTCACAAACAAGCAACTTCCAGAATGGAATGGGATTATCAAAAAACCAAGCCTAAACTAAAAACAGAACCAAGAGAGACAGCCTGTGCCCCACTCTTACAGATGGAAATATACCCCCCCCACACACACACCTGTGGGATTTGGGAAGCCACTGCCTCTCAGACTTGGGGATAATGAATATCAGGAGCTGCTAACCAGAACAGGAGCCTGCTTGCTTCTTTATGGCCTTTCTCTTCTTGTAGACATGCAGATTACTTAGAAGAAGTGAATGGAGGGCCTCAAAGTCATTTGACTTGTAAAATATGACCCAGTAACCATTAAACACAAAATCTCTGATAACAGCAGTATTTACAAAAAGGGTCACCTATCCTGCTTGACAGAGGCAAAGAGGAGCTGAAAGGCAGATGTGAGGCCCTGATTAGCTTCCAGTTCCTGGAATCATGATAGGGCTCACTTGTCTTTTCCCTTTAAGCCGTATACAGCAACGCAGCAGAGGACTTCCTCAGAGCTGGGTCCCTGATCGGCCTTTGGTAGTCATGCAATTTGTCAGGCCAGACAAATCCCAGGACAGGTTCCAGAAGCAGCTGTAGCTAAAGGTGCTAGCTATCGAAAGCAATGAATAGAGAGTTTGTTTTAGCCTAGGCCTAGGGTAGCAGCTGCCCCGAAGTTTGACAACAGCTGAGTATACCATTTTGTTTACAAGCGATCCCCAAGTCTTGGATGCCTCATGGTTGAGGTTTACGTATCAGAACTGAAAGAAACAGTGAAGAACGTGGGAGCGAGGTGAGCTAGGGGAGCTCCCTCAGGCACAGCATCTTCTTAAAGACTTACTCCCCGAGGTCTGGTCTCCTGTCAGACCAGCAGTGCTCTTCAGTTAGCTGCTGTGGAAGGAATGAGTCCTGCAATGAGTTACTTGGCTTTTGGTGTTTTGTAAAAGATGCATCAGGGTTGTTACTTTTCAGGTCAGCTCCATTGCATAGAGAGAACCCGTCCTTTGAGTCAGAGAGCTCATGGTTGGTGTGCAAACACAGGGCTAGCATTCATCTGACAGCAGGTAGTGGAACACTGGAATGGCTTCCCTCTGTCCTAGATCCCTGCATTTTCCAAACCCTCGACTCTCTCATCACCGATGACCAAGGAAAATGGGTTCAGTGGAATTCCTGACTATTTTCATTTGAGAGATGGAAGTGAGAAGCATGAGAAAAAGAAGGGCAGAAAGAAGAAAAAAGGGAAAAGAAGAAGAAAGATACTTTATTAATAACAGCCCAAAAGGAATAAATAACTTCCTTCTTATTTTCCTTCCTCAAAGGGTTAAACAAAAAGGTAATTAAACAATGATTTCTTTATAAACGCTGGACTTCTGAGGCCTGTTTTCTCTGTTGAAAAAAAAAATAGATTTAAGATAATGGCCCTATTCTCCTCAGAATAAATTAAGCTCAGAGATAAAGAATTCCATTACTAATGCCTTTCAGCAAAGCCCAGGCATCCTTTAAAGTCAAACTTTAAAGTATAATGTGCCGTGATCTTGTTGAAATCTTTCCTGTAATGATATTTAACTGATGGACAAGGTATCAATGGTTGAGGTAAGGTATTGATTGTATGTATTCAGGGCTGTGAGGGCTCTTCCAGGGGGTCCCCTTTGAAGATAAGCATAGCATCTGTTTAACCGACATGTTCAAAACAGCTCCAAGTTAGTTCAAGTAACCATCTTTTGGTTTTTAGCTATGGGGAGAAGCACAAGTTGGCAGGAGATGGGGGGTTGATAGGACCCTAGACGAGACTAGGTATCAGCTGTTAGTGGGTATCAGTAAAGAGAAAAATGTGGTACCAATGCTGGGCCCTGGGGTTGTGGCACTAACCAGCTCCTGTACCTGCTTCTGCTGCTTCTAAGTTCAGCTCGTACCCTTCTCCTTTTCTGGGAAGTGCTGACAAAGACACAATCTTTATCCTTGCAGCAAGTAGTTGTGCCCTTTTCCTTGGGGAGCAGAGGCTACTTTAAGAGAAGACAGTAACTTGGTAGGCTAAAAAATTCTGTACAGTCTCAGCAAATCCATGACCATTCTCTCAGGAGGGCAACGCAGAGCCGGAGGGAGCACACAGACTGTTCGATCAGTAAGGAAGGAAGATATTGACTAGAGGAAACATGGGCAAAGGCTGATGGGATGATGGTGGTCCTTCTGGGAAACTCGTACAGGAGCCAGAAGCTCTTGCTACTTCATCAGTGCTTTGAATCAGATACTTCAGCTGTGATATCTTGACCCTGTCAGTGTAGGATCATAGCAAGATAGCATACCATAGCAGGGAGCAAGGAGGGAAGCTGAGCTGCTTGAGGTTACAGCAGAAAGCAGAGGAACAGAGAGAAAGGAGCTGAAAGAAGCTGAGGCCTCCCTACTTAAAAGCAGATGGCCGATAGCCTAACTTCCTCCCCTAGATTCTGCCTCCTGAAGGCTCTGCCACTTGCCATTAGTGTCACAATCTCAAAACCAAACCTTCAACTCACCAGCCTTTGGGAAGCATTCCAGATACATATACGTGTGCAACAGTAGGTAGTGTATAAAGAGGCCATGAGTTTGAAGCAGTGTCAGGGAGGGCATATGAGAGAATTTGGAGGAAATAAAAGGAAGGGAGAAATGTTTTAATTATAATCTCAAAAATTAAAAACATATATTCCTATGTAATTCATTTAAGAATTTTGGGGATGAGATGTGAAAGAATGCACTCATTCTTAGGACTTCCTGGTATAGCAAACTGGTTCACAAACATTGGTCTAGAACTTTCTCTGAGAGTAGGTGTTGATCCCCATGGGTTCAGAGGGCATACTAAACCCAGTGGGTCCGGAGCCTGTTGAGGTGGTGAGGAACAGAACCAACAGCTACCAGGCAGTCTGCCGGGCTAGGAGTGAGGACTCAGCTTCCTTCCAATATTTGTCCATGGCTCTGGTCATGGAAGACATACCACGCATCATATGTATTCTGTTTTCTCCTCTTATATATTAATCCCACACCCTCTAAAGTTCTGTGAGTATACCTTCATCTCTCAGGGAGATCTTTTCTTTAAATAAAAATGAAATTCAGTTAGCAAAATGCCACTTTCCTATGTCTTTGGCTATATTTATCTCATTACTTCATCCAAACAATATATTCCTTTTTAAAGGAAGTCCAGGGCCTTAGGACCTTGTGAAATAAGAAAAAGAGAAAGTATCATTCCTTGGCAACATATTGGATAGACCATGCTTGTTGTGTTCTGCCTTGTCTAATTATTCCAAAAGGAATGTCTGTGTTAAGAAACTCTCTTGTCAGCAAATATGCTTTTGATTTAAGAAATTATTATAGAAAAATGCTGGAAGCTGTATAGTCATCTTTGCTATATTTGGAGGGAAAAATAACATCCTTCTGCAATTACTACTTCCCACGAAGTTTTTGGTGCTCACCGTTTCCCGTCTCTTCATCCTCTCTTGTTATAAAATAAGTTTTCCTCCCCCTCCCCCATCCCAGGTTAACAATACAGAGATCAGAGGTTCACAATTATTAAAAAGAGGCCACTTCAATTCAACTCTCCATAGATACAGTGTGTGCGGCAGTGTTTAATTAGAGATTAAAATGGGGGAATTGAATAATTGAGCTTGCTAATGAATTTGAAAATTCAGCAAAGCAAGGAGAGCTGGGCGTTTTTCTGCCTTGGCTTCTCCTGCACTCATTTCTCTCATTCCCCACCATTATCACATTTCTGGCCTTGACTGCTGAGTTTATTACTACCCATAACCCTGGCCTAAGTGGAAACAAAAAAAGCTGAAGCCTCTTTGCTGGGCTCCTGGAGATGGTCAGCCTACTGGATTTATGACACGTTCCGTGGCTTGCAATTGCAGGAGGCTGGCCATGATGAAATGAGATCTGCTGGGCCACCAACGCTTTCTGTAATCACCTTAATAGGTCAACATAACAATGAATGTAGCTGGCTGGGAAAAAAAATAAGAAGATGGTTTTAAATCAAAGAAAATGCAGCACATTGAAAGTGCCACTGCTGTTCCCTCGAGGGAGGTGGGTTATTTGGGTACCATGTTTAGATTAATCACATTAGCTCCAGATGCCTAGCAATAAAAGCAGCCCCTTAGATTATTCTGGAATAGACCTTCCTTTGGTAGACAGGTCCATGTCAAAGTTGGCTTGGGGCTGATTCTCCAACAGGATCTTTGCATAGGGAGGAAGCTCTACTTCCAGACCCCAAAGGTCCGTTCCAACTGGAAAACACTATCACTATGGTTTTGTAAAGATAGCACAGAGCACAGTGCCTTGTTCTAAGAGGACCATTTCCTTTGAAGCTTCCTGTTAACACAAAGGTAAAGATTTTAGGACTATTTTTACCACTTGGATGCTGTACTTCAGATGATCCATTTCAAGCTTCGTTTGGCACAAAATCTTGATGCTGTAAATTTACCACATTCAAGGTAAATGTCTGTATTTTTTTATGGCCCAGGGCCCCCAAACTTGTGAGTATTTGCTCTCCCAGTTCCCAGTTAAATTGTGTCTTGATATTTACTTCATGGCCCACTCAAAGCAGAATGATCACTAGTCAGGGTATGGCAGTCACTAAAGGGGACTTATTCCAGAGCAGCAGTCATATAGCCGACATGCAGTCACAACATCTCCTTTGAATAAGAGGTCATCGTTAATAGCATTTTCTTAAGACTTCTTAGCCACACTTCTCAGCTCAGCTTCTGATGGCTTCCAACTGATGACTTTAAATATGTGTTTTTGACAGCAGGAAAGAAAATAATCTGTTTTATAATACTCTTCTTACTTCACCAAGAAAACAATCTGTCTCCTGCTAGTGCTTAACACAGCTACAGCCCCGGGTAAGGAGGTCAAAGGAGGAGATATGCACAATGTACACATTTAATCTTGTCTCATCTGGTTTTAGCCTGCTTCACTAAATATTTGTAGCATCTCCTTGAGTCTACAAGCATCAACATGAATCCTTAGAGACATCCAGGCCCCAGAGACTAGAAACTGTGAGATGTTCTTTGAAGGTGTGTATCTAGGACAGCTCCAAGAAAAATATATGATAAATATGAAATATAGCATAGGACAAATGACTGAGGTGGAAGAGGATGGTGATAACACAGAAGAGGGTGTGGCAAGTAGTTCTTTCAGTGTATGGCTATGCTGTGGAGGAGGGCATTTGAGAGGTACCCCGATTTGGTACAAAAAACAATACTATACTTGGTGTCTGTATAGTACAAGGAAAATAACAATTGCCATTAAAGGATGCCATCTGGCTTCATTTGTAGAAGATACGTAGGCTCAATTCACAGGCTTTTGTTCTTAAAAACGGGGCTTGTCTTGATCCCAGCCTACTGCCATGCATAGGCAAAGAGATGTAGGGGTTCATATGTGTTAGCAAAAGAGATGATCCTATAGCAGCTTCAAGTTCAGAGTTATTGATGAACAGGCCTCTGAGAGACAGTGAGACCACATCTCATTCAGAAATCAGCACTGGGATGTAAATAATGCTATATGACTTCAACGCGTCTGTCTAGCAGAGGGCCCTCCAGGATGTAAAACTTCTTGGGACATCCTTCTCATTGAAATTCCACGATCTAATTACATCTCCTGTTTATTGCTCAGCGCCTGTTCCATGCATGATCTGTAAGCACACTCAGAGCCTATCCTGAACATTGGCTTGGCCTGTGATTTATTTTAGCTTGCTAAAAGGTGTCTCAGCCATCTTTTAATCTGTCTGTTCAGGAACCTGTTATAGAGTACCAGAGGGGTATTTGAGCTGGAGTTCTCACACCACCCTACAGCCTGACAACAGTCCTGACACCTGTCAGTGTGTGGTGAGAGTGAACAAAATAACATACCAGGAAAGGCTACAGTGGCCCTGAGTTGTTCCAGGGTTTATTTCAGCCGTATTCATCCATGTAAAGCCCCTGGTGTTGCACAGCAATGGAAAAGCACCTGTACACAGGGCATGAGACCAGAGAGAGGCAGGGCTGTTCTGCTTGGGATTTGTCTACAACGTTGTCAGTGCAGGTCTTCAGGTCAAATATCATTTTATCTGCTGAAGCAGATGCTTTATAGAACAAAACGCCAGGCTGACTTCAAGGCTGGGAGGTGTGCAGAGCCCCAGGTTGCCGTTGCTTGGCAGTGGCTGTAGCCCAGCCTGCTGTTCTCTGAATCCTTCACTTAGATTCAGGCTCCCTGTTCTCCCCATGCACCCCTCAGCCTTTGAAGATCTTCTGATGTGTTCCCTTTTTGCCTGCTGACCACTCAAGAGGCAGCACATTCAAAGATGTATCTCCCAGTCACTGAAATCAAAGTCACTCTGCCTTGTGTGGCTTCAGAGGCTTTTTCCTCTATTGGTTGTTTAGTTACAAAGTGGCAGATATAGAGAAAGACCCTTAGTCTTTTACCAGGAAGGAGAAACTGAGGCATAAGAAAAAGAGGTATAGGTATTCCTTGACTTACAATGGACTTAAGTTAGATAAACCTTTGATAAGTTAGAACTATTGTAAATTGAAAACACCTTTAACATACTTGACATACTGCACATCCTGGATGAGCAACATAGCATGAGGCGGTGTCCATGGTTCCCCATCATGATGGTGGCAATGACTAGCAGCTATGACTTGCTGCCCCTGTTTAGCATCTCCAGAGAGGATCACACTATATAGCACTATCCCTTAGAAAGGCTCAAATTCAAAATGGTCCCCAGTGAATGCACCTCTTGTTTGTCCAGTTGTAAACTTGGAAAATTGTAAGCCATACCAACATTAATTGAGCCTGCCAGTATCAATGCAAGATGACTTTAAGAGGCATGTCCCAGCCAATACCAGGTGGCAAGGGCCTGAAGTAGTATCTTACTACTTCTCCTGTTTTGTTGTATGTATGCACTGTGTGTACTGTATGTGCTTGTTTGAATGGGTACATGTTCATACATGCATGCATGTATGGATGTATATACACTTAGGTATATATGGAGGTCAAAGATTGTCGTTCAGTGTCTCCTCTACTTGTTTGTTTGTTTTGAGATAGAACCACCCACTGAATGTGGAGTTCATTGGTTTGGTTAGATGGGTGGCGCCTCATGTTGGGATTGATGACTGCACTACCACAACTGGCTTTTGTATGGGTGCCAGATACCTAAACTCAGGTCTTCATGCTTGTATGGAAGGCACTACTGCCTATGCTATTGCTCTACTTCCTAATCAGTAATTTCAATCTCTGCTCTTGGAGTAAAGAGATGGGATTTCTGTAGCCAAAAAAAGCGCTTATTTTCCTCAGACCTCATTTCTTTTCATGTTGGTCAGAGTAAGTACTTAGTAGAAATAAGGAATAGTAATAAAACTTGAAGATGCAAACCTCATGTATCATAAAACAATTTACCACCTGAAAATCTGCAATCCTCTTAGGTCCCTAACACTCTCCGCTGTAGTCCAAAGTTCCAGGCAATTGTCTGCTTTCTTGTGGGATATTTGCTGTCCTTCCCTGTGGACTGTTCCACCTTTTAATGCCCATGAACTAAAGTCAGAACAGATTGGCCAAATTTCTGATTTTTACCTTCTGAATATTTTCATTTTGGTAGATCATGAAGAAGGCTCATTGTATGAATGCCCAAAGACAGACAGGAAGCAAACCCAGGAAGGAATGCCCAGCTTCCTTATTTTCTCTTGCAAGATCACCCCTGTCATGCAAATCAGCTCACATCTCATCGACCAGTCACAAGGACCCCAATGAATAGCGTCAGTATCGTCCCTGTTTAAACATTTGGATTTCTAAAGGGGACTCTGTCAAAGCACAAACGCTCATTCCATCACTTGGAAATGTCGCCATTGTTAGGACACTGTGGGTGCTGTTGTGATCCATGTGCCTCCCATATTCCTGGTGAAGTCGCCCTACACACTGAACAGCCTGCCAGGAGGAAGCGTCTGCAGTTTATCAAATAATCATCTGTGTCAAATATAGTTATGATTACTTTCATCAAAGAGTATCATAGTTTCCTCAACACTTTATGATGGTTGTGATGGAGAGGAAATTGAAAGGCAGGATCATTTCCCACAGCACATAACAGTGAACTCTAAGAAAAAGATGTCCTGCAGACGCAGGGCGATCCAAGGAGCCTCGGCCTGAAGAGACAGTTGGGAAGCACAGGAGAACTTTAGTAAAAAATTAAAGGGGAGAAAATGGGGAATGGATAGCAGGGCTCAGAGCTGGTCTAAAGCTGCAGACCTGAGCAGACCTCTCTAGCAGGGATGATACACAGGTCTCATCAGTAGAAAATAATGTAAACGCCAGTGATACACATAAGGCTATCCAGCCTGGCTCCTGTTGCCCTTCACTCTCGTCGTTTCCAACTGTCCCAACCCCAGAGCACTAACTTTCACATCCAGACCCTCTCTCTCCTTCCTATGACCTGCTCTGTGTGCTCCTAAGCTCCCTGAGGATTTTACTGCATGTCCTCTTCACTTGATCTTAGCCAAAAGGCCAAGAAGTGATGCATGTCTTCTTTTCAATGACATTTTTCATGACCACCATCCAAGAGCCTTCAAAGCTCCTTGTTTCTTTTTCTCTGCCCCCCCATAGACTTATCAATACTGAACAGACGAAATATGCCACCATTTCATTTATGATCCCATCTCTTTGATGCCATTCCACGAAGGGAAGGACCCTGTTTGTTTCTCTTACTGCTGTACCTCCAGCATGAGCATGCATTTGGGTTGGTATTGTTTTGTTTTGTTTTGTTTTCCTTTGCCATGCTGTGGCTTGAACCCAGGGCCTCACTCATGCATTGCAATGCAGATGGGTATGATGACGCCACAGAGGATTCATAGGGATGAAGGACAGGGGATTTCAGGTGTATTTTCCATAGGATATGATATCGGGAATGTGTCCCCCAAGGAAACAGCATGCATGCAGAGGTGTGGCTGTGGAGTTCAATGTGAACCTCTTCATTAGCCTGGTGTTTTATTTAGTCAAAAGCACGAGGATTCATTGAAATGAACCTTGTAAGTTCTTTGCTTCTATAGTAGTGCCTGCTAGCCCTGATGGTGAAAGAATGAATGTAATAATCTGGCTGTGCTTAACACTGACTCTTAGAATATGGCTCTGATGAGGAACTGATGCTATGAACTCAGAAATGGGCCATACCCTGCACCCTACATGTAAGCTGCAATGGAGAGTGGCCTTCCCCAAGGTGATACAGCAACATCAGTCTCCACTCTCTGTCACATTTTTTAGCTGGCCAGAAGACTCCTGATAAGCCTTGCAGAAGACACGGGAATGCCCTTTGTCCTCTATCATGGCAGGAGAGGCAGTCTGTTGACCTCAGTGACCTTTTGCTACTACCATCTCAGTATTCATGGAAATGGCAGTGCACAGGACCAAAACATCACCATTGTGAGACACTTGGTTAAAATATGGATTAATCCCTGGGAGAGTGTTATGCAAGATTCAGATATATGGTCTGTGATATGGATAGGATATATTTTTTTTATTGCAGTAATAAGTTTCTCAAGTCCTAATGGACCCTGTATTAACTGAGATGGCAGGCAGCAAGGGATGGAAAGCCTGCAATTTGTTAAGGGTGCATAGCAGTTCCAGGGGTTGTAAAAGATAAAATGCTTTAGAGTCATTAAAATCCATCTAAATTGTCGATCTGAACCCAGAGCAACAAAGCCGACTGAGCCCTGTGTGTATCTGCAGGCTAACTTCCTCCACAGTGTCCTTGCTCTCTGAGACCTGACAGAAGGCTCCGCATTGTATCTCTCAAAGGCACAAGGCTTTGCAGAACTCAATTGCAGACCTTCCTGGAGGAGCTAAGTGTGAGTACTTAGGTCGGGCGTGTGGTGTAGCTGTGTGACACACACACACCCATCAGCTGAAAGAAGCCTCAGCTTACAAGAGGTACAGCTACACCAAGGGTCACAGACTGTGGCACAAAAGGGTCCA
Source organism: Mus minutoides (assembly GCA_902729485.2). Taxonomy (NCBI): domain Eukaryota; kingdom Metazoa; phylum Chordata; class Mammalia; order Rodentia; family Muridae; genus Mus; species Mus minutoides. Next base: position 946,021 of record LR749684.1, on the reverse strand, counting down.
TCCTGGAAACTGGGGAATCATAAGTCCTTTTTGGTGCTTTTGGGTAAGCAGAAGAATCTTTACATCATCATCTAAGTAGTTTGTATGTATGGGCAACACAAGGCCTGGCAAGGATCTAGAAAGCTTATGGTCAGACCCAGAAGTCTCTGGGCCATTCAAAAGAAAACTCTGGCCACTATTCACAGAGAGCTTTCAAAAGTGCTGATGTCCTGTTAAGAGATTTTCATAAACTCTCTTATTAACTCTTAGAACAGTCCCATGAAGTAGATCATCATATCTCTACTGTATGGATAAGGAAATTAGGGGAGTGTCTCAGTCACTCAAAGACTGAAACCTGGTACCCAGTAAGATAGCTAGAGTCCAAATTCAGTTTGATATGTTTTCCATAACACACCTCTCTTCCCAGGAAACGAGGTGTGCAGTGAATTCTAACAGGGTGCAGTAAATTCTCAACCCTCAGAGCTCATGAAGCCCGAAGTGGGAGCGTTGTTGAGAATCCTTGCTAGTCTACGATTGTGAAGGTAGAAAGGCTCAAAGGTAACCCCGGACTAAGCCTTGGGCTTAGTAGTGGTGCATTTGTCAGGAGGAGGGTTAAGCTTCATAAACGCTCTGCCCCAGGCTAACTACTTTTCTGCATTTTATCTTCTCTGGGGAAGCCATTGTCTCTGAACAGATGGGGATGGGGCAGGAGGGTTTGGGAGGTGGGAAGCTAGAAGACATAAAGCTCCAAGGGATGACAGAAGGAGAGAGGGTGGTGCCGGTGGCGACAGTATGACAATTCTATGTTCCAGGCATGGCCTATCTAAGCAGGAGACACAAGGTGGGAAGGAGGCTTGCAGAGAAAAGGCAGTCGCCATACCAAGATTCTTTGAAAATGGCATTGTTGTCAAACTCAGAAAACAGTTTCCTACCCTGAATAAAACACTGACATTTGTCTAATTAAAAAAAAAAACCCTAATAGAGATTTTTGCAGACAGAGCGAAGCCGCCAGTGCATCTGGTGGAAAAGTCTCCATATGGCCCAATCCAATGTGTACTGTGCTGCAGAGACCAAGCAGGGACTTTGTGTTAAAACTGCCCAGCCATTAAATTACCTCCATGGCCTTGTGGCTACTGGCAGCCAGAGAAGCTGAGGATCAGCTCAGATTTCTGTGATGTCCCTTTTCTAGCTACCTAAGAATAATGATCTAGATGTGGCAGAACCCCAGAAAGTGTTAAGGGTGGGACAGGAGAGGGGGAGAGAGGAGGGGTGTTTGTACCAGGTGGTGAGGTCGTTAATAATATCTTAGACCATGCAGTAGGAACTAATATTAGGCCCTCCTGAGTGCCTATTAGCTCCACATGCATGCCACCAGAGAGGCAAAAACCAATGTTTGGGCCCGTGATGAGAGCTATGGGAAGTCAAAAGGCCTAGATGAAAAGGAGCAAGGTCTAACAGGATCAGTCCAAAGGCCAAAGTTTCTTTCAGGAGGACAAATTAGGCTGAAAACACAAGCAACAGGCAGCATAGATATCTTCCCTGGTTGCTCCCCGTTTCACACCTGGCAAAATAACCTGGCTCAGAGTAGCTCCTGGTCCCTATAGGGACGACCTGTACCACATCCTCCCTGAAGCAGTCCTTGCTCCCTGCCCAATCCTACTCTTTACTATCCTAGATAACATTTATCACTTCCTTCCTTCCTGTCTCACACTCCCCCTGCAGCCCTAGGTAAAGGTTCCAGCACTCTGATGGCCCAGGTTGAACCAATTCTTTCATACCAGGCGCCAATCAAGAATGCACCGTAGGTACATGCAAAACCAGCATCACTGTCTGAGACAGAAACAGCCCATCTTTGCTATTATCTTCAATAAGGCGCTGGTGAACTTGGGAAGGAAGAACTTCCCCTTTCCCCAAGGAGCTGCCATTTTATGTCGTATCCATTCTGTTTCTGGGACCTTTGTCTCCAACCTGAGGTACTACAAAGCAATCTGGTCTGTCCACCTAATTACCACTTTCTCCCTCATTCCCACTGGCACAGCAAGTCAAGTGTAACTGTGGGGGTGGGAGGGGACTTGTTGCAATAATGGGTACTGTGATGTGCTTCCCTGGGCACACTGGCTATTCATTATCATAATTAGAGATGCTATTTTATTCTCATGACAAAGTACTAAGTGATGAATCATGGCATCTGGGGTGTACCAGTCACTCAAAAAGCCAAGGTAAGGGTGCCTTAGGGAGCCACCAGCTCATGGAAAGAGGCTCTTAGCCACGTACCTAGCGTTAACACCTGTGTAATCTAGAATGCAAGTCTGGCCTTAACCACCTGAGTAAGTATTCTGCTACTGGCCAAGACTGCTTACTGAATGAGCCTGATGGGTTTTCAGGACTATCCAATCCCCCTTGGTGACTGTTTTAGAATAGGCTGAGTAACCCTGTTCAGACCAAAGAGATGCAAGAGAGGGTTGCTGAAAGGTGATGGTACTTAACTTACTCTTCATAAGGAGAATGAGGAGCCACATGTTTTCTCCCATTAGATGTAAACCCATCTTGCTTAAATTGCTCTTGGCCACTACCTGATGGCCATGAAAGAGATTAGCTTAGGGAAAGAGGAAACCCAGCAAGAAGGAAGGGGCTGAGACAATGCCTGCCTTGAACAGTGCCTAAATACGGATTTCTGGCTCTGTTAGAGAACACAATTCCTTATTGCTTCAGACAACTAGAGGCTGTTCCTACTGTTAAAGGCTCAATGAAAGCCTTCTGTAGACTTTAGAAGCTCCTCTCAAGTTTGCTTGGGGATAGGCCACCATATGGGAGCTTACTGAAGACCAGTAACTAAGACCCAGCAGAATGGAGTAGATGAGACTTCTGAGGTCCAAAGCGAAGACCACTCTATGCAGGTCACACCTCATGTATGTCCTTTAGTGGGCAGCCATGTCTAGCCTGCGTAGTCATCACTTAGGAAATGTCTAAATGTTGTACCATGAGTCAGGAGTATTGTGGTTGGCCGGATTTTGTTCCTAACTGCTCACATATGAATCGGTGCTTTGAGCACAAACATCTGTTCTTTGCCACGAGGAAGGAATGTGTCCTGTAGATGTGTTCTGGAAACAGGTTCCTCACATGAAAACCACACATGGACTAAGGTTACATGTGGCCCTTCACTCATTCGTGACATGAGTGTGATGTAAATAGTTCACTTGTAAACCACTGAGAGTCTAAGAGGTCTACACCAGACATGACAGGATGTCTATAACACTGCAGAAAAATTGGAATGATAAAGAGTCAGGAGCCATGGATTCCTCTGAGACATTACAGTCACAATACATGAAAGAGTTATAGAGGCTATTAGTGGGCATACAAAGTATACAGAGACTGTAAGGGCCACAAGAATTCAGTGGAAAGAAGATGGCAGCTAGAATGATGTTCAAGGACAGATAAGCTCTAGAAGGCTGGGTGGCTGAGCTAACCAGCTTGAAGAGCCTTCAACCACCCAGCTTGCCACCTAGCCCCATGAGACGAAGGACCTTGCAAGATCCTGGGTGGCACGTGGATTCCACTTCACTCTCTCTCCTACCTGCCAGAGGCAAAGAGGCTGAGACACCCACTTCCATGTTTGAATGAAAATCCCTATGTGTACAAATTATCACTTTACAATTAATTATGCCGAGCAAGTAATATGGATGAGACCTCAATATTGTGACAGCTTGGGAATTTACCGTTTTCCTACCGACTGTGTAACAAGTCTTGCCAAATGTATGTTGAAAAGTAATGCAAGCTTAGACAATTAATATTTTAATTTTGTATATTCACAGCACATCTGTGAGTCAATGTAAACATCACTAGCAACTCAGCATAGCCTTATTAGACACTCTCCTAAGACGGACCTTAAAAATCAATGCTACTTAATTAGGCCTTTCCTTCCTCCACTGCCTTTAGGGAGAAGGGATTGTTATGAAAAAGATATGATTTACTCCATACTGAGTTCACCAGGCATCTCAAATGCTTTAGGTTTGAAATAAAAATTAGCGGATTTCATTGCAGGAATCTTCCCTCCAGAATCTGTATGCACCAAGTAGAGATCAAGGGGGAATTTCATCAGGATGTTTGTGATTCCTTTACATTTAAATCATTAAAAGATCTTCGAGGGTTTTTGAAGTCCAAGAACTCTCCTGAGCCACTCTTCTCCCTTCCCCCCAGCATGGTTTTCATTTCTTTTCTAAAAAATTAGGAAATTGAATTTTAGCTCTGGATCCAAAAGGGATTTAAAAAAAAACTAGAAAAGGCAGCTGTTTGTCCATGATAGCGGCTAAGGATTAAAATTCTAATTCTAAGAATCTGCCTGTTCTCTCTAGGCCAGTATATCTGATGGTAGAGATCCGGTCCAGGAGTTACACACTTGACTTGAGTCTGTCGTGCACAGTTTTCTCCTACCAAGCTGCACCCTATGAGTCATGTGAAGAAGGTATGAGGCCTAGTCACCCACCCTCATCTAGACAAGCCGAGCCTCAGGCTCTTCAGCCATTATCTCCTGGTAGCTGGCACTGTTTATGTCTTATATAGCAGGTCTTAATTGTAGGCAATAATATTGCAGTTTTTCTTATTCTTTTGACAGATCTGAATGTGATATTGCTAAGTCACAGGAGAATTTGCAGATATAGGGGCATGAGCACACACACACACACACACACACACACACACACACACACACACACACCCCAACATACTAGTCTAGATCTAGGCTCCATAGCAGCAGTACCTCATTTGTTTTCTGCATGTTTTGTTTCTCAGTTCCAGCCAGTGTCTGGCACAAGATGTGCAATATTTATTAAGTAAGCGAATAAAGTAATAACAGTCTAATGCTATCTAAATTATATTTAACCTTCTTTCAGTACTCCCATACTTACTAATTAATGGTTATTTTTTAAATTATTTTCTGTATGTGAGTGTTTGGCCAGCTCTGTCTGTGTACTACTACAATGCTTGGTACCCTCAGAAGCCAGAAGGGGTGTCAGATCCCATGTGACTGGAGTTATAGATGGTTGTGATTCATCATGTGGGTGCTAGAATTGAACCCAGTCCTTTGGAAAAACAGTCAGTGCTTTTAACAGATGGGCCGCCTCTCTAGTCCCACAAATTAAGTGTTATACTCATTCTTTATAAGTAGAGGGATCCTTAGTTGATTTTTAAGGTTAATGAGGTCCACTTTATAATATAAGACTTTATGGGCGATCAGTGGTAAATCTAGAGATTTTAGATCACCTGATTGTCAATGAATGCTATTTTTGTAGAAATCTGAGTTTCTGGAAGTTTAGTGTGCAGTAGAGCTCCACCTCCAAGGTGCAGCTTCAGTAGACCCAGTTTCAATGGTCTGCATTTGGAAAAGCTGCAAGACAACTTTAAAACAATGCACGACATACAGAAACAATCGCTAAGAGCGAGCGTCTGTTGCTGAATGTTGAACGACAGTATACAGGGAGACAGACACTTCTTAACATTCTCTAAGACTGTGCCTGGAGCATAGAACTAAACTCATCAGTGTAGAAACACAGACTGTGTGGCATTCTTACAGAAGAGGTCATTCATTAAAACGTAAAATAGCGCTGGGTGTGATGATGATGGTTAATCCCAGCACTGGGGAGGCAGATCTCCTAGTTCGAGGCCAGCCTGGTCTACATAGTGAGTACCAGGACAACCAAGGCTATACAGTGAGATCCTGTCTCAAACAAACAAACAAACAAACAAGCAAACAAACAAGCAAACAAATGTAAAAAGTAAAATAGCTGTAGATGTAGCTCAGTGTGGGAGGATCCTGGGTTCAGTTCCTAGTGCTACCAAGGAAAAGGAGGAAGATTAGAAGAGTCAGGGGAAAAAGAGGAGGAAAGGAGAAAAAGGGAGGAGGAAAGGGGGAGGAGAAAAGGAGGAAGAGGAGGGATGATGATGACAAGCAAACCCTTTGTGCATCCAGATCATGAACTAGAACATTGTAAATTAAGAAAATTTCAACTGGGCACAAACATCATCTAGAACTTTCCTGAATTAGTTTAGATTTGGATGAGTCAAGTTTAAATTTTGAAGCTGCTGGGGATATTAGAAGTGAACTGGTCCAATTTTCCCATTTTTTTTACACCGCTATAAAGAAAAGGAAGGTTTAAAGATATGCCTGACCCAGAGACCCAGCTTCTCCTTACATTTGATGTTCCAGCTGTGAGCCATAATCAAAGGGAGGCAGGACTCCCAGCCTACTCCTCTTGTAGTAAGTGTGGTCTTCCTATGGAGTGCAATAGATACCATCCAGTGACAAGAGAGGAAATGAAGCTCTGACATATACTTCATAAGAATGCCACAGAAATAATTATGCGAACTCAAATCAGGGCAAATCTATGAATCCACATCCACACAGTGTAACATCTAGAACATTCAAATTTATAAAAACAGAAAAGAACTTAGTGCTTACCAAGAGCCACCACAGAGTTATTATCTAGTGAGAATAGAAGTTCTGTTTGGGATTCTGACACTATTCTGGAACCAGAGAGTAGCGGAGGTTGTACAAGCCTGTTTATGTAATTAATGCCACTGAATTTTGCACTGCGTATAAAAACATATGCGTACGGTAACTGCGCATAAAAACATAAAAGAATAAAAGAACAATGACAAGCCTATAAACCAGAAGGACTTTCCCAACTGTGTCACACCTCCACCTACACTCTGCCTCCTGTGCAGCCCCAAGGGAGGTAGGAAATGGGGACCAATGGCCTCCTGAAACCTAACTTCTGCCGGGCTTCTGGTGATGGTTGTGAATAATTACTCGTGGTCACAGACACTCATTTGTGCCCCCAAACTTATTTCCTGGCCATTACCATTAGACCTTACCACTGGAGAAAAGATTCTAGGGAATTTAGTATATGAGTGAGGATATTATTGCTTTTTTTTTTTCCCTATCCCAGCTGTGCCTGGCACAGGTGCCTGGCAGTACATCTGATAAACGCTCAACTCCTACTCCTCTTGATGTGTGGTTACACAGCGCAGGGTGACAGGGCAGAATTTAGATCCTGTGACTCATTTTTCCAAGCTGGGTTTTCGTAAGGCTCTACGTTCTTCCTTGGCATGTTTATTGCTTCCTGAAAAAACTAGTTTTGTGCATTCTCAGAATTATGAGTCTGGCACCTCATGATACATGCCTCTCAGAGGGAAGAGAGGCTGGGCACAGTAGATGAAGGACACGCGACTTGAGTGAATGAGATGGATGTTGGGAACGCCAGCGAAATGCTTGTCATTCACTAGCTCATCATGATGCTCCCTCCCCTGACCGTGTCTGGCTGGACTCAGTAGCATCCTGGATGCTGGGGAGAGCCTGTGAATTACAAGTAAGCAAATAAACATGATTTAACAGCGGAAGACAAGAATTTGCCATACCACAAAACTTCCCCTTTCATTTATTTTGACAATTTGGTGTCTAATATTTACAGCGGTGCTTTAGACTGTTCAAGGAGTTTTAGTGTAAGGAACTCTTTGCAAACTGAGTTGCTTATTCTTTGACATGGTGATGAGTGAGCTTGCAGAGCAATGGATGTCCATCGGACTTCAGTTAACTGGTTAAATTCTTCTATTTCTGCATAAATATTCTTTACAATCATCACCAATGACTTGTGACATATGTTAGGTACATTTACAGAGAACCAAAATGATAATTTCTATACCTCCTGGGAATTTATTTTTAATATAAGATAAAGGTTGCAGATAAATACAGAGAACATTCTATTCTTCTTGTGTAAGCCAATAAATACATTATTAATTGAGTACTGCTTTTCAGGTTCTTTTTCTGCATTGGATGCCAGGCAGCCACCATCAGCTGATCACAGTGTGTACAAAGACTTTCTACTCTGTGCATATTACAGAAGTAAGAGACCAGCTTGTAAGATTTTCTTCCACCACAAAGGAGGGAGGGGTAGAAGTCAAGGGAAAATGGTCTTTTTGAACATTCCAGGTAGCCAACACATACATTGTTTAGAGACTTAATGTTTTGGTTGCTTTCTTAGACCTGATTTCTCAGTGTGGATCTCTTGTACTATGAGTGGGAAGGAACCCTGTGGTAGGTGGGGGCTTCATTAATGGCCGTGCCTCTAAGATAGGAGAATGTGGGACCCTTGGTTAAAGACTGATCATAGCCACATATTCTCCTCACTTCCCTTTTTCTGAAGTTCCTGTTGAGTAATTAAAATCACTTCTGTTAAATGAGCATGGTCGGCTCAATAAGCCAAGGGCAAGTTTATAGATCCAGAGGATGGAAACTTCTTTAAAGCCTGGCGGTGCTGGCCATGGTGAGGAATACCAATTAGAATAACTGATAACTAGGTCCTTGATGTGGAGTCGCCACCCAAGGCTTGCCACACATCAGTGGCAAGCCTGCTTCTCCAGTTAGAGAACACAGTGCTGAAACCAGGCTCTCTTGTCACACAGCTGCGGTGGCCAAGGACATACTTGTATTTTGTGCTGCTAGCAGTGTCTTTTGAACACACAGCCAATTGAGGCCTTTGTGGTCTCGAAGAGAAGCTCATTCCCTGACATGGCTACAGGGCCATACGTGGCTTTCAGATCAGATACAGACAAGTTTCTCAGTTGATGTATTCAAAGAAAACTGTAGGGGATGCAGCTGTGAGGAAGCATGGGTAAGGAGAAGATGCACATGCCTGTACAATATAGATAGAAGAGATATACTTTACTTTGACTTCCAACTTATGCAGTAATAGAATGATAACTGGTCTAAGTGCCGTGCATTGAGCAATTACTACATGTGTGGCATTTTGCTAAATGTGTTTATAATGACATCATTTAATTTTGTCATTTGATTCTATCATTTAATCTTCACGCCAACCCCACAGATCACTTATCATCCTCCCTCTTGTTTGGAGAAAAGATTCTAAAGATTAAACTCCTTTCCTAGAGTGACACAGACAGTAACTGGTTGGGTTCCAAGATCGCTGTCCTAACTGACCTTGCCAGTGCTCTACTCCTCTGTACTGACTCCATCTGTAGGATGCCCCCACTTTCTCATCATTGTAGGGGGCATCTGACAATCCATGAGAGCTAGTGGTCAGATGAAGACATACGTCCAACACTATCATAGTGCCAGCAAATCAGCCCACTGCAGAACCAAAGGCAGCCCTAGGTAGACCTGCTGGATGGCTGTGACCCTCCGCAGCACTATGCTATTCAGTCCAGCTGATGTGGGTTTGGGCTACCAGATGAAGAAGTCCTTGGAAGATCAGCCACCTTTGCTTAGTATTATTTTTCTCGAGGGGGCCCTTTTCTCTGAAACTTCCATTCAGAAGTTTTACTAATAATCTATGCCCACAATTCCCTAAACCCTCCTCCTCCTTCTCCTCCTCCTCCTCCTCCTCCTCCTCCTCCTCCTCCTCCTCCTCCTTCTCCTTCTCCTTCTCCTCTCCTCTTCCTCCTTTTCCTCTCCTCCTCCTCATAATCATTATATGTGTATTGCTTATTTTGGAATTTTATATCATGTACCCCAACCACACTTACCTGCTCTTTCCTACCCTGATGACTACCTCCAAAAGGAATAATAATAATAATAATAATAATAATAATAATAGGAGGAGGAAGAAGAGGAAGGGGAAGAGGAAGAAGAAGAAGGTGGTGAGGGGGGAGAATGGAAGGGGAGGGGGAATAGGAGGAGGAGGAAAAGGAAGAGGAAGAAATTCCCATTTGTGTTGCCGATATACTCACTGGAGTCCCATTCCCAGTGCCTAAACTATGTTTTAAGATAGATCTGTCCTCTGGTCACATTTAAAGCTCTCTTATTTGGTTCCTTGACTTTCTCCTTGCTCTATAGACAGACTTCTGTACATTTATTTTCTTTCCTAATAAGCTTGAACACTTAAAATCTATCATTTCAGACCAGACATTCCCCTCCCCCACACAAACACCGAGACACACCACACACACACCAAAACACAACACACACCAACACAAAACACACATACATACCAAATCCTCATCTAGGTAACTCCACCACCACCACATACATACTAAATCCTCACCTAAGAAATTACACACACACACATACACACACACACACACACACACACACACACACACACACACACACAGCAAAGCAATTCCTCAGCACCACACATCAAAGTCCAGGTTCCTTCATGACCTGCTTCTCTAATTCTGGGAGGTGTTGGGCAGAATCTCCCCAGCATTCCGTTGGCCCTGTGATGGCTAGTTTTAGATGTTAGTGTGACTGAACTGAGATAGTTGGTAAAGCATCACTAATGGGATGTCTTTGAGGGTAATTTGGGAAGAGATCTGTGGACTGAATAGAGAAGGTTTGCCCTCAACAGAGGTGGGCATCACCCAATTAGTGAGCCCACAGATAGCAAATGACAGAGAAGAAAAGTAATTCTTTCCCTCTAGAGCTGGGGTACCCTATCTTGCCCTTGTACATACAGTATCTTCAGACATTGTGCTCTGCAGTGTGCACAGTTGTCTCTTACCCACACTATTGGTTCTTGAAGATATGAGCTACAGCTACACCACTGACTTCCCTGGGTCCCAGATCACAGAAGGTGTATCATGAAACTTCTCTACCCTTATAACCACTCCACACTTATACCCCAACAAGCTAATTATCCTAATAGAGTCTTGGATTCCTGGCTATATATTCTGTTGGATTCATTCCTATGGAGACCCTTTCCAATCAGAGTTCTGTTTGTCATGTATCCTACTCATTCTCAGCCCCTCCACACAGCCCCCACACTCATGGTTCTGATCCAAGATGAAAGAGCTGCATCTGGATTTCTTCCTAGCAAAGTCCCAAGGGAGTAAGGGCATCATATTTCAAGAGATAGGGATCATGAGTGTCTCTTACAGCCTCTCCCTTTTCTTATGAAGCCACCTGTATTCAATCATGGGGTCCTACCCTAAGGACTTTAATTCTATCCACAGAACTCTTTCTCTACTACTTGTAGTTCTGATCGTTTTTATCCTTTCACTTTCTTAATATGATTGGATAATAATGATGATTGTGATGGTGGTGGTGGTGGTCAGCAGCAGCAGTGGCAGCAGTAACAGAAAAGTCTGCCTTTGGTCCGTGTTCCTCTGTGACTACTCTTCCTTATTTTCTCCTCTTCCACTTCCTGAAAGCATTGTTTACAGTTTGCATTCATTTCCCAGACCCCACTCTCCTCACAACCCAGAGCACTCTGGTGTCCACGTCTGCCCATCCTCTAGATGACACTCTGAGGTTGCTAGTGACCTTCTTGCTGTGTGTCTTCATGTAGTGGTCAGCCTATCCATCACTAGAGTCAGTGCCTCCTGCCCACTACACACTGGTCTTCTTGCCTGGACTTCCATTGACAGCATGCTCCCTTGATTTGCCTACGCCTCTGGAGGCTTCATCGCATTTGCCTTGAGAGCCCTCTTTATTTACCCATCTCTCCTGTATCCCTCACAGGTTTGGCTCCGATTCTTCTCTTACTTGCAGGAGAGGTTTCTTCCTTGGGTCACAATCCACATATCCAAATATTTACTGGACACCCATATGTAAAAAGCTCTGGATTCAATCCTTACCTAGTGTATGAAATGGGGAATCCCTTTCTTTTCCTGCCAAACCTTCTTGCTCTCACTTGACCACCATAAAGAGAAGTTCTTTCATCTCTTCATTTGCTCCAACTGAAGCATAGAGCAGAGCACACAAATTCCCTTGCCCCATCTCCTGGATTCCATCAACCACTACACTCTTTATTTGACTTCAAAGGTTGTTCCTCTTTCTATATGTGGCACCTGCCATGGTGCCTTGTGGAAAGACACTAAATAGATATCTTAGGCTGACCAATCAGACACCTCTTGACTTGGTTTTCCTTCAGTTCTGTTTCTTAGTTAAAACCACTGTCATCTCTCGCCTGGCTGAGTCTATCCACCTGGTTTTCCAGAATAAACCACTTTCCTCTGGCTACTCCCCATGCTACAGAGTGAACAGAGGAGACTTTAAGACAAATTAGCTTCTCATTCTCCCGCTTATACCAAGGTTCAGAAAGCCCCCTTCACGTACCCATCAGAGTGCAAGACATTCATTAAATGCTCGAAAAATATTTGTTCAATGAAAAAAAAAATGATTGGAATCTAAACTAAAGAGGATTTCCATGCATGCAGGAAGCCTAAATGCCCATTAGCTCTGGTGATTATTGTGTTTGTCCATTTGCAATTAGGGTGTGTTTGACTTCACACATTCCACGAACTGCTCTTCCGCGTCTGTTGGCTCCCTTCCAGAAACCAGCCTCACACAAGCATTTACCTGAAGGCGGGAATGTTGGGTGATGTGGAAGAGGAATTACAGATAAAAAGTAAGTTAGCCCCACTAAAATCCATGTGTTTCTAAACAAATATAACCCCTACCCCATGCTCCCCCGGCCTCTGTTCGCCTGTGCTGACTAACATAATCAGCCGTCTGCTGTGTGTTGATCTTGGTTGGGTCTCTGGCTCCCTCCATACCTCCTCATTACTCTGGTGGCTCCTCAAGTGGCTTCTCTGTTGTTGAGGATGCGATTGTTTAATCCAGTGTCGCTTCTATATAGTATGGATATTCACAATGACTCTCTCTCTCTCTCTCTCTCTCTCTCTCTCTCTGTGTGTGTGTGTGTGTGTGTGTATGTGTGTGTGTGTTATGGTGGGAAAGACCAGAAAAGAGTAAAAGAAGATCCCTGGGAGCCATGCCCTTAGAGCAAAGGAAAAACAGGTACCCTTGCCCAAGAGAAGTATGACCTAATCCTTAATAGATTAGGGAAGAGCTAACAAAGCTTTGTAAGGGTTGGTAGATAAACTCCCCTGTTGTAGCTTCACTCTCCTACACTGTACCTGTCCACCAGCTGGTCTCTGACTGTTTTCTAGTTTGCTGGTAGCCCTGGGATCTAATATTCAAATGTCCTGACTTAGCGTGGCAGACAGTGCAAGGGGGCTGTCCTGCTCAGCAGCTCCTGCTATATCAGTGACCAGAGTCTTAGAATTGGCAGTGGGTAAAGGGGCCCTCCCACACTGCAGAGCAGGAGGAGGAGTACCACAGGCTGCCTGGAGAAGATTGGGAGATTCATGGACTAAGTAGAAAATGCTGTCATTTCCAGCTGAGCTTCACAGGATAGCTGATGTCAGGGACAGGTAGCTCATTCAGACACACCTGCCCTTTTCTTCCTGATATTGTGATTTCTCGCTTTCTGCATCTGCTAGTTGTTGTTCGCTGAGCTGATGCTAACAGCTTCCAGGGACATGGGTACCTGGGAGAGGTGAGTGCATAGGAATCACCCTCTCTTTCCTCTCCCCCTCCCATTGCCTGTGCTTAGCCATTCCCTGGGTTGGAGGTCAAGAAGACAAATGCCTGCCGCTGTCCCAGCCCAGCTGCTTCAGGTTTACAGACAGTCTTCTTCATTTTCCTACCAGATACACCCTCCTCCATGCACCTGTGAAACGCAGGGAACAGGGCTGGAGTGTAACTTGCAGCAGATATGCACAGTTGAGTGGAGATTACAGGCTACTTTGATCTTGAAAGATGGGATCAATTAAAATGTATTCCTCCATTTGCCAACTACCTATGGATGCATAACCTGTCCTATCCATGACAATGACTTAATCAAGTGTAGAAATGCTCTCCCCACAGTGTCCCTCATACAATCTGAACCTTGTGTTTTGTGTACCAGCCCATGGGATCCCTGTTCAGGTTGTTACACAAAGTCTAGGCCCACTTCTCCAGGAGTGAAAACTGATGGTCAGAGATACACATGGCCCTGCATCCGAATGTGTGGCTACAGCTATGGGCAAAGAAAAGCCAGGCGATTAATTGGCTGTGAGCGATGGCATTGAGTGTTTCTTAGTGTAGACCTGTGGTGGTTTGAATGCAAATGGTCCCCCACCGGCTTATAGATTATAATGCCCGTTCACCAGGAGTGGCAGTATTTGAAAGGACTAGGAAGTATGGCCTTGTTGGAGTGTATCACTGGGGGTGGGCTTTGAAGTTTCAAAAGCCCCTGCCAAGCCCAGAGTGTCTCTCTTCCTACTGCCTGCAGATGCAGATGTAGAACTAATATCTACCTCTCCAGCACCATGCCACGAAACTTCCCACCATGATGACAATGGGACTACACCTCTGAAGTGGTAAGCAACCCCCTACTAAATGCTTTCCCTTATAAGAGTTGCCATGTTCATGGTGTCTCTTGACAGCAACAGAACAGTGACTAAGACAGTCCTTCATCTTAGTGAGGCCCAGAAATACCAGAGCATTTTTTTCATGTTCCCAAATTGCCAGCACTGTGTCTCTTTGGCGCCATACAGCCTTTGTGCTTTCCTTCCTAGGCCCTGCTGAGATGTGTAGCAGTTCTTAGATGGACCACAGAAAGGGTTCTCTGAGCAGCTGATCAGGTGACTCCCATGCTCTCCAGATCCTGGTAGAAGCTCCTGGACTACACCACGGTGACCCCTGTGTCTTGATGTCAGCCTGCCCGATGGGGTAACAAACGCCACCCTGGCAGCCTGAGAGGACCATCAAACTCTCCAGCAAACATCCTATTCTGTGGTTGGCATGCTAGGCACAGCCAAGCCCCATGGAAACCTCTGCTATGCAGGCAGCTTCTGAATACTAAAGAGGGCCGGGAGGAAAGGAAAGGAAAAGGAGAAAGATGTCTTGGTCAGAAGTTTTTCTAATCGCTATGGATTTTCCTTCGTTTTATTGGATTTGAGAGAGGGTGTAGGGAAGGAAGGGGGAAAAATCAAAAGCGGATTATTATCCTGAGTTGCTCTTCCTTTTCAACCTTAGCCGTGACAGCAGCTCCCTGCTTGCCCTATCTGCATGCTAAAGACTGGAGGGAAAGACCTGCAAAGTATTGACAATTGAGCTGAGATTACAAGTTCCTTGCCTCTTGAAAGATAGAATCAATTAAAATGGAGCCTTCCACTCACCAAGTAAATTAGCTTCTAGAGAAAACATCTGCCCTTCCCTGTAGTGCCTGGAAAAATACTAAGGGTAGCTGAAGTGTGGCGAAAGCTTCTTGTTGTAACACGCAGATTGCACGCGCAGGCACTGCATACACAGAAGCACACACATACACTGTGCATACCTGGCACAAAGTGGTGACTCACCAGACACCAGCTGGACTTATGGCAACCCAAGGACATGCTCATATGTGTCTGCATACTGCCCATGTACCCATGCTCCACCCCACATTCCTTCCTATTTGCACTGCTACATTTGAAATCTGTCAGGCTTCTATGAGATCCTGCTGGGCTTGCAACTTCCTGTCCCTGTTTATCGTAAAAGGAATACATTTTAACAGATTTTTTGAAAAGGAAAAAAAAAGGTCTGCTTTAACCAATGCTCTTTGGGAATACAAGAAAATTTGGATATGACCTTTACTGAAGCCATCTAAGCACAGAGTAAAAAATAAACCAGAGACTCAAACCCTTGCCTGCTTCCCTTGACATCTCCTGAGCTTCCAGCAACATCCATGCATGAGCCCAGCACTTTATCCACTTTTGTTCTCAAAATCTCAGAGTAGCTGTCCTTGGAGAAAGCATCCTCCAAAAAAAAAAAAAAAAAAAAGACTGTCCAGGCTGGAGTTCTAGCACTTTGATTCCCAAGTCACAGGGCAGGAGATGCTACATAGGTATCTGTAGTTTAAAATAGGTTTTGATGAAGTCTGGAAGGCTTTTCCATTGATACATGGAGAATTGAGGCCAGGAAAGCAATAAGACAACTATTTGTTGAGTGGCTCGTGCTTCCCCATGCTGGAGACAGGTTCAGAGATGGAGCTTTTCAAGGGTTTCAGGGACTGAGGAGTGCAAAGAGGCATAGGCCACTGAACTGTGCTGTGGTCAAGGTGTTTTTCAACAGAGCCCACAGAAGGGAGTGTCACACTCTTTATAAAAATGTCAGTGACCCTGAGGATGGACAGAGGATTGTTCAGCAGAGAAGCGGGCTTGATCCCAGGAGAGGAGCGACGAGGGACAACGGTTAGGACTTGCAGAACGCAGAAACTTTTCTTTGGCTGGACCACAAGCTTGTGAAGGGTGAACAGAAAAGAGGACAGGAAAGTTGCCAGAGGGATCTGATTTCCTTGGGCTTGAAATGCTTCACAATTTGTCTTGTAGGCAACGGGTGGGGGTGGGTGGGGGTGGGTGGGGGCAGTCCGTAGGCTGGAGAATGTCCTGATGTGGGCTGGGCTTTGGGAAGATTGCTCAGAAATCAGACACAGTGCCCTGAGTCCCTGCCTCCATGACAGCTCAGGAACTGTGGCCCACCTAAGACCAAAGGACAGAAGGCGAGAGTCCGGTAAAGGCAGTATTGGGATGGGACAGAGGCCTGGGCTTCCTTTGCAGGATTCTTCATGCTCCGGGGAAGCCTTGAACAAAAGCCAAGGAAGCCAGAGTGGTACATGACCCAGTTCTGCAGCCAGAGAAACGGCATTTATGGAAACTGTTGGCACTCCAAGTCAGCCAAGCCCAAAGACTAAAATACCTGGAGTCTCTGTGAGTCCCTACTCCCTGGAGAATCTGTCCACAGCATCCAGTCTCTCCTCAGCAGGCTGCACGTTTGCCTAAGAGTGATGCCACTCACTCAGCCCCAGACAGTGGTCCTCCCCGCTTTCCTTTCATCCTGGAGTTTCGGAGTGGCATAAGTAACAGCACGCGACACATACAAAGAAACAAGATGAGGGCTTGTAATTGCATCAGAGGGCTGAGAGGGAGCCACTCCACCCCCACCCCAGCAACCCCTGAAAGAACTTGAGGGAAGAGGAGGGAGGGGTGTACAATTTGTTCATTTCTTTCATTTTATGGAACGCTTCACTTTGCTTTCAGCATAATTATTGTTGTACTTTTTCCTGTTCCCCATTTGCCGAGTTAAAAAAAAAAGTCCTGCACACTTTTTCTTAATGCATTAAAATTAATAACTCGTAACAGTGACCTAATTTGCTTTGAGTACTGTAACTCAGAGGGTTTTGTTTTTGTTTTAGTTGTGTGGGTTTTTTTTTTTTAAAACCTCCCTCCTAGATCTGCCAAACCCTTGACACGTTACTGTGGCAACAGGCACAACTTGGTGAGTTCATGAATGAGTCTCTTTGTGTTCACAAAGCCCTCTCCTCTGCCATTATTTGAGATGCGCATGTTTCTCCCCTGCCAAGGGAGCCCTGAGCTTGGTGTGTTGGAATGGGGCTGCTCTGAGCATGGTCCCTAAGACAACATCCAATGGCTACTACCCCTCTCCTTGCAGTGGCACCTGCCGCAAGCCTCCTCACATTGTCTAATTCCACTCAGGTTCTGTGGCAAGAGCCCTTCCCTGCCTGCGAAGGTTCTCCATCTTAACATTTGCCTCTGTGGCTAATCTGTTTTTCTGGACTCCAGTCCTCCGCCCTTCCCTACCTCAACCTCAGATCTTACTTAACTAGGAAGATGGCTGTGGATTAAAGCTGGCCACTGGGTTCTCTCTATCCCTTAGCCATCACATCCCTCTCACCTGTTGTCTTTCTCTGCAAGGCACTTCTTATCCTCTCCCTGTGCTCTTCCCTGCCCCATCTAGAACACTGCATATTGTGGCAACCAGAAGTCACACCCTACCCCTGCATCAAGGCCCCTTCTTCCTCTTAGAACTGTCTCAGAACCTTGCCCCAGACTATCAGGCTACTTAAGATCTGCAGACATGTAGTTATGGCTTTACTGTAACTAACACCCTCTGCTTTTTCTCTTTGCTATCCTGACATTGCCACACTATGCCATGGATGTTTTTCTCCAAGCTTGGCATGGTT
Source organism: Mus minutoides (assembly GCA_902729485.2). Lineage (NCBI taxonomy): Eukaryota > Metazoa > Chordata > Mammalia > Rodentia > Muridae > Mus > Mus minutoides. Next base: position 928,241 of record LR749684.1, on the reverse strand, counting down.
TATTCCCTCTACCCATCTCTGCTTCTGTATGTGGAAGCGCTCCAACAACCCTCAGAGCTTGGCCCATCATATAGCCTTCATTGTCTCAGTTGTGTGAATACCTGCCTCCCAGGTTGTCAGCAAGCTCATGGAAGGAGAGGGATGCTTCTGGGTACTGCTATATCTCTGACACCTGGCATACAGCCTGCTTACAACTGTCTTTCTATCACAAACCCTGTCTATCATTATGCCTGCCTATCAGGATGTATGAATGAGTGAGTGAATGAATGGACTGGAATCTATTACTGACCTTTCCTTTATTCCCCCCTCCCTTCTTTACCATTTTGCTTACTCCCTCCTTTCTTCTTCCCCCTCCCCCTGCCCTCCTCCTCCCTCTCCTTCTTCTCTTCACAAGCATTCAGTTACATGAAAGAGGAGGTACATATAAGGATTTCCCTGTTGTCTAGGGAGACACACATTCGGGGGACTTTGGGACAATCTTAAACACTTTCTTCTGATCATTCACCTGCTCATCCATCTAGACTGTCATTCTAGAAAGTGAAGCTGGTTCATCTCTGTACATAGTTTCCGGCAACAAATGTAAGAAGTACTGTTGTCTATGAACTCAGAGTGGACCATAGGTGGTCAGACACTCACAACCATTTACTTTTTGGGCATTCTAGGATAGATTGCCATCAGTTTCCAGATGGTAGCAATGAGGTAGGTAATGTGGAAACCGCCACCTTGAAGCAAAGAGAAGCCTACCGACAAAGGATGCAGAGGACTCATCAGTGTTCTGAGTACCCAGGGAGCCCCAGAAACATGCTGCCTCTGGGTCAGGATACCAGGGATGCACAAGGAGCTCCTTTCCCAAAGATAAGGTCAATATTTTCTTTCCATAGCTACAGGGAAAGGGAAATCTATCAACCCCTCTACTGCCTGCAAGAAAATAAAAGGAATTAAGACCATATCAAAAGGTTTGGCATTGATTTTTAAAATCATGGCTGATTCTAAAATGATTGGAGTCTATTTCTATGTTGCAGCTGAGATCTGGTATCCCCTCTGGCTCTGCCTGACCTCCCAGGGTGGTGATGATGGAGCCCCCTGCCCCTACATAGGTTGATACTTCAATTCTAGTCTTATACAGTCTCATGTCTGTTTATCTCCAACAAGCAAGGACATGCATGTGGGGGTGCAGGGCATCTTCCTGGGTCTCATCTGGGAGCAGTCAAGCAGGCCGACTTGAGAGGCCCTATTTCAAGGCTGATTTAGAGTGATGCATTTTAAAGCCTTGCTTAGCTGCACAGACTACATGCAACCTTCTCATCCTTACAGAGGTTTTCACTCCAGAAGGAAAAACCAGAGACTCAAGGCAGGGAGCCTAACAAGCTCCAGGCTCTTGCCTTGGGCAGTCCCTACTACTGATATCCCAGCAGGCTGCCCCCACCAGGACTGCATGTCTGCTGTGAGCTCCTTCCCTGTGCATGGCCAGAATTCTAAGTAGGGGCAAAGGCCTGTGTATTTAATTTCTCTGTAAGTGAATGGCTTCTATGCACTAGAAGGGGGGGAAAACAACACACTCAAACTATGAATTTGTAATTGCTTGAGATTTCACCTCCTGGCCACACTTCTCTTCCTATGGAGTTATTAAAACCCACATGATATGGTCTAATAATTTATTAATAGTCAACATAAACAGATAACAGCTCACATAGCCATAACAACTATTGCATATTAAGTAATGAGGGGTTATTTAAGAGGCGTCTCACTGGAGGGCGGGAGACTTGTTAAGTGTGGAGTTTCTGCTGTGGTGGCACAGGAGCTCACACTAATACACAAGGCTGTTCTGTGTCACTATGACCCCCATCTTCAGGGCAAGGAGTGAGTAAACTGTCCCTGCTTAAGAGAAAAAACATCCAGATTAATGGGGAGAGAAGACCCCTTTTCTTCACAGAGCAGAGTTAAAACTGAGGCAGATCAACAGCTCTGAAAGTGAAGCAGCCTTGCCTGAGACCTTGTCAGGGTGCCTGCCTCAAGTCTGCGCATGTCTTCCTCCCGCTCTCCTTCGCTCACAGTTCTTTGGAAAATGAATCAGAGACCCTAAACTCATTGCAGCTCAGTGGGGACTTCCTGGTCCCTTTGGCCATCCCAGCCCCAATTTGCAAGCCCTTCCGTCTTAGAGTGATCACATTATCTGCTCTGGGAACCCTCCCTTCACTCTTTCCGAGTGTCTTATAACATCTCAAATTCAATATGAGATGCCTAGCAACCAGATTGGGAGGCAGATAGAAGAAAAATTGTCTGCATTTGTAGACAATCCTATATGAAAAAGAAAAAAAAATCCTTAAGGAATCAACAAAAGAATCACTAGAACTAATGAAGTTCAGCAAATTTATGCAACGTAAGACAATACGCAAAAATATAATTTTGATTTCATATACAAGTAGTGATCCCAAAGAGAAATTAAAAAAAATAATCCCATTCACAAAAACATAAAAATAACAAAAGACTAGAGATGAACTTAGCAAAAATAGTGAAGATTTTCAGTACTTCCTGCTAATGAGGTTGTTGAGAGAAATTAAAGCAATTCTAAATAAAAAGCAAGACAAAGAATACTGATTCAGGAAAACTGAAAAATGCTAAGAAGGCAGTTTTTCCTAAATTATCTTTGGATTAAACACATGTCCTATCAAAATCTCAGTCCCTGAGATAATTGGTTTTTAGAAGCTGACAATCTAATCCTAAAATTTATATGGAAATGCAAAGTGCCCAGGAAAGCTAAATGAACAAACACAAAAAGAGAATAAGGTTGAAAATACTTATATTGACTGGTTTTAAAGCATGCTATAAAGCTATGTTAATCTGTAAGGTGTGGCACTAGCATCATCATAGACACATAGGGCAATGGGGCACAACCACCTACTCAGAAATAAACTCCTGTATTTATAGCATTTGTGATCAATTAATTTTTAAAGAACGTGCTGAGGCTTGTAATTGAAAAATAGTCTTCTGAATATCCGATGGTAAGTCTAGATATTTGCATGAGAATTTATGAACTTAGATCCAGTCTCACAGTATGTCCATAGACTAGCCAAAAGACTGATATTAACAAAAGACTGATGTGGGACTGCTAACATTATAAATATTCTAAAGGAAAAATCATTGTGTACTTGAGGCTTTTAATTCACACTAGAAACACAAGCCATAAAAGAACAAATCAAGAATTTTTATGTCATCCGGATTAAAATAATTTGCACTTAAAAAGGCTTGTATTAAGAAAATGAAAAGACAAGCCATACTCTGAGAGATCATTTTGTAAATTATATCCTTGATGAATAACATGTCCAGAGCTTAAAAGTGCTCTTGAAAGTCGATAATAACAAAGCCAACAACCCAATTTAAAACTGGGCAAAAGTCAAGCGAATGAAAAGGTAAGTCACAACATGAGAGAAAATATTTACCAACATCAGATCTGATGTAAGATTGCTATCCAAAATAGACAAAGAACTCCTAAGACTCAGCATCAACCATATATACAAACAGCCTATTGACAAATAGGCCAGGTGCCTTATCTTAAAGGACACTTCACCAAAGAAAATCAGCAGAGGGCAGATAAGCATAAGAAAAGATCTCAACATCATAAGCCAAAGTGGAATTTCAAAATAAGCCAGGAGACACAGCTACATAGCTCCCAGATGATGAGCATCTAAAAACCACCAACAGTGCACAGTACTATGTAAGACAGTGTAGATTCTCCCTCACTGATGGTAAGAAAGCAGAGAGCCATCTCTTGGAGGTCAGTAGCAGAAGATGTAGCTATTGTGCTTGTTGGCATTTACCCAACTGAGCTTAAAAATCTATGTCTACACAAAACCATGCACATGGTTGCCACAACTTGGAAGCAACTAAGATGTCCTTGAGTAGATGAATGAATAAATGAACCATTTTTTTTCCAGACAATGAAATTTTATTCAGTGCCAATGCCCTCCCACTCCAAAACAAAAACAAAAACAAAAACAGCCCTCCCCTCCAATAAAGCAGATCTATCAGGCCATACAAACAACATGGATGAAGCCTAAGCATATAGCAGTAAGTGAGAGAAGCCAATCTAAAGAGGTTGAGTAGTGTATGACTGCGATTATATGACATTGTGGGAAAGCAAGCTAAATGGAACAATAATGACAGTCGTGTTTGCTAGGGGGCTGTGGGACAGTGGGATGGATAGGCAGAACATAGATAATTCAGGGCAGAGACACTGCTTTGTAGGTTACTAGAATGGTGAGTACTTGTCCTTTCTATGTTTTTCCACAGCAGCAAGAATGAGTTAATCTTAAAACAAACAGTAGGCTCTGAGCTCTGACCTCATGCAGGTTTAGCAAAGACATTGGGGATTTTGCTGTGAATGTAAAGCTGTTCTAAAAAGTAAAATCTGCTTAATGAAATGGGTATGTATAATGCATATGTGTATGTGTCTGTGTGTGTCTGTATGTGTGTATGTGTGTGTGTGTGTGTGTGTGAGAGAGAGAGAGAGAGAGAGAGATAGAGAGATTTGTGTGCTAGTGTAGAGTAGGTATGCCATAGCACATAGTGTGTGTGTGTGTGTGTGTGTGTGTGTGTGTGTGTGTGTGTGTGTGTGCAGGTCAAAGGACAACCTTAGTCATCTATCTTTACCTTTCACCTTGAGACAGAGTCTCTTGTTGACCACTATGATTGCCCAGCTGCCTGGCTCTATAACCTTCCTGTCTCTGCCTCCCATATCACTGCAGAAGCTTTGGGATTACAGATGTGTGCTGTTACCACCAGCTTTATGCAAGTTCCGGGGATCCAAACTCAGGCCCTCATACTTGTGCAATAAACCTGCACTCACGAAGCCATCTCTCCAGCCCTCAAATCTACTCTACAATAGGCAAAAGTCTTGGAACGGCTCATTAACAGTATACCAACTGAATAAGCCCATGGAAAAATGTTCATCATCATTAGTCATCAAGGAAATAAGATTTAAACCATGACAAGTTATTTACATCATACCCAGAAAAATGTCTGTGATCCCAAAGAGCTGTGGGTAAGGATGCGATGTAACAGGAATGATCACTGCTGTTGGTAAGGATGCGATGTAACAGGAATGATCACTGCTGCTGGTAAGGATGCGATGTAACAGGAGTGATCACTGCTGCTGGGGCATTGAAGGTAGGAATGCAAAATGTTAATGGAAGGGGTGAAAATGGTTCGGCGGTTCCTAAAAGTGCTAAGCATAAAATTGTCATATAAGCTAGCAATTCTACTCCTGGATATCTACCCATGAGAAATGAAAACATGCATCTCTACCAAGACAGGGACGTAAATGTACACAGCATAATGTCAGTAAAGTAGGAAAAGCCAAAATGTTCTCCAACTGGTAAAAGATAAATAAAGTGGGGTGAATCTTTGTAACAGATACTTGCCTGCAATCAAACGTAACAGACCACTGTTATCTGCTGTAACATGAACAAATGCTCAAATCATATCATGTGAAAGAAGCCAGATGCAAAGGACCACATATTGTACAACTCCATTGGGAAAGAGTGTCCAGAAAAGACATCCCCAACAGAGGTAGAAAATAGAACTGTCATTTGCAGCAAAGCCTGGGAATGGGGGCTGTCCTCAAATTGGCATGAAGGATCATTTGGAGGAGATGAGATTGTTCTCAAATTGGATTGTAGTGATAGTCACACAATGGTGTACATTTACTAAGCAGCGAGTTTCGTGTACATAAATTATACCTCAATAAAGCTGTTAAAAAATAGCAGATGCTTATTAAGGATGTCAGAAGGCTACACGAATGGGGAGGGCACACATTAAGGACTACCTATCATTAACTTAACATAATCCCATTACTGGTGAATGAGTCTTTCAGGAATACTTCCTGCTGTTCCTAGAGATTCTCTGTATTTATCTAGGATATAGCTTCACGGTTATATCAAGCAGAGACAATTGAAGCAACCAAGCTCAATCCAAGCATCATCCCTCCAGCAGAAGGAAACAGGATAACCTCCAGCTTAGCCTACAAGAGGATAGAACCTGTGAGCTGGTGCTAAAGCTACCATTGCCTTCTAAATGCCTTCCATTTATCTCAGTGTGGGTTAAAAGGCCTGAGCAATATAGTTATCACTTGCCAATTGACTGGCCTCTCCTTTGTACAGGGTGTGGGTAAGGATAACAACTTACTTTTGTAAGGCACTTACAAAGCGCTTTAACACATTCTAGCTTGTGTATCTTCATAGCAACTCTATATCAGTAAGTGACAGACAGTGTTGGCTGACAGCCTCTGCAGTCATCTTAGTCCTGGTCAAGATGATAGAGGCAAAGCTTTCGGCATGGGCTGTGAGAAAGTTTGTGGAGATGTGTGTGTGTGTGTGTGTGTGTGTGTGTGTGTGTGTGTGTGTGATATGTGTACTCATATATACACACATATACACATACATATAGCTCATAATCAATTATATATACATACATAATAAATACTTACATACAAAGATGCTATCTCTGTTTCTTTCTGCAACCTAGAACAGGGATAAACCTTCAAGGAAGAACAGTCATAATAGGACACCAGGGAGTAGTAGTAGGTAAGAAAGGCTGAAGAATCTGACAGCATCCAGGAGATGTGGTCCTGATGTTGAGGCACTGCTAAGCTGACTGAAGTGGCAGCTCCCTGGAATCTGTGCTAAGTGAGACAAATGGATCTCTGCTTGTTGAAGCCGTCTTGGTTGGGCTTTCTGTGCATTATTGCCAAACCTGCACATCACTGGTAAGGCAGAAAATATTAATCATATATCTAATAGATGCAAAGACTAAGTCTGAAAAATTATGCAGCTCAACCAAGGTCAAGCTACCAGGGAGAGGAGAAACAGAGACTGGTAGCCAGGTTCCTGTGCCTAATAATAGAAATAACAGCAGAAACAGAAAAAGCCAACTACTGAGCATGGACTGCTAGGCCTCTGATCCTGTAAGGCACTTGACCTTCCTATGTCCTCAAGTTCTTACAGCTCTAAGGCTAAACATTTTCCACATCCATTTTTTTAGATGAAAACATTGAGATCAAGAAAAGTCAAGTCTATTGCTGAAGGTCCCAGGGACTGGAATTCTAAACTGACATATGCACTGACTGCTATGAGTGAATTAAGGGATGAAACATATTTCCTAGGATAGAATCACTTGCTGCTCCATGTCTCCACTGGCTAAAACCATTGAAACAGGGACCAGACCCGAATCCTACCATTTCCATTCAGATTAGACAGCCAACTCCCAATGCTTGCATTTGTGTTTACAGCAGTATCATCCTATAAGCCCAAGAAAGGAAGTTTCTAGAAGCATGGTCTTTTGCTCTTTGTACGTACACACACACACACACACACACACACACACACACACCACAACACACACACACACACACACACACACACACACACACACACACACACACACACACACACCACCTCTGTATGTTCCAGAAAGCTTACATTGAAGATTCTCCTTCTTTCTGGAGATAAGGTTAAGAAATCAGACACGAATTCTCAGCAGAATTAGGTGCAAGGACAGTAGTTAGGACACAGAACAAGCAGGAGGAGAAGAAAAAGAGACTCCTGGTAAAGATCAGAGGCCAGTGGCTGCTGGGACGGGGGCTTTGGTGTGAGAAGGAAATACTTGGTACCAGGCCCAGGGTGTAGACCAGATAATAGTGCTCAGAGATTAAGGACAGCTTTGGTAGTTTGTACTTACATTGTCACAGGATCTGGGTGAGTTGGGCTTATAGTTATACTTATAGGAGGGAGGTACAAAACTATCCCAAGGGATGTGAAGGATGTTAATTACAATGTGCTGTCTCTTCACAAGAAGCCCGGTCTCGATCTGAGATGGGCAGCAATTTCATTCATCTCTATTGGACCCAAATGAGTTGTTCAACCTTTAAGAGCTTAATTGGTTTTTTCTTCTGGGTTCCCTGCCCCTCCCTCCCAACAATGAGTGAATTCACTTATACTGGGGCATCCAAAACTGACTGAAGAGCCTTTCAGAGGATCATGAATTTTTACAGTCAGAAGAAGACAGTTCTCTGTGCCTTTCACAAAGTCTGCCTGGTACATTCAGAAACAAACTCATTCTCCCAGGTTTGCTAGCAAAGGGCCTCTCCTGATCACAGGGGATGTTTTGCTCCCTTCAAGAGGCAGCGTCCTCTGTTGGGCTATTAGGCATGCCTTCTTTTTGGGATAAGACAAGTAGTGCACTGGGCTTGCAGAGGCATGCTGGTACATTTATGAGGTCTGTGTCCCTTTTGTCCCCCCAGCATCCCTGTTCAGACCCAAACTTGCATAGATGTCCTTCCAGATGGTGCAACCTCTCTACATAAAAATGATTCAGCATTTCTATTTTACAAGAAACTGAGATTTCAGCAAATCTTATTAGCCTGAAGACAATGCTCACAGCCACATTGCCATCCTGTGCTCCTGAGAGGTGAGTTTCTCTCTCCCCAGGGTCAACAGTGGCAGTGTGAATAGCTATAAACTCATCGAAGGGTCTGGGTAAGAAATTATTAAGCAGAACTCTGAAGATGGGAAATCTGATCCGGCTCCTGGGGCATCATCCTCTCTGACTTCTAGACACCTTCGCTGCATTTGTCATTCTCCAACTCCTTGAAACCTGAAGCTTTCCCACCATGCACCTCCAGGTGTCAAACTCTTAGCTTCTCCAATAGTCCTCTAATGCCTGCTTCCAAGGACATGATGCAGCCCGAATTCTGGCAGATCAGAGTGTCCCAGCACATCTACATCTTGCCTCCCAGAACAATGTGAAATGTATGACTAACTAGAGTTCTCCCATCAAAAGCAACCTGGCACATTTAACACGGAGGGCATGCACTGTTTACATCCTTTCTCTTAGATGAGAAAAAACAATAGTTGTTTCTTTTTCCTCTTAGTTCAGCAGGGTTCCAGATAATAAAAAGATTTATAATTAAGCCAGTAGATTTACTTTTGCTATGCCATCCTAGATTATGAAAAAGTATAATTATAGGCAATTAAAAAATGAACAGTATTTCTTACCCGAGTGAAGCTTTAAAAGTCATTATGAATCCATTAGCTCAACAGACCTTACAAATGGCCTTCACTATCCTGGACCTCATTTAAATTTACAGATGAGAGAAGGAACTTTTCTTCATTTTCATGTAGGGTTTGTATGTGAGCATGCATGTGCACTTATGACCACATGAACTTTTATTGTTGTCCTTTAAGCTCCAAGCAAGTGACCATTCACGTGACATTCCAAGGTATGCTCTTGGTACTGAATTTATCACATTTGTTTCAATCCTGTGGCTTTAGATGGCTCAGCTTTGGAGCCTGCCACCTGCCACCACCTTAGCCTGTCTCTGACTTCTTTGCCCTTGTGAGGTAGTGATTGAGTTACTTAGTGCTACATGCACTAACGGAGGCCTTTATGGTCATAAATGTTTGGGCTCTGGTGCCTTCATCTCCTATTGCTTCAGCTGCAGGTGTTCCTGCAGTGAACACACATATGGCTGTGTTATTGAGAGGATGGCTTTGCCGTGCAGTTAGCTGCCTCATTTATCCAAATAACTACCTGTGCTCGATGGAAGTCTGATCTTCTTGCTATCAGGATCAATTGATCTAAATCATTCTAACACTGCTCATGATTCTATCTCAATTGAGCCTTCATGTATGACAAGAAGTTGTAATTACTGAATGTTTCATCTGCATGAAAATAATGAATCTTGTGTACATATCCCTCTTTTTCTGCCCCTTGGTGGCTGGAATCGTTCTTAGAATATTTTTTGGTAATGGTGCAAAGTAAGCAAGCAAATGAATCCCTCTATAAGAGCTTTTACTTGAGTGGCCAGGCGACTTTCTTCTTGCTCGATAGCATCAAAGACTTTGGGAATAGCTGTAATTCTGATCAATATCAGAATCATCTGGGAAGCAACTAAAACACTATATAAATGGAGTAAGAAATTTTGGAAGTAGATTTTTTAAAATGTATGTATTTAAATTACTTTTCTAGACCCAGGTGTGGTAACTTATGTTTGCAATCCCAGCACTGGGGGTAGGGCTGAGGAGAAAAGACGTGGACATGATCCTCCAACTAATTCAAGGCTAGTCTGGAGCAACCTGGACTACAGAATGAGACCTAGACAGCCTGGCATGGTGCATTCAGTGGCATTGATATCACTCTAGTCCAGACCATGGGCTAATGGGAAGAAATCAGAGAAGGATCATTTCCCCTCTTACATTCTGTCTTAAAACTCAGGCAAAAGCATGGGTCAGCAAAGCTCTCAGGAGTAAAAGAAGATATTTCCAATTTTTACAGTCTTCTCTGAAGTAGGTAACCCCCAAATCAGGTGATATTACCCAAACAGGAGGACTGCTTCCCAGGTTCTTATGTCTATTTTTATGGGTATCCTAGTTCAGTGGACACAAAACTCCTTTATTGATTCGTTTCTAGCTTTTAGATAGTCTACTTCCAATACACAGTTCATTCACTGGGAGCCATCAACAAATTCCTCAAAAATTAAAATAGTCCAATACTCCAAAGTGAAATTCAAAGAGGTGGTAGGTGGAACAAGAGGAAAAGAATAGAAGATTACAATTCAGGAGAACCAAACTTAAATGCCAGCTTTACAACAACCCTGTGGCATGACCTTAAAAGAAGTACTGCTGTTTTCTGGGCTAAGAAAGGTTTGATCAGGTCATACCTAGGCTCCCTTCTTGCTCAAATACTCAAGAAAATAGCACATTCTTGTGGCATCCAGTTCAAATTTTCCTATTCAGTAATATGTTTGTACTGTGGGTCACTAAAGCGCTTTGTAACTGTGATCAATTTATTTATTTCTCCACCTTGATTTTCTCTTAAATTGGAATAATAGCATTCTCAAGCACATACTGGCTAGGAATTAAGGAAGAAATGCATCCTGTACCTCTAGCATCATGCCTGGTACATAATAAGCAGCACACTTAGCATGATGTCATCATCATCATTTCTTCTGTCCCAAGGGCCTAATTCTCACTAGCCACATTTCTCAAAATGAACACAACAACCTGGCAGAAAAACAAAAACAAAAACAAAAACAAAAACAAAAACAAAAACAAAAACAAAAACAAAAACAGGTCATCATCCCTGCCCAAGATTCAGAAAACTGGGGTTCCCTTCGAGAAAGCCACACCCACTGGCCCGATCTGAAGTCGGAGCTGGAGAAGGTCCCTCAGGTGCAATGGAGTGGCATTCATCTGGGGTATCATTGTGCTGAAGGCCGTATCGCATATCGTTTTAAGAAATGAAGTCCTTGAGTATAATTTAATCTTGGAGGTCTGAATGCCCTGGCCTTCACCCAGCACTTCCTGTCTGGCACTCTGTGAACTTTTCCTTGGAGTCCCCTTTACATCCATGGCTTGTAGAAGATGCCTTTCCCCCTCAGGCAGATGTTCTATGAAATTTCACTTTTTTCTCTGAGTACCTCAAAGCTGTGTGGTTTGTCAACTTCTTACCATGGCTACAAGGCTTGACTCATTAACATGCAGGCAGTAAAGGAAGGCAGGATCCCCAATTGTCATGTGAAGGAGGCACTAGAGCCCTGGAGAGCAGCATTGAAAGATCTTAATCAGATGCTTCTACCCTGTACCCACTGCAGAACAAGTCTCTGGGACCAGACTCTTCTCCTGAGCTCAGGCTAGCACAGAGCTCAGGGATGAGGAGTGAGAGGACCCAGTACTGGTCTGGTGGCCCACTCTCTGTGGGTTCTCAGAACTGTTTTCTGATGCTTCTGGGCTTTGAGCAGCTTCCCTGGTCAAACATTCATCTTCACTCTTTCTCACTAACTGGCTTATAGTTAAACTCTGTTGGGCGTGGGGGTTGGACTGGGGACTGTAAGAAAGGACCATCTTTGCTCAGGATGCCTGGCTGCTGGAATGAATCACAGCCTTCTTGTGTCTACTTATCTACCATGTGATACCCTTATATCCAATAATATCCCCCTTTTTCTTTAGAGAAAGAGAATAGCTTAGACATGGTTGACTTTGCTGACAAGAAGCATTCAGGCATACTTACATCATACAATGGAGTGTCAGTGAAGGACGGACATGCTCAGGGCAAGAATAAGTCATCGGGGACAGAGATAAATGGATAGTAATGCATTCATATCAAGCCCATCACGGAGTTTGTCATTTGGACAGGGGAACAGGGGAAAGGGCAGGACTGCAAGGTCACTGGGCCCAGAATGTCAGATGCAGGAGTCAAGGGCAGGCATATGCTATAAGGAGAACATCAAGCGATGGAAAGTCACATGTGCTCCCCATGTCCCCTTATCTTCAACACCATCCAATTTGAATCAATTAGAACAAAGTAAGGGAGTAGCTACTGGCAATGTTTGGGACCCGACGTTACTCGATTCAAGAGGAGTGGTCTTAATGAGATTTCAGGAGCCAGACTGGGAACTTTATCCCAGGCTCACTGTTGAAGAAAGCAATCCTCAAGCTTGGCTGGACAGAGGAGAGAAGGTAGGATGGACGGGTCCTTGGCTACTGAGACTCTGTGGGCTTCCCAGGCCCTTAGTCACTAAAGGACTGCTTTTCCATCCCAGCTACCGACTCCTGGCAAGGCATGCAGTCGAAGCCCTGAGATGTGAGCTGAGATCCACACAGGGCTGTGCATCCCGTAGCTCTTGCCTAATGCCCGCATACTTCCCAATACCTGCTTACTTGGAGAGTCACAGCAGCCTCCCGCAGCTCCTCTCTCCACCTAGGCTAGAGCTGAGTTTAGTGAATTGAATTCCCTCTTCCATGGCTCCTGGGGCTGCTAATTCATAGTTGCATTAGCTTTCATTTGGATAACAGCATGGGGGAATCGTCAGATATTGGCTCTGACCAAATTTAATCTGCAGGCTGTGCTCTGCCCTCTTTCCACTTGCCTTTTATTCAAGCCCCTAATGAAGAGATTTATCGGATTGGTTTACTCTAGTCCTATCTGGAATGAATCGCTCCTGTGCCATACGCGCCTACCTCTCTGCTGTCCACTCCAATCAAGAGCCAGGGCTCCCACAACTCTCTGGGTTCTGAAACAAATTAAATCTCACTGACAGACTCTTTCTGCCTTGAGTTCCCCATTATGCTTCGCTTTGGGTTTGCTTCAGCAGTGACAAAACTGCTTTGACATGGGCATAGATTCTCAGCCTATATTCTTGCCACAACCTCCATCCTCAAACCTCTGCTGTCCACTGTGATGCTTGCAGTGGCAAAACCATCAGTATCCTTCTCAGGTGTCCTGGCATTTGTGGCTGGATGCTCAGATTCCTATCAGCAACAGTCACCACAAGTGATCTCCCGATGCCTCTGGTATGGCTCTGTTATAAGTAGGAAGTACCACCACCTACCAGACTGAGAATGGTCTAGAAGCTTCTTTTCTCACTATCTTTCCAGTCACTGCCTTTCAAAGACGTCATTCTTCTTCCCACAGTCTCCACAAGGTCCCGAGAAGAAGAATATGGCCTGGAGCAGCTCAGTACCATTTTAATCTGCCCTTGCAATTTAGCAAATCTTTAAAGATGTCCCTCTGGGCTGTGAGCAAACAGATTTTAGGTTTCCCTGGTGCCTTCAGGAGATGCTGCTAACCCACCTCTACCCTAATTGCCTCTTAGTCCCAAGAGATGTTCTCTCTTTCACACAGGTTTCTGTGCTTAAGCCTTCAGGTTTCATTGGGATGGATGAAAAAGACAGGGGAAACATCTCAGGTGGGCCACCATCTTGATGTGACAACACCAGCATGTTGATTAGCATACACTGTGTTCTAAGTCTCTGTTGGTGCGTCGAGAATTGCTTTGTTATCACTTTGTTGGTATTGATAGCGGCAATGGCATGACTATATTCATCACTTGTGGCCTGTTAGGGTCCCTTTAGTTATTCCTTCATTGATTTATTTATCCATTTATTAAATATACAACATGAGTCAAGCCCTCTCTAGTAAAAGCTGCTGAATGGAAGCCTTAATGCGTCAGGATGCAGATCTCCAGGCATCTTCCTTTCTCCACAGTTTTGTTTTGTCCCTTTCCCACTGTTACTTCATACTGTTGTTTACACACACACACACACACACACACACACACACACACACACACACACACACAGAGAGAGAGAGAGAGAGAGAGAGAGAGAGAGAGAGAGAGAGAGAGACCATTCCCTTTGGCCAAACTATTACAGAACCCATAGTCAGTAGAGATCTACCATTTAACCAGAGCCACCATTGTCCTTCCTCAATACATGGCCCTTGTCTGAGTTCTGGCTGCCACTGCCACAAGTCCTTTCTACAGCCTATGTCATTAATTACTCCCCTTTGAAGGTGATTGCTGGAAAATTCAGATAGTCACAAACCGTAATAATTGCTGACGTTTTCCAAGCTCAAATGTAGATTTCTAGAATAGGTATTTTAATCCCATGATGATAACAACTTCAAGCATAGATGTCAGGACTCAAATTGTAAATCTTTCTCATGAATGACTGCAAAATGAGTGTGTACACTGAGGCTTTGATCTATCTAGTCATCTTTGTTCACCGGAAGGGAAGATTTGGTTGAGACAACATATCACCAAACTGGGAGTTTCCAGACCTGGGCAACCAATCTGTTTAGAATTCATGGGCTGGATCTTCTTGCCCAAAGTACCTAACCTTTCTGGGCCTCGGTTTGTTAATTAATAAAATTTCAAATTACCTTATTTATACATGATCATAAAAGAGTTAATGGGTCGTGTTCACATAATCTACAGCTATAGTAAGACTCTTAATAAGCATTTTTTCCTATACTAGAAATCTATGAATTAATTAATTTACTTGACATACCTAGAGAACATGTTTTATGTCAGCCAGTATGATAAGAGGTCATGAAATATGTCTCAATATCTCTGACAGCAAGGGCATAGATAATAAGATTAAATGGCTACAGGAATCAGGTGCCTGGATATTATAATAATAAAGATAATAATAATTGCTGGTATTAATTTTATACTGATTATATGTCAGTCAATACATGGAATGTTCTACATGAGGTTTTTCCAATTCATCATCACAACTTGACCATGTTAGGTGAATGCCATCACATACACACATCAGTCAATCAATATTTCCTGTTAACTAGAATAAGGAGGTGGGTGGCTAAGTAGTTGATATAGCAACTTGTGTACCAAACCTCCAGGTACAGAGAGAGCAGTTAAATGACCTCCTAGCCATATTGCTAGCAAATGGTAAAAAGCACCACAAAGCAGTCTGCCAGGCACTAGAGTCTAATCCTATCTGCCAATTCTCAGACACACCACAGCTTGGTTTCAAGATCCATGGTTTCCATGCCAGCCAAAGCCTGTGTTTCTAAATCAATAGCTCATTCACGCCTCAAGTCCCTCTCCCACTCAGCTTCTCCCACTTGTGGCCAACCTTCCCCACGGAGCTCCCTCTCCCTTTGAAATGGGCATTTTGTATGCCCTGTGCTTGCTGGTTCTCATTTTTGATGGTCATCTCAACACAGCTATTTTCTTCTTGTCTTCCACTTTTGTGCTCTCCTTCACCTCTCCTATAACTCTGCCAAATAACTGTGAATTGGTTAAACTCAAGGACTCTTGAGAGGAACAAACTGTGAACTAGTAGGGGCTAGGAGATTGCTCATGGAGTAAAAGTGCTTGTATTCTAAGCACTTGGAGCTGACTTTGGATCTCCAGCACCCATGTGAAAAGGCCTGCATGGTAGCACACATCTGTAGTTCTAGTCCTGGGACTGGGTTGGAGATAGACAGCAGATCTCTAGAGATCTCTGGCCAGCAGGTCTAACCAATCAGCAGAGCGTTCTCAAAAGATAAAATAGAGAATGTTTGAGGAAGATACTAAATGAAAACCTCTGGGTTTCACAAGCACAAGAAAACACATCTTTGTGCACATACACACACATACACATGTCCTACATGAATATATATGTACCACAAACACACACAATAAAGACAACAAAACTACCAGACTCCTTTATGCCTAATATCACATACTATAGATCCTGGAATGGAAGTAGAGTCAGAGAATTCCAGGCCAATTCTCAATATAGCTGGAAATGTGAATGTCTTGACAGGTTCTAAAACTCTCCAGCTCCTTCTGATCTGAAAATCACATCTGGTTTGTCAGAGTAGTCTTAAAGGAGAAGCCTAGATTGTAATGAGTTTATGTGTGCACACAACTGGCACACACAGCTTCCAGTGAGAGAGCCCTGGATCTGATTCTGACACTTCATGTGGGAGATACTGTGGCCAAGAGTGGAGGGTGGGCCTCAGCAACTGTTACAGACTGGATGGGACTGAGAAGAATTACACTGCTTTCATGCACTCAGGAAATCTAGAATGCTAATGTTTCAGAGTACAGGACCACTCAACCTAGGAGTCCTACCCTGCTCACTCGCCAGGCCAGTCTGACCTGTGCATGCTTTTTTTATTTTTTCCCAGTCTACATGGGGAAACTCCAAGAAGTTGTATGTCTATTTATGTAGTCAGTACTGAGGCGTGAGCACAGAGAGTGAACCAGCCCTCATATATCATTGGTCCAAAGCTCTGAGATGCTATTCGATCAAACGTGGTCCCGGGTCCCTTGAGAATCAGCCCAGATATCCCAAGTGCTGCTTGGTTATACCCAAACTCCAACACAGCTCATTATTTCATAAGAGGTGTTAAATATGAATTGTTCATTAAAACACATATTATTGGATGCTTAACTACCGTGTAATTGATTTTCTATCCACTTCCTAGTGGTTAAACCTCAATAAATGCTTTTTGTAATCAACTTAAAGTACAATACCTACCACGCTTGATATCTTTTTCCTATGATTTAATAAGAAACCAATTCTATATTATTGAAATTACACTTGATAGTAAAAAAAATGGTCAACTTTCAAGATCAGAACAAAGTAAAAGCTCTCTTGCTGTATGAACCCATCCTCCTTTATGGAGGGAGATTGTGCAAGTGAACTTCAGAGTTCTCAGTCCTGTCCCAGTCACATACACAGTCCAGGAAAGTTGAGCACTAGCCTGAAAGTTAGAAAAAAGTAGAATAAAGATAGAGTGTAGTGATCCTGTCCCACCATACAGCACTCTAAAAGATGGGCTATCCCTACTCTAGGGCTGAGGGAAGAAGATAGCTCGGGAGGATTCAGGTTTCCCAAGACACGGGAAACAATTACACAGGAAAATGCATTTGATAGAAAGACACATTCCACAAACCAGCGGATTCAGTTTCCTCCCTCCAAGCTTTCCCTGTGCTTCTATTTCTTCTCCCCAAAGTCCCCAAAACTCCCACCTGCTCTGAAAGGTGACTGGCCTGGGCCAACATGTTAGTTTAACAGCACTGAGGCAGAAAAAAAAAAGAAAGAAAGAAAGAAAGAAAGAAAGAAAGAAAGAAAGAAAGAAAGAAAGAAAGAATTCAGGA
The DNA here is from genome assembly GCA_902729485.2 of Mus minutoides. NCBI lineage: Eukaryota > Metazoa > Chordata > Mammalia > Rodentia > Muridae > Mus > Mus minutoides. Next base: position 910,789 of record LR749684.1, on the reverse strand, counting down.
GCCCTCCTGGAAGAGGTGTCAGAAGGGAGGTACCTCCAGCTGCTCATCAAAGTCTCTGAAGTGCTCACTCCCAAGTGCTCCTAGCACACATATACATACTCCACCAATCACCCAGGACTCAGTAAAGGATCAGTGAAATAATACATGGAGGACTTTTCAGGAAAGTGCGTGGCACAGAGCAAGGGCTAAAATGGTTAGCTATTCTTTGTTCTCTATATTGACATTTAGCATTCACAAACAGGTTTCCAACCTATTAAATGATCCTCTACTAGTTCACACACAGAGGAATGCCCTACATTTATGCATCCATATTCATTCATTCATTTATCCCTTTAAACAAGTTTCTAGACATGAATCAGTTGGCTCCATAGTGATTTTTGGTTAGCTCTAGATACACAGTTCAGTGTTTCCACAAGCATGATGAGTTATCTGGGCACCATGAATTAGAATGCTCTGTGGGGTGTTGAGTCTTCTGAAGAGGAAGGTAGTAAGAATGACCCTTCGTTGGAACTGCTGTCGAGGGGATAATGTTCCTTGTAGCTCTTAAATGTTAGTATTCTGATTCTTCTGGAACACTGAAATGGTGATGTGTGTCTCATGGAGTGACAGATAAGAGAAAGTCAGGCTGGAAGCACCCCAGGATGCTTAGGTTTTCCCTGGGCTCTAACTTGCAGGGATCAAAGGCTGAGCATCTCCCCATTCAACCTCTGACAAGAGAGATTGCTGTACCAGAGTACTGTTGTCAGGCAAATAGGGATCCTCTTCTAAAAGGGCATTTTCTTCTGCGTGGTGAGTGGGACGCCTGCTGTATCTAGGACACATTCCAAAAATAAAATTCGGTGGCCACCAAGTGACTCAACGTAGCAGCCTTCATTCTCCAAGAGAGGAAGGTTGCTAAGAATGGCAGGAACCACCCACAGATGGTCTGGGTACCAGTTGCATCAACAGATGCATACACAACACAGCCCTTTCCTTTAGAGCAACCAGCCAAGCTCACATCGAGTTCTCCACTGTGTACATTCAAAGCAAAATAAAGAATCCAAGAAAATCTGCATGCCAGTGTGTTTGGAGTCCAAGATAGATCAGGCAACGGGCCCAAGAGAAATGTAAGGCATCTGGCCACAACTCTCAACCTGAGCATTGAATTATGTCTCAGCTTTAAAACATCAAAGGATGACTGATGTCCATAAGGACCACATTGATCTCCATTGTTTACATTGTTTGGTGGCCAAGGCCTTTTAGAATCTGAGTTTGGTGACCAAATTTTATGACTCATAAATGGTCCAGCTCAGGCAAGCCTTGCCTCCCCACTATGATCTTCCTACCACTCATTCTTGTTTCTGCCTTCAGGCCCTTACTCACTCATGCTTGGCATATTTCAAGACAATTTCATATTCCTCCTACACATAGAAGATACAGCCTTCTGTGAGGCACAGCTGGAGACATTTTGGCCAACCAGTCCTGCTCCGTGCCACTATGCCTCTCTCTCTCTCTCTCTCTCTCTCTCTCTCTCTCTCTCTCTGTCTCTTCCCCCTCCCTCCATCAGTCCCTCCTTCTTCCCTTTCTTCCCTCCCTCCTTCCCTCCTTCCTCTCTTCTTCCCTCCATTCTCCCCCCCTCACTTTTCCTTCTTCCTTAACATCTTACCTCACAGAAGGAAGGTTGGTTGGGGAACCACAGCTCTTTCTCTTCCTCCCTCTTCCTATCTCACCTCACAGAATGAAGATTGGATGGGAAACCGTGAGTCTTGTCTGCATTATCTTAGAAATTCTAGCATGCTAGGATGATCTATCAAATCTCATTTGTATTTAAAACTCAGACTTTTTTACCTAAAAGGTGACAAAAGAGATTGAAAGTCAGGCCTCCCTAGGAACAAAGATTGACCTTCCCAAGGGAGGGAAAATTGCCAATATTAGACTTGCTAGAGAAAAGATTCATGGTCCAGGAGGCCAGAGAAATTTCTCAAGTAGAGGAAAATTCAAAGATGCATACCTAGTTCAGAAATAAAGTTTCTTTGTGTTGGTAACACTGAGAAATATTGACAAGTTTTGAATCAAATTAAATTGGTAAAGTTCTCTTAGTCCTGTATTAGTCAGTTTTCTAGCATTGTAACAAAATACCCATGATAACCAACTTATGAAGAGGAAAGGTTTATATTAGTTCATGCTTTAGAAGCTCCAGTCTCTGGTTGGGTGGATACATTGTTTTTAAGCCTCTGAGGAGGGTGCTGGGTAGTATAGCAGGGACGAATGGCAGAGTAAAACTGCCTACCACATCCCTCAGAAACCCACACAATGACTGGGAAGAAGCTCTGAGGTACATAACCCCTGCCAAAGGTCTGCTTCCAATGACCCTTTCCTAAGACCTCCTGTTCAAAGATTCTATCACATGCCAATAGAACTTGGAGACGGACCCTTTAACACATGGCTATATGAGGGACTACCTACTACAGATATGAAACGCCCGTGGTAAGGATCATCTTGGAGGAGAGGAGGTATGCATGCCCTTTGCTTTCAGTCAAAACAAGAGAGCGGATCCTGAAAACAAAAGTGGGCATATAGAGGGATGTGCTGGGTGTTCAGTCATGGATTTTCATATTTCTGAATTCTCTCTAATGAGAACATAAGCTGCAGAGGGGCTGAAAGCATGTTTTACATTTTCCAGTTTATTGCCCGTAGCATCTGGCTCACTGAAGGACACACAGTAGCCACATCATGATGTCTTACTGAGTGGTGTGAGTGACCAGCCTCTCAGAAGCTGTGGAGCCAGCTGCTGCTGGAAGTTGGATGTAGGTCTATTCAGGAATGAGACTGGAGAATAGAACAGGAGTGGCCAGGTGAGAGCACTAGGGTGAGGCCCCAGTGTGAAACTTGGGCTTGTATCCCCCTCCTTACAGAATGGCTAACTCTAGGGTCAGGCATTCTGTCTGAAACAGCTGCCCAGTCATCAGCAGATGGGACACTGGAGTCAGTGCAACCAGTAGAAGAAGCAAACCTCCTAGCCATACATTTCCTGGTTCAGCCTCTCCTGCACTGAACCATGGGGACTGGATGAAGTTCCTGGAAATTCTTACCATGCTACTGTCGTCTTGAAGAATGAGATTACCCAGAAGAAAGAAGCAGTTAACCAAAGAAAGGGAAGAAAGGGTAGAAATTATGCTTCAAAGTAGGCCAACCACGAACAGAAAGTAGCTAGAACAAATCCACGTTTACGTATCTTTTTTTTGTTGTTGTTTTGGGGGTTTTTTTGGTTTTTTTTTTTTTTTTTTTTTTTTTTTGGTTTTTCGAGACAGGGTTTCTCTGTATAGCCCTGGCTGTCCTGGAACTCACTTTGTAGACCAGGCTGGCCTTGAACTCAGAAATCCTCCTGCCTCTGCCTCCCAAGTGCTGGGATTTAAGGCATGCGCCACCACGCCTGGCACATGTTTACGTATTTTATATTTCCTGGCAGATGTCCGGGGAAGTAAAGGAAATATGAGGATTTTTGAGGGTTTTGTTTGTTACTTATTCTCTCTCTCTCTCTCTCTCTCTCTCTCTCTCTCTCTCTCTCTCTCTCTCTCTCNACACACACACACACACACACACACACACACACACACACACACAGAGAGAGAGAGAGAGAGAGAGAGAGAGAGAGAGAGAGAGAGAACAGACAGAGTGAACAACTATAATGATGAGATAAAAGGTACTAATTGGTGCCAGTAAATAATCAAATTGACCTCCAGTTCTTCACAAAAGAATAATTCTTACACATTCAAACCACAGAGTAGTAAACAAGAGATGTGTGTGTATGTGTATGTGAGTGTGAGTGTGTGATAGTCCTGACTCTCCAAGGTCTCTCAAATGGCTTTTCTGATATACTGTTTTTATATAAATTCTGCAGTGACTTTCCCCTGGTGTTATTAGATGTCTGGGTTCCTCCGCCTGCCACAGGCTTATTTATGCTATCCTGATTTAGATCTCTTCCCTTTCCTCTCCTTCTTTGCTGGAGCTGTTCTCACTGCATACTCTGCTGAGCTGCACAGCATCAGGACACATGCCTGCCCCATTGAGGGCTTGTGTGCATGTGTGTGCACACAGGGCTGTGGACATGGATATCTCATATCTATTTGGCTCCATGGGCTTCCGAATGAGGGTGGGGTGTCATGGACGGACATCAGTGTAAGCATGGAAGACCATGGAGTGATCAATGGCCCACGGTCACCATTGGAGAGAGAGAAATTCAACGCAGTTCCCATTTGGCCTCAAAAACGAATAAATAAGTAAAGCCTGGTTTGGATTTGACATTTTTATTTTATAGTCACATTATAGTTGAGTTCAGACTGAATTCGTGCCATTATTGTTGATTATTTATCACTTCAATGGAGAATTTATTGATTTACTTAATATTCATTGCTGATAACACGAGAGATCTGTAAATTACAAATTGTCTGGGGGCTCTGAGATGTTTAATTATGCTCTGCCTTTGTAGATGGCTGTCTTCGACCCCATGTCCTCCTCCAGCTTATATACGGGCTGGGAATGACATAGGGTGGACAGCCCTGCTTGTCCACGATCCAGTTCACAAGCCTTAAACACAGCATGGCTTGATTGACAGTGTTGTCTTCCAGCCCAGGCAGAGCCTTAAAGGTCCTCTAGTAGAACCTGGCAGGTAGTTTGTCTTAACATTCATCCTATATTGAGGGTCGACCATGGCATGCTCCACTGCTGTAGACGCCCTGGCATCTGCAGGGCTACCTATGTTCTGTCCACTGTTGTCATCAAAGGCATTCCTTTCTCTCCCAGCGTGCTCACTTACTATGACAGAGGGAGCAGCTGTTAGGCCACCAAAGCGAAAACAATATCAAACAAAAATGGTTTCTGTAGAGAAAAACTCTGCCTCCTTCTTCCTTGTGCCACTGGTACACCCAAGCACTGCCTGATAGTTTAACACAGCTGAGGCTGAGAGATTGGTAAAATTACTGGAGTCTGGACCTCTCCTGCATTGGCTCTGCTCGAGGACATGTATGGCTATCTGAAGGGGACTTCTGTGGCTTTGGCACAGAGTCTTCCTTTTGCAGTTGACTTAAAGCATGAATCAGGAGAAGGTGCCAGCAGGGTGATGTGGTAATGGAGGAGATAGAAGAGTGAAAAGCAAGTTGCTTTAACCCCTAAAGAAAGCATCGCTCTAGCAAATAGCAATGGCTTTGAAAGCAATTGACAGAAAGCTGGCTTAATCCTTGTTCTGGAGATACTTACAGCTGCCTGCAGTTTTTAATTAATACACTGGGCTCCCGAACAAAGAGAAGGAGGCTGGAGAGCATTAACAGATTGACTTTGCCTACTCAGAGAAGGCTATGGAGGAAGTGCCCTGGATGCCTGCGGACTCAGTGTCTGCACTGAACCTCCCTCATCAGTACAGGGAAGTCTTAGGAGAGACTCATCTGGTCCTTAGCGAGAAGGCAAGTCACCCCATAGTTTGGGTAGGATAATATCGGGGTACAATAACATTTCTGACACATTAAGTTTCACCTCACTTTCACTTTCTTCTTTACACCATTCATTCCCCAGTCTATACATCAGCAGCTCTTAGGAATCTACAGCAGATTGGCTCTAGGACTCCCACATGCTTACAGCTCAGATGACATATAAGTGTTTATTTATAGCTTACAAACACACTCATGCACACTTAGAATCATGAATAAGGTTACTGATAACACCTAAGACAATCTAAATCCTAGTGAAATCATTACATTATATTGTTTATGGGATAATGACCAAAAGGAAAACATCCATACATATTCACGACAGATAGAGTTGTTTCCTTGGAAACATTTTCTGGTCATGATTGGATGATTAGAGCCACAGCTGGACATAGAACACAAAGATAAGGGCTGAGTGTATTGAGTGACTGATCTGCCCAGTGACTAAAGTAAGGAACTTGATTTAACCTATAACCCTTTGTTAGGTGCTTTAACAAAGGGTAAAGACAAAGGTGATATGCATTCCCAGGATACTTTGCTCTCCTGTAAGGATCCATCAGGTCTGCTCTACTGAACCGTGGTGCCGGGCTTCAGTGCTGAGGGCTATAATATGTTCTCATTAGTAAGAGCTACGGAAATATCGTTCTCAAATATTTTGAATATTGCTATGGAAGTATGAACTGAGTAGCTGCACACATAAATGCAAATGGGAAATGCCTTATGAAGAAAGAAAGGGCCAAGGAACTCTGAGACCATCCTGCCACCAAAAATTCATGCCAAAGGCCAGCTGCTGCATACGGAGGCTTGCCCTCTCTTTTCAGGGGCTAAGTACAGCCCCAGTGTGCGAGCATCCCCACCCCCAGGGCTTACTCTTCTCTACATTCTGCTCTAGTCACTTGTCCATCTTGTTTATCACCCATTCATTTGCTCACTTGATCCATACGCACCTGCTAAAAACAAGGTGTGGAACGGGGGGATGGGGACACAAGGCCTACCCACTCCATCCCTCTCTCGAGTTCATTGCTAGACCATCCCAGAGATTGACTACAATTCCCTCCCTCATTCCCCCTTCCATAGGTGGCAGGATCTATCTCTTTCAGTTAGGGAATCTGATGTCAGAGTCATCCATCTGACAAACCCTTTCCTCATCTGAAACTCCCTGTCTCCTCATATCTTCATCAGCCCATTTCCACATGTCTAAGCATTTTAATGGCATATGGTTCCAGGGGGGAAATCTCCAAATGAGAGAAAATTAGCAACNATTCCCCCTTCCATAGGTGGCAGGATCTATCTCTTTCAGTTAGGGAATCTGATGTCAGAGTCATCCATCTGACAAACCCTTTCCTCATCTGAAACTCCCTGTCTCCTCATATCTTCATCAGCCCATTTCCACATGTCTAAGCATTTTAATGGCATATGGTTCCAGGGGGGAAATCTCCAAATGAGAGAAAATTAGCAACTGTGCTTATTGGGCTAAAGAAAACGACTGGAGGGGAAGTTTTCTTTAAAAATACTCACAAGAAGCAGCAGCCCAAGGAAATGTGACTGCAATAAAAATGATGATTTTTGTTCGGGACCAGAGTGGGGGTGGATTATCAACTGCATTTTCTTTCCCCTGGAATGCGTCACAGTCATTAATTTGTTTAATTTATTTTTTTGCCTCTTCCCTGGTGAAGCAGCCCAATCCACTGTCGGCCTACCCATCAGAACAAATTACACTTTGGAAATATCCAAGTGCTTCCATTTTCCATTAAATATAATAAGAAATCACAAAGCATTGTTCTGGTCCGATGACCTCTCACCAAGGATCTACAAGCACTTTCTACAACTGCTGCCAGGCACTTCTACTTGTCACCTTCTTGGTGACACAAAGACAGAAAAACAGGCCGAGGCCCAGCGTGCAGTGCTGTAAGAATTTGTACTCATGTGCCTGCCTCTCAGGTCTGGTCTTGACATATGAATGGACGGTACCTTGAGATGCCAGCGTCTGCTTCTTGGTGGTACGAGGGGCTAAACCTAGGGCTTTACGCATATCAAGCAAGCATTCTACCTTCCGCTTTTTCTAGCCCCCAAAATCTTCATACAACGAATCAGAATCACTCTTCTGTGGGATGTTCCTACTGAGCGTAGTTGAAACTTTTGTGCTAGGCCATACTGACTAATGGATTCACAGAGCTCAGCCTCATGAACACAGAGTGAGGACTGAAGTTCCTCATGCATTGTGAACCTTCCAACTTCTAGCCTCAGCTGCTTATTGTGAAGCTGGAAAGTTCATGTGTCTTCTTCCCCTGATGGTCGTCCTGCTGCTTAGACTCACCCATGGCTTGGGTTGTGAAAACTGCTCCCGGCTGCAGCTCCATTGGTTTTAAGGCACACTGCTAAATGGTGATTGTATCTCATCTTCAGGACATTATCTTACTAGTACAGACTGGAAATTGAAATGTCCAGAGGTTATACGTGTGGCTTCAAACCAGAGATGGTCAAGTATTAATGGTTATTTATTTATTTTTAATAAAAGGTTGCCAGGCTCACTCACAGTGAGCCTATCTGATATTTAACACACTTGAGAATAGAACCTCTAACCCTGCCAGCTTGTGATTTCCCAGCCTAAAGGAGAACTCAGGCTGCAAAGAATGCCTGTCCCATTGACAATTTCATAAGTTCTTGGATGAAGGAAGTCTCTAAGAGGCAGAAAACCCAGTTGGCTCTAGTGTGAGCAGGGACTTCCGACTCAGCACTACTTTTTTCCATGACAGGAAGGAGGTCTGAGGCCAAGCTACCTTGAGCTATGCCCATGAGAACATTTAAGTAAAGAACTGGGTATCATTAGATCAATGTTTGGAGACCTGGGTTTGGTATCAGCTATTACTGCTTTCCAGAAAAGCATCTGACAGGATTCCAGATTCCTTCTTTGTTCAGTGGTCAGTGTCATGTGTCCCAGGGGCTGCTCTCCGGCTCAGTAGAAGTAGTGCTCATCTGTGGGTGACTTTGCAGTGCATAATACAAATGAAGACTGGGGACCTTTTACCATTACCCAAGTCTGGTAATATATATTTGTGATCTCATGTGATTTGACATTGCGGTTTTATTGGTGTGTCTCGAAGGCCAGCTGGCAGGAAACAGTGTGTTGAGAACATGGTGCCAGGCACTCAGCAAATACTATCTGACCCCTTCTAGTGACTGCGATTTCAGATTTAAAACAAAACAAAACAATAATGAAGCCTGCCAGCCGGCATGAGAAGGCAGAAGACACCCTAAAACCTCCCTGTGTCCCATGGAGTAGGTAGGCAGGTGCTACTATGATGAACAAGCCTGTGGTAGAGATGTGGGAGAGAAAGAGAAGCAGAAGGGTTTGTGCACTATGAAGAGAGTTGGAACTGGAGATGTGAGAGTGTGAGCAACAGTGTGATGTGAGAGGCTTGGACTGCCACCTAAGACCGTGATGATGTCCCAGCCCATGCTGCCACAGAGGGCCATGCCTGGGTCTGTAGCCCTATAGTAGTGGAGGCCTGTGTCTATGTTCATGGCCCATGTTACCACCAAAGGCCATGCAGATGTCCCTAGTTTGGGATGGAGCTTAGGGCCATGTTGATGTCCTAGGGCTCCATAGAGCTGACCCTGCCCCTCACCCTCACTGAGGTAGTAAAGGAGAGCTGACCCTCATGGCATGGGCTTTGGAGAGCCATTCCCACACCCTTGCTAGCTATAGTGAGCAGGAGAGCTGACCCTGTCCCTTGCCTGAGTTAAGTAGGAGAGCTGGCCCTGGCAGCACAGGAGCAGGAGAGCTGGTGGGCTGACCACTCAGCTACCACTCAGGCCCAGATCCAGGGCTCTGAGTTGGCCCACCCCAACATCTACCCCATAAATGAACTGCTGGAGTTTGTGAAGGGGACTGTCCTGCTGCTGGCTCTCCATGACACATGGCAACAACAGGAAATCCAAAAATAGTCCTAGGGAGGATCCAGTATTGGTGCAGAAGCCAGAAGCCTTGAACCAGACCAATGATTCATTGCAATGAACATTTGTAAGTAATGATGTTTGGGCAAAAGGGTAGACTGTGTGGTGCACCATGACAGTGCAGCTTACGCATCAAGATAGTTTCTATATTTGTTTTTTTGTTTTGTTTTGTTTTTTGTTTTTGTTGTTGTTCTTTTGTCGGGCGGTTACAAGGATGGAGGTGGGCATAGAGGGATGGGGAGATGAATGGGATTGGGGTATATGATGTGAAATTCACAAAAAAATCCATAAAATGTTTAAAAAATGAAATCAAGAGGCACCTGGAAATATGATTAAGAAAGAATAATCATGCGATTGTGAACACTGACTAAGGGCAAGGAAAGCTGGGAGCACAGGGATGTTCCTAGGGAAAGGAAACCAGATCCTAAATGAGTTTCCACGGCCTGGCTCTCCATCGAGATACTCTCCATCTGATTCTGGGCAAGCATCTGTAGGAATCTCTTCCATCAGGCCCCACTGCCTGTCTCCTGGCTCAGTGGCTCCTTCTCTCCTGGCCTTATAAGTGACTGCATTTAACAAGGACACACAGACAGAATCCTGAGACTAAATGGCCATAACTAGCACTTATCTGTTTCTATTTCTACTGAAAAGGTGTGTCTACTCTCTCTCTCTCTCTCTCTCTCTCTCTCTCTCTCCCTCTCTCTCTCTCTCTCTCACACACACACACACACACACTTTGTAAGTGGACTTGTCTAACTTTTTCATCAAACTTGATGTTATAAGACAGTTCACCTGTGAACACACCCACAGACCCTCCTATAGGGGCTCTCTCACAGCTGTTCTGATTCCACATAGACAATTGCACACAGACATATAAAAAAATTTCTCTAGGAAAAAGTGGTTAAGATGGTTATCCCCACAAGCGAGACCTTTCTTCTGCTGTTTTTTGTTTTTGTTTTTAACTGCTTCTGCATCTCCTCTTTATTCTCTGCCTGGCCCTCATGGTGCTTACTATTATGTGCGGACTCCAATGGGCCACAGAAATCTAAGTAGACTTTAATTGGTATCTCAGTGAAGCTATTTCTGGATGAGATTGGCATTTGAATCAGTAGGCTGAAGGAGAACATCTTCCCAGTGTGGCTGAGCTAAATCCAAACAGGTGAAGGGCTGAATAGGACAGAAAGACTCAGTTCTTTCTCCCAGTCCTTCCTTGTCCTCCGACAGCAGGAAGGATGGAATAGAAGCTTTCCTTGACTGTAAATATCAGCTCTTTTGGAGGTTCAAACGAGGCTTAGAGAAGAGAGCCGCATCATCAGCTCTCTTGACTTCAGTGTCCAGCTATGCAGGGTTTGGGTATTTTAGCTTCTATAACCACTTATATGCCAATTCCTTAAAATAAAATTCTAACTTTTATCTATCATCTACCTATCTACCCATCTACCAATATACCTCATTGTCTAAACACACACACACACACACACACACACACACACACACACACACACACACACAGAGAGAGAGAGAGAGAGAGAGAGAGAGAGAGAGAGAGCACCACAGACATACACAGGTACACACAGAGACACATACACATAGCTGGTTCCATTTGTCTGAACATTCCTAATGAATACACTTCTAACTGGTATTTTGTCTTATTGTGGCTTTCTCTCAAAATATTTCTTTACATTCTTCACACTGCATTTGAGTAATGTCACTGGCCACGATGACTCTAACACCCATTCTTGTCTTCCTGAATGTGAGACTTTTCATCTGTCAGCCAAGGCATCCCTCCACCCTTCCAATAATTACTAACTACACAAAATCCTAAATTTTATCATTAGTTCCAGATTACTCCAGAGATGCTGATCTATCTCATAGTCAGCCATTGTCTTGCTATCTATCCCTCCTGTGGGTATCTTAGAAATCTTTCTCATTCTTCTTGTCTGAAGGAGGCAATAGCATCATCAGTACTCAGCTACTTTTTGTTCCCTGAACAGAAAAGAATGTTCAGCCTCCTACCCAGGTACCAGTGGTGGGTCATACCTCTTGCTATTGCTAAACATGCTAGAATTCTAGAGTTCTAGGACAGATGATATTGCCACTACCACTACCACCACCACCACCTCCACCACCACCACCACCACCACCACCACCATCACCACCACCACCATCACCACCATCACTACCACCACTACCACCACCACCACCACCACCACCACCACCACCACTACCACCACCACCACTTGGGACTTCTCTCAAATCTTCATCTACCCTACTATATTTACTCTTACAGCCTTAAACCATTCTTGATTTCCTGTTATCAAGAGAGTTAATCACCCAGGTTAGCAGAGACCTGCCTTTTGAGGCCAGTTTCTATATTGATTCTGCATAGGAATGACCACGAGCCATTTTTCAACCCCGACTTTCTGGTTGTGAGGTTGGCAACTAGCAAATGCTTAATAAATAGATGATTTTCTGAAGGAATGAATTGATGAATGAATGACTTCGTGTGGAAGTCTGGGATGTCAGGAAGGAGGCAGAGCCTATAAGAAAACCTTAGCTGGATTCAGAAGATAAACAGAAAGGGTTTTTTTTTTTGTTGTTGTTGTTGTTGTTTGAAGAAATAAGGCAAATTCTCCTTGATTAAATTTGAAGTGAAGAAAACAGAAACAAACTAGCCTCTACAAAGCAGGGTAGCTAGCATCTAACAACCCCCTGTGGGCCAGGATGAATGGTTGGAAGAGGTTCTTGTCAGTTTGTTTATCTTGTTTTGCGTTTTCTTTGTTGTCTTCAGAAATCCAGCCAAGGACTGAGGCAAGCCCAGTCTTTCTAAGGAGTCCCGTGGGTATATTTAAGTTCTTCTCTGTCAGATCACTCATTGCCTAGGATCTCAAGGCTTTGGGTCAAAGGACCAGAACAGAGCAAAACTCTTGAAGCTCAATTAATCTAAGTCATCAAGATGGATTTGATTGGAATGGTAGTTCCAGGCAGCTGCCAACAGTCCAGAGCTAGAACTGCTGAGCTGGCTGTAGGCTAGGAAAGATGCAGCCCACAATGCCCTGCAAAATGTGCTCAGAAAGCTGACGATGAAGCAGAAGTTCAGACAGAGTGGACTCAGCTCGAGTGCCGCTCTAGAGACAGCCCCTTCCTTTTCATCTTATCAGTGCATTTTTTTTCCTTCCAAACTCTTTGGAAATATCTAAGCAAATGAAAAATGGGTTTTTATGGCTTGAATTGCTGATAATGCTGATAAAATAATAGGAAGTTGTTGGAGAGAGTCAGCCTTCTAACAGTTTCCTGAAATAAAGTGCTAGCCTTCCCTTTATCATCCTTCACCCAACAGAAACACACACACACACACACACACACACACACACACACACACACACACACTATCTTTGAAGGTTTGGATGCACTGTTGCTTGCAAATGGACCCATTAAAAGCAGATAAATCAATGGGAAATGCATAAAAAGTCTCATTTATCATAAAGACGTGTTGGACAGGGTTTTGAGTTTTACATACATTTATTCTAGAAATCTGTTTATCCGTGCAACATTTCTAAGCAAAATGTTTTGTGATGAACCATCCTTTCTACTAGAATCTATATGGAGAGCAATTAAATTCAAACCCCAAAGACAAAACATGATGAACACAGCAGCTGTGCTATTGATTTGGAATTTCCCAATTGTCCTTGTCCCTTTTCTTCCCCATATGTCCCCTAACATGAGTAGTTCCCACCATTGGGTACAAGTTTCTTATGTTTTCAAACAGTACAACTTCCCTAACTGGCCTCTGGTAGCCACAATGGATGTGTTGCCTATAATATGTTTGCAGATGGCTGGAAATGACTTGAATGGAGAATTTCCCAACCTGTCCTTGTGCATATGAAAGTAGCCTATGTATAACATTTCACATGTGTAGAGATACAGAAAAAATGAATATGCCACTTACTTAACTGTGTCTACCTAATATAGGATGTTCACTCGGGACTAGAAACCTGACTCTGCCTTTTTAGATTCTCAACACCTAGCAAGTATGCTGGACTGAGATAGGATTCTAAAGAGAGAGAGGAGAATTTCATTTGTCCAAAAAGAAAGTAATGCACTTCAAAATCAGACAGACAGTAGTTTCTCAATAACCATTCAGTCAACAAATAATTGTCAAGTGATACAATCGTCCTTTAAGCCAGCAGAACCATATGATGTCTGTGGTTTGGAACCGTCATGCATGGTCTAGCTATGAGGAAACATTACTAATGATCCCAGCATGGCCAGATTAGGGTTCCATGGCGGATTTCTACAGGCAGACACAAAGTTGGGCAGCATCTCTTTCTTGACTCTGTTAGCAGTTTACCTACTTGGCATTTTATGCTATGGTGAGCAGAAAGAGCCTTCAAGAAGGCCACTTCCTGTGTGTGTTGGGGGGGGGGGAGTATAAGAACACAGGGAGAGAAGTTTTCTTAGAAGCACTATGATAGTCTTCCTTCAGCATTTTTATGCCAGTGCCTAGGGATATACTCTGCAGCTTCACCCCTAGGGCCTGCCAACAGCTGTGTTATAACTCTCTTAAATAAGGATTTATTAGAATGGAGTTAAGAGGCAGACTCAGTATCAGGCTGTACAGATGAGGAAGACCCTGAGATTTGGTGGAAATGTTGATTTTTTAAATCAAGGTCAACACAGATTTATTGACTCAAAAGGTAAATATTGATGGATACTCAGGAGGTCAATATTTGCCCCAAAGCAAAGAAATCTTCACAATGACCCCCACACTGAAATCTGTATACAGTAGGCTCAGGTCCAGAATGAATTAGCCGTGACATAGATTAAGATACCATTTTGCTAGACTGGCTAGGGCATTGGAAAGCAATATTAATATAAGCACTTCATGTTCAAAGTCCTTTCCAAACCCTTATTAAAAATGTATCACCCTTTGCCAGATGTGTAAAAGTGTTGCTCTCCCCACTCAATATCTGGATTCTAGGAATTAAGCAAAGGTTAAAATTTTGCCCAGGCCACAAGAAGCACAGTGTAGGCCATAAAGATGCTTTCGGGGTCTCAGTGAAGCTAGCAAAGATCTAGCAAGAGAGTGTCCTGATCAAATTCCCTGGTAAAATGATAAACTCACTTGATTGAGATACTTGAATTTAGTTAATTTATTTCCCATTGTCAACAGACCTACTTGGGCTGGTCAACTGTATTGATTATTCAGGGGGATGACTTGAGTGTTCATGCAACATAATTTTTACTTTTGAATATTAGCACTCCACTCTTAAGTGACAGCACATAGTTGGTTAGGTCAAAGTCACTGGGAGGAAACAGTTCCTGGTCCATTGTTCTCTTTGAACAATGGTTACTGGATTCCAATACTGAGGGATTCCATGTCTTTCATTGTGGGGTCCTGGAGTGCTGAGAGACTCAGAAACATTTTGAAAGAAAAGCACTAAAGTCATCCACAGCTGGATGCATCTATGCAATTATGCTTCCTTCTAGTTTCCGTTATCTTTGCTATTGGAGAGGACAGAGCCCTGAACCATCAAAACATCAGCGGGCTCAATGATCTTATTTCCTTTTGACTTCAGAATACATTATTTCCCCATGTATCATGCTGGTGTAATTATGGTTTTTCTTCCCCTTTTGTATATTCAAGATTAGGAAATAATGAGCAATTCCAGAAAAATGGTAAACCATAGAGGAGAAGGGAGGAAGAATTGGATGTGTTCTGGGTATCAAGGCGGGGGCTGAGATGTATAGTTTATTCACACACTAGCTTTGAGTGGATACGGCTCACCTTTCGGAATTTGAGAATTTTAAAAATTATTTCAATGGCCTTTAAATCTAATGTAGGGAAGGGATAATCTTAATAGCATGACTATCCTGTTCACTTTCAAAAGAAATAATTTGACTTGTATGATGTAACTGCAGAACCAGTGACAGGATCTGAAAAGGGTTTAGGAGTCCCAGCCCACTTTACTTTGATAGGACCATGTTTCATCCTACAGTAGGATTTGAAGCTTGTATTGCTTGGCCAGGGAAGCAAGTGAAGCCAACATCACTTGAAGTACTTATGACTGACAGCAAGGTACAGCCAAATGAACCTGTTTACAGGGTTTAATATTTAATAATGTAAAATGAAAAAGCTGTGAAGCAGGCTGGAGACGAAAGATCTGTATCAAGCCAGGATTTCTGTGACTGTCAGAGTGGTGTGTGTCTCCTGGGGACCTGAATAAGCGAGGTACTCTTCTGCAGAAATTGTTATCTCGGGTGTATTGATTGCATGTGCAACACTCAGCCGTCAGCTTCGCCTGCCTCTCTTTATTTTTTATTGTCTACACTGTGGAAATCTCCCAAACTGTCATAAACCTCTTGGCTTCACACTTGAGGCTGAGTTACTATAGAGCAGGGGTCAGACCTAAGGGTCCACCTAACAGTGAGCTCCGTCTCTCCTAAATGGCAACACAAAGGCTGTAGGACACATTGGTGAGGTGGGGCAGCTCTCCATGGCCCTGGAACATCTGAGTCTAGAGACAAGACTCAAATCCTTCCCTTTTTCTGCTTTGCTGATATGCTGTCCGATTTTCTCTGTGTGCCTCAGCTTTCCCCCTTAGTAAAATGGGTTCATACATACTTTATAGAACTGTAGGGAAGATTGAGATAACCAGTGGGACATGATCAACTTACAGAATGTAGGATAGAAGAGAAGGGTCCTTGAAAATGATAGCTATGATTAGTAATTGATGCTGAGCATCAGAATCTAATTAGCTAAGGGCCAGATGTGACTTGAAACCCTAGAATTCTAGAGCTAGAAGATTATTGAAAAGTTACTTTCTCTATCATCTACCTCCCCAGACAGCTAACTTCTTTACTCTTTCATAAAAATACTATTTTATTTTTATGTATATAGGTGTCTTGCCTGTCTATAGATATGTTTCCACATGTAAGGGCATGGAGATCTCCTGGAATTGGAGTCACAGATGGTTGTGATCCACCAGGTGGATCTGGGAACAAAATGCAAGTCCTCTTGAAGAGCAGTCAGTGCTCCTAACTGATCAGCCATCTGTCTAGCCCCTAAACTTTTTTTTTTTATTTACAAGTAATAAAAAGTAAATAATAGTAATAATTTGTATTTTTGAATACAATGTGAAATTTTGATGCAGTGAAAAGGCTAGAAAGAATGATGAACTGTGAGCCGGGTTTTATATAAGTTAATAGTAGCAGAGTAACTTGGATATCCTGTGTCCCTGGAGGGAAGGCTGAGCCCCATCCAGCCTTGTCCTTTGAGTCTGTAGACTATTTCTGATCCCGTAGCTTTTCCTCTGCAGCATGCCTTTGCACCGTGCTCTTTGACCATGTGCAATGGTAGTTCCGACTGCCTCCCCGGGGAGTGAGAGAGCACTGTGCTACCAAGGTCGAAGGTGCCAGGCTGCTTTCCAGGAGCCAGGGTGGCTTTGCCCTTCCAGGGCCCATCTTGCAACAATCACCATAATAAAACCTTCCCTTCCAAATGTCCTTTCCTGAGCTTGAAAACCTTCCACATTTTATTTCCTCTTCATGGCAACCCTGTGAAATGTCATCCTGGGACTTGTCACATCCGTGTGGGGGATGAGGAGACAAACATGGAAAACAGGCAGTGTCCAGCCAGGGTTATAAACTCGGAATGAGAAAATGTCCACTTACACCCATGCATATTATACAGCAAATAAAAATGACAAGGGTTCTCATCTGGAGGCGACTTAGCCCCATGAGGCATTTCTGTATGTCACAACTAAGGCGGGAGTGGGTACTACTGACATGTAGTGGAAGAGGGTGAATAGGCTACCTCTCCTCCACTTTTCATGACAGTTACCCAACCATGACAGCAGTGCTTGGGGAAGCCCTATGCCACTCTTAGCATAAGATGGTATATAAGAGAATCAGGTCACAAACCTGCCACCCCAATCCTGTCTTCCTACTTATGGTACTAACCCGACCAGCCACCCTTAAAGGACAATTCCCAGGCATCTGCAAAGGACTTTGGCATACTCTGAAGAAAGTGAGTAGCCACGTCTAGAGCCATGGAATCTTTTGTGAAGCCTCTGGTAAAGTTATTTTTGTGTTTTTTTTTTTTAAATTAGTTTGGGAGTTTGTGCTCCTCTTTACATAATTACAAGCTGACAAACACGCTTCTGTATTTTTTTTAATTAACAGATATTTGTATTCAAGTTCTCCAAATTACATACCGCAGCTTGCACATTACAGGGCAGCTGCCGTACTCCAGATGTGGGTAATAACCAGAGCCGGGGAAAGGCAAACACGAAAGGGAGAGAGTGGGAAGGAGCAGAAGACGGGGAAGTTCATGCGTCTGCATGGAGATGGGCAATTTCAGTCGATGGGTTCGGGTTGTTTACAGAGACGAGAACTTTAGATTCTCCCAAATTTTCTTCCCAGTTTGAACATGTGGGAGGAAGCCTCCTGGGTCATTCGCTGCTGCCATCAAAGGCTCGCCAGCGCCTTGTAAAAGCAGATTACAGATGAAATGGGGCACATATAAATGTTAACAGTGTGCTGGGGAAACTATTCAAATCATGGCTGTTTACAAGCGGCCCATCAAACTCGTAAAGCCCCTCCCGAAGAAAGCCGACTCTCAGATGAAGGCATGGCAGTCTACGTTTATTTAGCCCATCAATTACATTGCCCGCCTTACGTCATGTATTCCTGGAGTGGGCTCTTAGAGGAGGTTATGAACCAGGGACAACACACACACACACACACACACACACACACACACACACACACACACACACAGAGAGAGAGAGAGAGAGAGAGAGAGAGTAGGGATATTACAATGGAAGTAGGAGTGATATAGAAGACAGAAGTTCCCATTCCTACTCTGACATCAGGTTTGCTGTATGATATTGGGAAAGAGACTACCTCTCACATTTGATTCCCTTATCTGACAACCCCTTTCAGATATTTCTGCCAGTCCCTTCAGAGTGTCTGAAACCCTGCTTTAGCCTTGAGTAGATCACAGAAGGGAGGTGCTCAGGTGCCCACTGATACTTTTTATCTTTGGTTGGTTTTTGAGGTCAATGGGTAGACCAAATTGGCCTTGAACACACAAACATCTGCCTACCTCTGCTTCGGAGTGCTGGGATCAAAGACCTGTGCCACCACCACCAGGCTTTCTCAGGCTCTTTTAGTGAAGAAAACAACAACAACAACAACAACAACGAAGTGTGGGGGATAAGAAATGAGGAGTTAGGAGTTATTCATTTCCTTCATTACCCCATCAAATTTAACAGATGTCTTCTGTAGCTACCAGGAATGATAAGGCAGGTTTCAGAGTTGTTCTTCCGCTGAAGGGGGCTTTCTGTGGGGAGAGTGTTTGGTCAGGTCTGTGGCTGTGGCAAATACAGGTAACATAGAGGTAAATGTGGACCAGCAGAGGAATTCCAGGGGAGGGAGAGAAAACTACATGGGGAAGCCAAGCAGAGCATGGAGAACTGGTATGTGTGACAAGAGGGAGGCGTCACAGGGGGGCTAACAGGGCCCAGGTGAGGGAGGGTAACAGCGCCCTGCCCCCCCCCCCGTTTGTACAAATCAAGCGGGTTCCTAATGACACAAGAAACGCCCATGGGGGCATGTTAGAGGACAAATAAAGTCAGGTAGGAAAGTCAGATTAAAATGCACCCCTGAGCTAATGTGATGTCACAATGTTCCTTGTGCCAATAGCAGGCCCATCCGTGGAGCATAACCAGGGAGACACTTGGCCCACAGTGCTGTTTGTGGAGCTTCTGAGTAAGAGATGGATGCCACCCAGGTTCTGGCTTATTAGACAGATAGCAGGCAGTTTAGGACTTCCTCGTGTTTGTTCCTCCTTACCCTGCTGGCTCCATACTGTGAGCCATCACCAGGTGCTGGGCCTGTGCTATGGTAGGCAGGCAGTTCCAGCAAAGCCAATAAGAAGGTATCAACAGTTTTCTATTGATGTGATAAACGAGATAGATTCCACTTGGTGGGTGAAAATAACATAATACAAGCAAAAAACACTTGGTAGAATTAATCCTTTACCCTCCCCACCCAACACCCTGTACCAGGCACAGAACAGCCAAGCTGCTCTAAGTTGGCACTGCCGCCTACAGGTGTAAGTGAGGGATGCAGTCTTCCTGACACTACCTAAGTCCCTTAGGGAAAATTCCATCTTCAAGATTTCCAGCATTCGTTAACTCCAGACACTCTGCTTCCAGTGCTCACACCTTGTTAATGTAACTGAGGGTTGTGGGGGATTTTCAGTATTTTGTTCTCTCCTGATCTCCTTATTGGACCATACTCTGATGGCTACTCACAAGTAACTCTGAGGTTACAGATTACAACTCTGTCAGCTAGTTGTAAGCTATAGGTTTGGAACACAATCAAACATGAAATAACCAATAGTAAAAAAAAAAAAAAATCTTTTTCCTTCCTTCTTTCCCAAAGGACATGCTTAGCCCTCTCTACCCCACAGAGTCTAGAAAAGTCCTCATGGTCTTCTCATCTAAATAAATGAGATTTTCTTTAGCTATCAAAATACAGAAAAGTTTGATTTTTTTTCCTTTGCCCAGTTACTGGATTGTCACCAAGTTCACTGATGGTGGGACTGGACTGCTTTCTCTGATTTGTAAAATGACAAATGGAGAATGTTCTGGCCATATCCCTGGTTAGATATAATTACATGAAATGGCAAAGAGGCCCATTGCTATTATGCAAACAATGCTTTCTGAGTTCCAGAGCGGCAACCAAAGAGCCTTAGAAACTCTGCAAGAGGGGCTTTGGAGTGGTCCATTGGCCACCAGATGTCTATGGTTGGAGGAAACCACAGTCAGAAATGCATGGTGTCCTTGCTGTAGTCCCTCATGTTGCTTCCAGTCCAGTGAGGGCAGCTCTCTGGTGCCAAAAGGTCCCGCTGCCTGTGGGATTCGACATACGCACTGAGCATCATGCTTAATTTTTCTTTTGTTACCTACATCACATAGCATAGGCACTTGTCACCCTCAGTGGCTCCTGGCTGTCATCTTCCTTTAAACAGCAGATTTTTATTTAGGTGGTTTTTTTACTATTTGTGAATGGAAAAAGATTATTTACATTTCTAGTGTGATAAATTCCAGAAGCAAAACTGAATAAATATTAAGAAGTGCAATGCTTTGAAGGTTAAGCCATTCGTGGGAAATCATTAAGATACGTGTCTGATTCTTGAACGAGGAGAGCTTGCTAAGGCAGCTTCCGGTGCCCCAGTTTTCCTAGCTGTAACCTCGCAATGCTGATTCCTATCTGAATGACTGCAATCACTACAAATTGCTTGAAAATTCTCAAGTGATAACAATTAGGTGCGAAAATGAGACACGTAGGGGCTGATGGGAGCTGGACGGGTATGTTCATGCTCTCTTCTGGGTACTTTTCCCTCAGACTGTCATTTGACCTTTGGCACCTTTTCATCTTTCACTGAGGTCTGCAACATAAAAGTAGGATTGCATTGCCTTAAGGGAGGGAGTTACTTAGAAAGGAGCCAGAGCAATTCTGCTCATAAGGGAAGGCATTTGTCACATAGCATGCCAAACCAGGCTGATCAAAGTACACCATGAGTATCATCGGTGTCTTTAATTAGTTAATCGTGTGTGCAGTATGCATATATTCATATGTGTGTAGGTGTGTGTGTATGAGTGTGTGTGTGTGTGTGTGTGTGTGTGTGTGTGTGTGTGTGTGTGTAGGCCAGAAGACAATCTTGGATGTCATTCTTCAGATGCTGTCTACCTTTTTGGTTACATATTTAAAACAGAGTCTCTCAGTGGCCTAGAAGCTGCCAAGCTGACTAGTTCAGATAAACAGAAAGCATTACGAATCTACCTGTGTCCACCTTTCCAGCACTGAGATTATACACATACACCACCCTACCTGGAAGTTTTTACATAGGTCCTGGGGAAATGCGTCAGCAGCTGAAGCATCCCCCCAGCCCTCATCTTTTGTTTTTAATGATTCTAATGCTTCAAGTGCAAGGAATTTCCAAACATGCCTGCAGCAGGTGATTTGAGCTGAGTACCTGCTACAGACAGCTTGGCCAGCAACTGAACTCAGTGAGGTCAGAGAAAAGCCAGAGACTCAATCAGCCTGAGACAGACAGATTAATGGTGATGTAATTCCACAACCTTTCCTCCAGCTGTGCTCGCAGCCTCTGCTGCAGAAGTGACACAAAAGTGACACAGAAATCCCTCTGGCTTCTCTCACCTGGAGTTGAGAACTCGAACTGAGCTGGTGGATATGATGCCTTAGCACTTTTTTTTTTCACTTAAAAATACCCCAGGTATAATAAAATAAGTACCTCCTCCCCAGATCTGGTGATTGGGCAGAAAGTCTGGCACAGAGAAAACAGGTGTCCTATCCACACCAAAGTCTCTTACAGATACTAAGTCCTCCTGGTGTGCTACAGGTGGACGTTCATTATTCCTCTTGACTGTTCAACAGTACTAATTCTTCTGACACGTCGAAGAAACCCTGCAGTCTATTAGTCTTGGTGTGATGCGAGCTTCTTTTTACTCTACGTAGAAGCTGAAATTTTCCTGTTAATATTCCCTGCTTCCCAGACACATGCATTCAGTGTGCAATGCTAAGAAGAGAGAGATACCGGTCAGAGCATCTCTACTAGCAGCACTGATGGCTAAGACAAAGCCAATGCCTGAGTCAGCTGGCAGAAACTGTCCTGACAATTGTTTAGAATACCATTAAACCCCCCCAGAGCTTGGTCCCTCAGCGATCCTGTGGTTTGCACAATATCAATTTCCATTTATATCAGCCAGACAGATTTTGCTCCTTGCCATTAAGGTCCCTGGTTGACATAGTGTCCACCCACCCGAGTGCATTCACACCACATGCACACACCCCTTTGCTTCCCATTGTATATTTTATCCTCTCCTTAGTGCGAGCAATGTTGTGGTACTACAAACAACTACAAGGACTTCAGAAAACAGCCTCTTTTTCATTTTCCTCCAACATCCTCACAAAAGCTGACAGGAAAAGAAGGCGCTATACTCTGCTCTGATTGTATTGATAGCCTTAAATTCTCCTTGCCCTTCCATCGAAGCAGGGCACTGGCCAAAGCCTATGGGAATTATATTTATCTAACTAAAGGCATTGCTCAACCCAGAGAGAGTGGAGAACAATTGAGCATACAACTTATAACTTATTTGTCAGATTTAAGTTTGGAAAAAGAATAAATAAGGGGGATAGAAATTGAATGCTGTGGTCAATCTGCATCTTAGCCGTAGACTTCTGAGTAGTAGGCTGAGTATCCTATGGTATACCAGTTTGCTCATTTTCATAGTGGAGGGGTCTTGTGGGGGCTTTAGTGTCACTGAGAGCATCTGTCTAACTGTCCTAGCCTCAGGTTCCATCATTCAGTTATACAGAGCTATATAGAGTTATCCAGAGTTATTCAAGGGACATGGTCTTCCTTGTGGATAATCAGAGTGTGAGGGTCAGCAGAGACTAGTCACTGGGTAACCATGGTCAACAACTGTGATGTGATGAGGGTACTGGCTGCTGCTTAACCCCTCCTCAAAGCTTGGGTCTAGACCCTAATCCGTTACAAACTATGACATGGTAGCATTGAGGCAGTCATTTCACCCCTTAATCTTAAATAAGAGAGTTGTCTAGATATGGAGCTATTGACATTAGTGTGTTGTAGAAATGGTGTGGACTTAGGATGTAGATAATGATGGTTTAAAAAAATAAAAACCTTGGCTTTTGCCATTTATGAGTGTTTATGACTTTGGGTTAATGATTCAGTAGCATTTCTGTTTAAACATCTGTAAATAAGAATACTGGTACATTTTCAGAGTTTAGAAGAATTAAAATTAACAAATATACAAAGTTTGTATTGTAGTATCTAGCAAGGAGGGCCTCAATTCATGTTAACTTTTCACTCTCACTCCCTTGTTAGCTCATATACTTATGGAGAGACCCGCTGTGCACTGGGCTATCTTCAAAGCACTGGGAATGCAGTGATACACATGACAAACAATGTCCCACCCTGTGATACTCTCACACTTCTCCTAACTAGAAGAATGAGACTCATGAACTTCTGGAGGGACAGGAAAGTCATTCTCTGCTTCCTGCCTGTGCAGGGTGGGTGTTTAATACACGTGTGCGACTGGATGGAATGTCAGACAACGTGACACACTTCACTAAGACCTAAGCAGCTCTGTATATGTGCTTCCTCCTACAGGAACATCTCTCTGTGTTCTGACATTTGTCCCATGTCCTTTTCCACAGCACTCACTCATCTCCATTATCCTTTTCCTTCCATGACTCTTTAGCTCTATTACCTCTGGGCTGCAGCCGAAGAGCTTTTCAATATATTTGTGTGTCTTAGGCTGAGTTTTAAGAATGTGTAATGTCCTGAAGGTCACCTTCCCTGAACCTCTCTTCCAGAAAGCAAGCTCCTTTGTGCCATTTCCGCCACCTTATTATCCAATCTCCCCAAGAAGACGAATGACACGCATGGCAGACCGGCTGCCTAACAAGGCGGCCCTGCAGCATCTTTAGGAAGTCTTTGTTCCTGCTGGCTTCCTTCTCTGACCTTCTTGTCCTTTCGCCAGACTGACTTTCACTGGCCACCTACTATGTTACACACACACACACACACACACACACACACACACAGAGAGAGAGAGAGAGAGAGAGAGAGAGAGAGAGAGAGAGAGAGAGAGAGAGAGAGAGTGTGTATTTGGAATTACAGGCTATAGAAATGAAATGCAGAATTCCCACCCTCTAGCAAAAAATGGTCAAGTTCAGGATTTATGGATGAGGTATATGTCCTCTTAGCTACATGGGGAATCAAGGTTTAGATGGCTGGACAATCATTCAACTTTCTTCTAAACAAGTGTTTCTTAGTACCCAGTCCTTGCACCATTGCTGTGAGAATCCCTGGGACATTTCTTCCAGTACAGGGCCTCCATAGTTGAAGTCCCTGGAATCCTCAGTTTAAACAAATACTCCAATTGGTTCCTCAAAATCTGGGGGAGGAGGCTTACATTTTTGTCTTTGCTGCTGAATGAATCCCCACTTCTTCCATTTCTCCTCATGTGACATAATTCCCAGGTTGTCCTCATTTGTAATTGAGTCTCTAAGATCTTGCTCTCAGAAAGGACTGCTGCTACTCCAGCTGTGAGCACAGGAGCAGAGAGCACCACAGACTGCGAGCATCTTCCGTATGAATGCACTACCTGCTATAGAGGAAGTCAAACAGGGTGTAACTAGGTCACACCATTGGCCGCTGTTAAGATATCAGCTGAATAACTCCCCCTACCCTCCATTAAGACTCTGAAACACACTTGACAGAAGATGTGTTCATCAAATTTGAGAGCAGTACAGTATCACAAAGAGGAGGTAGATTATGAAATTATAATATGTTTTTTTCCTCTTTATAAGATGATGTTAATTCCTCCTGAGTCAAGGGTAGCTTCCAGTGCTCACAGATAATTTTCTGGGTAGTTGCAAGCTATCGAAAGTTTCTCTTACAGAGCCCTGTCCTGGAGCTGTGTACTTGTCTACTGTCCTTTAGTTTCTTTTGTCTGTCTTTCTGTTTGTTTTCCAGTCAGGGTGTCTCCGTGTAACCTCCCTGTCTATCTTGGAACTCACTTTGTGGACCAGGCTGTCCTCTACCTCACAGTGATCCGCCTGCCTCTGCCTCCCAAGCACTGGGATTAAAGGAGTGTGCCACCACTGCCCTGCCCGGCTTTAGTTACTTTTACTTCAAAGAAAACATCATAGCATTTTTTTTCAGACTCCATTAATTCTAAGATCATGTCTTTAAATTGTTTCAAGATCCTGGGAGTTAATCTCATCCGGTCTAGTCCTCAGATTTGTTGTTTTAATTGAAAACATTTTTTTTGTTAGTTAAAAAACAGTTATTGTTGTTGTTATCAGAGTGTGTGTGTGTGTGTGTGTGTGTGTGTGTGTGTGTGTTTGTAATATGTGTGAGTGTGCCAAGATTATTCTCATCTAACTATGTAAAGCATTGGTAGGAAACAAAACAAATCCGTAGCAAAGGAGATAGATGATGAGGTGCTCTCTACAACTGGTTTGCACTGAGGGGACACTGCCCTCTCTCTCTCTCTCTCTCTCTCTCTCTCTCTCTCTCTCCCGTTAATTCTTTCTTGAGACCTAAAAATTTCCCTTTCAGCACTTCCCATAGTCCTCCTCTCCCTTTTTTAATTTCTTCTGCTAGCCTCACCTCATTCGGGTTCTTCCTGTCACTCAGCACCATTGTCACAGGCACCTGCTCCTCTTTGGTCCTCATCCGTTGCTAGGTGCTGTTGCTAGGTGCTTGTCTTTCCTCCTTTGTGCTTGTAGCCTTCACACCCGAGCCTCTGGCCATCCGAGCAGCCATATTGGTTTCTCTAGAGGCTACACTCTTACCTTCTACATCAGAATCATTTTTATGGTACCATCTAAACAGGCTTTAGTTTTTAAACTTGCCTTGTTGCTAGAGAATTTTCCCCTATGTCACCCATTTTTTAAAATTTGCTTTGTCCTTTTCTGTGGACTTCTGTGGTGGTCCCAAAGCTTACCACACCCAAGTACCTTGTTTTTAAAAATTACAAATTCGCCGGGTGTGGTGGTGCATGCCTTTAATCCCAGCACTCGGGAGGCAGAGGCAGGCGGATTTCTGAGTTCGAGGCCATCCTGGTCTACAAAGTGAGTTCCAAGACAGCCAGAGCTACACAGAGAAACCCTGTCTCAAAAAAAAAAAAAAAAAAACCAAACAAACAAACAAAAATTTACAAATTCTTAGGGTTATAATGTGTTTTCTAAGGGTCTCTGAATATTTATTCATTTATCCCTACACTCTTTCAACACACATCTCTCAAGTGTCTATTAAATGCCTGTCAAAGTCTGTGAAGAGGTTTATGCCTTGCTGGCATGATGCCTGGCACATATTGGGTGTTCAGTAAATATTTGTTGGAAAAGTGAAAAAGAGTTAGACTTAAGCCCAGAGTAACAGAGTATCTCATTGATTTTTCCCCCCAACCTTCTGAGCCATCAAGCTGCCTATCAGGCGATTAAAAAAAATATGTCAGGAATTCTGTGCTAACAGGATGAGCCTTCCAGCCCACATCCAAAGAGCCAAGGACCTCCCTGCTGTAACTGGCTCCTTGGGCCAATTGATGCTTTGGATTAACAAAGTCTAAGACATAATCAGAGATAAAAATCACTTCGATTCTATCCACATTCCTGTGTGTATGTGTGTGTGTGTTCATTCAGCTTCTTCCTGTGATACATGCCATCCTGTGGGCATTCTGTCCTGGGATTATGCTGCTCTGATATGCCTATGGACAAACATCTTTGCCAACACTGTGGCCTACTGGGAAGTGCCTCCTACCAACTCAGACATCAGGTCCAGGTAACTGCAGCTGACATTATGCAGCAGTAGACTTTCATACTACATTAATTTATTATTATTCACCAGGGGTAGGCAATAAATCATGTGGTTCTTTCAGGATTGCTTCTGACCGTCTTCTCTAACGCTTTCTTGGAAGGTCACATATACTTCTTCCTCCACTTAGGTGTGTGTCATATCTTTTCCTGTAAGGTGGGAGTGTTTTTCTCCTTCCTCTTCAAAGATCAGTTTAAAGCACTGTTAGTTAGGATCCTTCTATCAATACCTATGTAATCTCTGCCAACAACCTACATTCACCCTTTTCTTCCTCTTGGTCTTTTGCAGCAATGAGCCTCTATAAAGAAGCCTGCCGGTGACCGTGCAAGGCTTCCTTTTCCATCTACCCAGGACATTATTACTTTCCCAGGCAGCACAATCCATTAAATCCTGGTGCTGACAATGACCTTCAGGTCCCTTAGCAGAGACACACCAAACTCCTTCTTGCCTCTTCAATAGGTTGCATCCTCTCCTGCTTCCAGATTCCAGTACATGATATTCCAAATGTTCCTTCCATGCTCTCGTGTCTCACTCCTTGGCCACTTCCTTAGCTAACTCCAGATCATCCTTAGAGCCTTGCCTCAAGAGTTCTTGCCATCATCCTTACTGTCTGCTCCCACCAGAGTGACTCCACACATCATTCCTTAGTGCCTGCTTATCTTGAGCTGCTCATTGGCTTATTAGGCTATGTCCTGTGCTGGCTATGATTGTGTTCCAGAAAGTTTGGTAAACTTTCTCCAGTATGCTAAGTAATCAACAGATTACCAGCAGTGTGAAACACAATTTCATGGTGGTGGGGTGGTCAGACTGTACAATACTCAAATAAAAGTTCAGTCCTTAAATCCTGTCAAAAGCAGAAACCCTCAGACAAGCAGCTATTAAGAACACAAATTCTGAATTATGCAGTTACAAAAGACCCATCTATAGCCATTATTTATCACCCAGAAAACACTCTCCTTCTGTCCCATTGTCAGTGTCCCACAGACCACATCAGCCTTTGGACAGAGTGGGAAGAAAGAAAGGGAGAGAGGAATGAATAGAAATGAGAGTATGAGTTTCCATTTATTTATTTATTTTACATATAAATCAGCTAATCTGTTTAACATTCATATTAAAGTTGTAATCACCTTTGCACACATTAAAACACAAACCAGCAGAAGTAATAGGCCTTAAGAACAACATTACAATAGCTATTAGCATATAACAGCTTCCTTATCAACTTACAACATCCCTATAAAATAATAACTGCATCCAGGATTGATTCGCAGGAAATTCATTCTCTGGGAGCACTGAAGCCTGACACAGAGTCTGGGGAAGGTGAGAGCCCGTTTGTTGCTGGGCTCACTCAGAAGAGCTCAAAGGCTGGGGAGATCTCCACTGGAGACAGAAGGCTCACCCCTTAATTTTTACTCTATTATTTATATGTGGGGCAAATAAATTAACCCAAATGAGATTCCAGTTCCTCAACTACAAAGTGGAACTGAGGATATCCTCACCAGGATAAGGAAGTGTCTGAGAGGCTGGCTGGTGATTAGTGAGGGTGGCAGATTTTCACGGAATCGGGTGCTGCAGGGGTAGAATGGTTAATCTTGATTGAGCACTTGACAGGATGTAGAATCATCATGGAAACATAGCTCGGGGTATGTCTGCAAGAGATTTTTCTAGATTAGGTTAGTTGAGGTGAGAATAACTACGTTAAACATTCATCACCATTCCATAACACTCCAATATTAAACTGAATATTACCAAGGGGTTAGAGGATTGAGCAACGGTGCTCATCATGGCTTCCTTATGACTGTAGAGATGATGTGATCAGCTGCCTGCAGATCCTGATGCTATCTATGACTCCCCCACCATCATGGTCCGTATCTTTGAACTGTGAAACAAATTAAACCCTTTCTTCCTTAAATTGCTTTAGTCAGGTATTTTATCACGACAAAGAATAACTGATCCAGGGGGCAAAAACTGCATAGAAGAGTTACTGCAGAGAACCGGAGGAGGCACGTGGAATGCTGGAACATTCTGCTTCTTTGTTTACTCATTTATAAAACAGTGTTGAGCACTGTCAAAGATGATGAGATGATACAATAAATGTCAAAATAGTTTCTCTCCTTGTAGGGCTCTCAGTTGAGTTGAAAAGGCATCAAGTAAACATCAAGCTGTATGGGACTGAACACATGATGCAGAAGAATGGAAACAGTACATCCAGGGAGAAGAACAAACAAAACGACTGAGCAGGAACTAGGAGGCAGCTTCATGGAAGATGTGACATCTAAGTGAAGCCTTGACATGCGAGCAGTACTTAAACAATGATATGAAAAAGCTATTCTAGGCTGAAGGAATAGCATGAACAAGGACCGCACACAGCCCATCCAGGGAAACAAATTATTATTTGTTTTTCTTTGGGGGGGGGGGGAGATTTGGAGAGCAAGAAAGGAGGCAGGGATGCTGGAAGTAGGTGGTACTAGAGGTGGAGGACCTTCCATATGGGATGAAGGTATGATCTGAGGTTTCCTCCATGGGGTGTTGCCTGGAAGGCAACAGGAAGTAAATGAATTTCCTAAGAGAGGGTCATCTCTCACTTGTGTTCTAGGAAGACACAAGTAGTAGTGAAGAATGACCATGGTCATAGGTGACTTGGGGAATGTGGGGGACTGGATGAGATGTTGTGCCAAGTTGGGAAGATTAGAAGCCTACTCAGGCAAAGAAAGAAAAGTGAAAAGATCCAGAGAAATGGGTGTCGTGATAGAGAAATGACCGGGTATGGGGTAGGAAAGGGGCTCTAAGACAAGAGCTGAGTGTCAGGAATATGATGATGTCCCCTGACAGAATTCAGACAATGGGAAAACAAATCATAAGTTTGCTTTTCAGAATACTACAATGAAGCCATCAAGATGTACACAAGAGCGCATCATAGAGCAGGAAATAGAATGGCCTACAGGTACATATTTGTTGTTACTCTTAAAATTTGCTATCAGAGTGGTGTTAAGAAAATGAACTTGGGACTAGACAAGAGCCAATTTGGATAAAAGAAGGATAACTAAGGGTTGCCAAGAAGTTATAATTTTTAGAATGAATGTAGTATATCTAGCTCTCTATGGGCTAACATTAATTCTATTTAAATAACTACCTGGTTGGGGTGGTTTGAATAAAATGGCCCCTCATAGACCCATAGAGAGTATGTCACATTAGGAGTTGTGGCTTTGTTGGAGTAGGTGTGCCCTGTTGGGACAGGCTTTAAAGTCTCATATGCTCAAGCTATGCCCAGTGTGGTTCACAGTCTCCTTTTGCTGCCTGCAGATCAAGATGTGGAATTCTCAGCTCCTTCTCCAGCACCATGTCTGCCTGCATGCCATCATGTTTTTTACCATAATGACAATGGACTAAACCACTGAA
This sequence comes from Mus minutoides, assembly GCA_902729485.2. Taxonomy (NCBI): domain Eukaryota; kingdom Metazoa; phylum Chordata; class Mammalia; order Rodentia; family Muridae; genus Mus; species Mus minutoides. Next base: position 880,534 of record LR749684.1, on the reverse strand, counting down.
ACTCTAAACCAGCTCCCAATTAAATGTTTTCCTTTATAAGAGTTACTTGTGAACATGATATCTCTTCATAGCAATAGAAACCTTAATTAAGACAATGGTACTATAAAGAATACACATCTATCTATCTATCTATCTATCTATCTATCTATCTAATCTATAGCCTAAAATTTTTGATGCAGACTTTAATGTTTGAAGCTTCATATCACAGACCCACATCTTGGAATGACCTATTACCCATATTTTTTTTTAACTTAGAAAATGGCCAGTTGAATTATAATGGTCACTTTAGTTTTATAAGACATTCTCTCTTTTTATTCTTAAGGTTTAGCCGTTGGCTAAAGCAGGCCCCTGAATAGTGCTGACATGTTGCTGTGAAAGAGCACAAACATAGACTGACTTCCTAGAAGAGCTCCGTGGCCTTTAGGCCCACAATAAGCATGCAGTCTAATGGCCATTTTTAGTTGGAAGGTAACAAAAAAGCATCATGTGTGTTCGAGACGTAGGCAGAAGAGGGTCCAGCACCTTTAGGGGCACTGAAGAAAGGTTCTCTGAAAAAAACATGTCCCCTACCACCTGACTCCCCGAGGGAAGAACAGTGAAGCATGTCTGGAAAATAGCTTGCCTTCTACGGTGCTGTTTAACCTGTGTCTGAATGGCTAAGGCCTCAAGGCTTACAGGCTCTAGGGCCTTTTCTCAATGGCCCCTTCTGTGCAGCAAGAGTCCAGGCCTGGAGCGCTGGGGTACCCTCCAGCTCTACCCCAGGAGCAGTCTATCCTCAGGGTGTCTCCCAGCCTGTGCCTGCAGGCTTCTGGTAGCATGCTGGAGGACAGATCTGAGCTTCTGCCTGGCACATTCCCTTGTTGGGGACTCTGCCAGGGATGGCAGCCTTTAAACGCCTCATTAATATTCAAATCTATTCAAGTCATTTCAATTTGAATTCTATGCATATTATCAGATAGAACAAAATGCAAATATATACAAATTCATCCATATGAAGAAATAAATAGGAGAAGCTGTGCATAATGGGATTATAATCATTTTCAGAGTTTGTCCCTCTCCTTTAATTCCCCAAGCCCCAAGGCCTGAAGTTGGTCTTGATGCTCCCACCTGGGACAGTTTAATGGCAAAATAATCCTTCTTGAACACAGGTTCTTTGAGGGCTGAACCCTTTATAAACCCATTTCAAGACATTACCATGAGGTACCGATTGTTTCTCTCTCTGGCTCTTTGGGTAGAGTTGGAAGGTTGAAGGTAGTATATTCAGACTCTGGGAGGTCTAGGATCTGGCTTTAGCCAGAGTTGACCCCTCTGGCCCTTGGCAGGGCAAGGTCTCAGAGAAGGGGCTTCATGGTCTCAAACTTCCCCAGGAAGTTTTTTGCACCTGTTGGTCACCTGAACAGGGAGAGCTAAAGTCTCACCCTTCTAAAATACTCTCTAATGAGAACCAGACTTCTTGACCACTTTAAAGAACATTGACTGAATTCAAAGAGCAAAATGGTCCTGGGATATGCCTGATATTCTACCCTGCTCCATCAAGTGTAAAGACAGACCAGCAAATGGGTCCTCCAGTTCTCAGCCTTCCTGTCTGTCCAAGTTCCCCACCTCCTCTCACCAGATACTCATTCAAAAGCCAGACACTCAAGCACAAGCCTGGGGAGAAAAAGCCAAGTAACAGGCAGCAAACCTCTTCCTAACTGCAGCAGACCAAATGCAGAAAACCACAGCAAGTATTTCTTCTTTCTCTCGCACTGTTGTTGCTACTGGATCTCCATTTCGCTTCAATTACTCCAAAGACAGGAGGAGGCCCCGGGTATATGGTGTTTTAAAGGGGGAGTTCTCTTGCTCTATGCTAATGAAGGCAAAGTCAATTGCTATTAAGAACCATTTAGTGCAATTTAACTACAGAATCTAATAGATGCTCCCCTAATCTCTCCCCTACGGAACTCAATGATAGCAGTGGCTCCATTGAATAATGCAGGCGTAATTTATGTCAATTCATAGTATAACAACCATTTCGTACTCAGCAACCTTTATTTAATAATCCACAACTACTTTATTTATAGATATAAATGGCAGAGCAGGGGTGTCATTCTCTCTAAATTACAGAGAGGGAGACTGAGGCAGAGTTCCCACATGAGCAGGATGTTTATCTAGAGTGGGAGACTCATCCAGCTTTATGTCTTTAGTGTTGGTAGTAGACAAAACAATGGACCCCAAAGATTCCCATGTCTAACTCCTGAATAGGTTATCATATGTGACAAAATAGATTGTGGTGGACATCCATTAAGTTAAAGTGCTAGGGGAGAAGATGGTTATGGTTATACCATGTTGGGGCTGATACAGATGTTAAAGGTCCTTGTAAGGGAGAAGCACAGGGGTGGGAGGCAGAAGCGGTGGATGATGTGAGACATGAGCTGGAAGTCCACCTCCTGAAATGTCAGGTAATCACTTGTCTCATTTTAAGCCAGTAACTTCTCAAAAACTTATTAAGGCGGGGAACAAAAGGAATTGAAACTGTTCCTGTACAGCTTTCCTCAGCTGGGGTTCCTTTTCTCAAGCAGGGATTTCAGCAAATATTGTGAGTAACTTTTTCTCACGTCCCCTGGAGATCATGAGATCCTGGTACTGTTTCAGAAGCACAGGAGATAATTTAATTCTTTATAGACAATGGATGCCTTTAGATCATTAAGGAGTTGACATTGTCAAAGCACCCCATCTTTCCCCGAAGGCCTTGCTTCCCCTGAAATCTAGCCTCAAAGGAGACTAACTGTTCCAAGCAGGTTGATGCTGGACTTCAGCTCTACCTTGACACATCTGGAAACATGGAACCAGAGGGTACCAAACACCTCACCTGTGCTGGATGCCCTTCGCAACATGTCAAATAACCAGCCCCACAGTGTTGAGACTGGCAGGAGGGGAGCCCTGATTCTATTTACAGAGGAGGATGAAGCCCAAGTTCCTGTATTAGGTGAAGCCAGTGTCCTCCTGGCCACTGGTGTAGGGCCAGGGTTACATGCTTGGAGAAGGAACTGGGTGTGAACTGGGAGCTTTAGAGCCTCAGGAAGTTTCCTACCAGTTGACAGACCGACACACATAGAAACTGTATGACAGAAAGGCATGGCCAGATGCCCAAGGAAAGCCTGCCCCAAGAAGAACTTCCTGGCACTTCCTGGCTGATACTGGTATTATTTGTTTATGCAATGGACTACAGTGTTCCCTGTATTTAGTCTCATTTATAACATAGAGTTATGGTCAAGAGTGGTTCTCCACAGCCTACCATATGCAGAGACCCTTGTGCCTTGGTGGAAATCAACACATCTTGATGAAATTCAGTCTCAAGTTTTCTTTCTGCTGCACAGTGGGTACTCAACACACCACCTCCATGTGATCACACAGGACATGCTTCAGGCTCCTCATTTCCCAAACACCTTTAAGTATACCATCCTATATGTAGGGACCCTGAGCGGAGACCTGGAGGAACCCTGCAAGGGACTCCAATTTGGTGTCTCTAGGTTTTCATGGGAATTGTCACATTTATTATCTTGTACAGCCTCAGAGAGGACACAGAATAACTTAGGCTTAGTTTCCTTCTCTTTTAAAGCAAGAATGAAAGTTAATTTAGGAACAAAGAACACAATGAGTGCTAATGTGTTCTAGAGATTGTATATAATGTATGAATGCAAGAAGGAGTTAAATTATTATCAGACATTCCCAGGGAGCACTTGGTGCAAGGTACTCCAGAAGCTCAAGGCAATAACAGCTGTGAATTTAGAGCAGGGTCTAAGTCAAGTGACATATGACACAGGAGATAGGTGTTATCCATAGCTATGGACATATGATATGTGAGACGTGAGATTCATTTCCTGCCCAGGAAATCTTGGCTGGATTCCTACTGTGCATCCTAGTTCCAACAAAGGTGTAGACTGACAAAATCCAGAGGATTGGCCTGACCTTCTGAGGGATGTGGAAGGAATTCAGGCAAGAAATAAACCTCTCCAATATGCTGTGACAAGATCCCCAAGTGAGTTCCAAGGTGGGATATAGGAGGGAGGAAGTCACTTACTTGTGCTACAGGGAGGGTGGTAGAGAAGACTTCCATCCTGGTGGGGGAAGCTGTGTGCTGGGGGCAGAAATTAGCTAGAGTTCCCCCCCCCCCCGGGGGTGGGGGGGAACCTGGGGAGGAGGGGCATCCTGGGGGAGGGGCATCCTGGAAGGAGGAACATAGTAGCAACAGAGCTTCAGTAGCTGGAATGAAGACCACACTGAAGAGGTGTAGGAGAGTTGGGGAGGGGAGTTAAGTAATCCCAGGTTAATTTTGATAAACTCTAGGAGTCCACAACTACATCCTGAATGGCTTTCCCTCCAAAAGCCAAGGAATATCATGTACCTGTAAAGAAGCCAGACCTTCTGTGTGTCTTTCTCCATTCCTGCACACTTGGCTATGGACCCTTCCAAATTTCTTCAAGTATAAGGAGTGCCTCACGGTCCCAGTCTTGATCAGGAGAAGTAATACTGTGACTTAAAAAAAATAACACTACAGTCTTAAGATCTGGAGGCCAAACTGTGTCCCACATGTGCCTGCTTTCTTTTTCTTCTGTCCACCTGCCTCTTCTCTTTCCACCTGCCTGTCCCCAGCCATAAACCTAAGATAATCAATGTATAAAAGGAAAAGCCTACAGGTTTGGGGGTGGGGTTCTGTTCATGATGGGCAAGTCAGCGCATCATGAGAGGGTACAGGCAGTAGAACCCAGTCACTCACCTCCTCACCAGGAAGTAAAAGAAAGCAAAAAGGGGTCATCATCCTGTGATCTCTCTCAGGGACATATGCCCAAAGATCCCAAAGCCTCTGCTGCACCATTCTTAAATGTCCCACTACCTCCCTATAGCAATGCCCTGGAGACTATGACTTTAATACCTGGGTCTTTGTGAGCCAGTCAAAATCCACACTGCTGTATAAGTGGAATGAGAAGAGTGCCCTTGAGCACCACTGGCTTCCCTCACATTCCTAGTGGCTGCTGGATTCAGCAATTCAGATATGTGGTTCCCCTTTAGCGATTTGGATTGAAGAAAGAGACCCAGAGGCCTAGTGATGAGCACATCTATTTTTTTATGAATTGAAAAATAAAATGACAGTAAGCAGCTAGCAGATCCCAGTTCACAATGAAATGAATATCAATGTCTATGGTGGTATTGACCTTGAAGATTTTTTTCCCTTCAAATATAAAATGAGAACTCTTGTGGTGCATTATGATAGACATTCTGAATCTCTTCACTCTACAAAGCAGAAACTCTCCCTTTATGGAACTGTGCATCTCTAGTGTACAGCTCTGAGTTTAAAATAAACATTCTAAAGTGCAGGTGAAGAAAATCTATGCCTGAGCTTAGCTGCATTCTTCCCTGTCAGATGGATCACTACGCAGCTTCCCAGGTTCTATCGAGGTGGGACAGGGCTCAAAGTCCCATTGAGAAGAAGGGCTCTTCATTTCTTCTAAGCTATAAGGAAGGCAGTGCTGACAGCCTGGCATAAGTGCCATGTCCCCGATCCCCTGTGCTTGATCTCACTGTGAGTTCGGGTTTCCTAGATTCAAGGCTCGCTCAGTGTACTCCTTGGTTCCATTCTCTCCAGCGACAAATCACCCGAGGGTAATGTAATATGAAAACCATTAGCTGTAGCTCCCTTGAGTCACCTTAAATCTTCTGGTTAGAAGCATCTCTCAAACCTCTGTGGGCTTGGAGTCAGCAGTGTTCATGCAAGAGCCGGTGAGGGAAGAAGGCACAGACGCCAGATTCAGAACATCGAGAAGCATCATCAAGTTCATTCAAATCAGCTCTCTCTCTCTCTGTGTGTGTGTGTGTGTGTGTGTGTGTGTGCGCGCGTGTGTGTGTTTGTGTGTATGTGTATGTGTGTGCATATATATGTATGTGTGTGTGTGTGGGGGGGGGAGGCATTAAGGTACAGCCTGCTGGGCCAAATCCAAGAGTCTCTGATTTAGGTTTGAATCAGAACTCTTTCTTCTACCCCGTGGATGCTGCTACTGGTGAATCAGCTGACCTGCAGCCTACATGTTGAAAAGCACTGTGACAGAGAAGCTGGGAGCCCTAAGAAGGCTGGAATACTCCCCTGACATATCAAAGAGTTTCCAGCTAAAATCACATACATTACGTTTGTATCTACAGATAGAGGGATATGTGACCACACCACCAGATCCCTTTTTCTCTGCAATTGTGAATGAGCAAAGCTAATAGATTTCACATCAGTTCAAAAATCAATAACAGGAGTGAAAAAGGATAATCTAACTAAAACCTAAATAAATACAGTAGAAAACTCTTAAACCTTTTCCTTGGCATGAATCTGGTTATTGATCTTAGAACGTCTTCTAAGGTTGGGAAGGCAAGGTAGGGTTTTTGTATTATTTTAGCAGGAGACCAGAAGAGAAGAGTAATAAAGGTTTCTGAGTGGTATTTGATTCTGGGTAACTTTAATGTTATTATTATTATTATTATTATTATTATTATTATTACCTACAATGCATGAATTTCTGTCTGTGAATTTTTCTGCCACGGTTTGGTGAAGAGGAAACACAAAGCCAAGTTCAAGCCTGGAAAGGAAGGGGGCGCTTGTGTAGGTTTGGAGCCCAGGCAACCATTGGCTGAGAGTGCAGCTCGGATATCACCTGTGTGGCCGAGGAAGGAGCTCAGGCCACAGGATGAAAACTCACAATTTGATGTCTTCCAGGCCAACGTCTATCTGCCCTGCATTCTTCCTCTGATTCTATCTTAAAAGTGCTTTTAAACTTTCATGTTTCATTACTTTATCATAAGTGTCTATCTTAAGCCAATATTATGATTTTAAGCATGGCCTAGGCAGATACGTGTCACGTTCCACAGAGATTTCTAACACCAGGTAAGCTGTCTGCTGAAGCCCAAGTGAGGAGAATCGGAGGCTGAATGACATTCAGGCTTGTCTGCCTTCCAAGACTCTTTTTCACTCCTTTTTAATGACCATTCTTAATCATTTCAGAACCATATAGTCTCCTGGCATTTTTACTATTCCAGACTTAGAGAGAGAGAGAGAGAGAGAGAGAGAGAGAGAGAGAGAGAGAGAGAGAGAGAGAGAACAATTTTGATGTCTTGAAATGCCTTTTTTGTGTAGAGTAGTATCATTCTCGGATCACAGAGCAAACACAAGCTTAACCTCTCCCTGGACCAAATGGGGCTTAATTAAAAAAAAAAAAATCTGTTGAAGGGAAGTTAGAGGGGAGGGAGTTAGGTGTGATGGATGCTTGTTAAGAAATGAGCATTTGCTTTTCTAGATGTTAAGCTAAACTGGAGCTGGCTGGTGGAGGGACAGAGTGAGTGACAAGCCACTTGGGATGCTCTTCATCCCTTTGTGCAGGAGAAGACATTTCCTTCTGTGTTCTCAGCTCTTCCCATCCCGTGTAGACCTTACAGAAGAGAATCGCAGGCCACACTAGGCTGCTTGGCTCATAGACACTCACATGGCTGCCAAAGCAATGTCGTGACTGATATCCTTCCCAACAGCCTGGAAGAGAGGGCTCTTGGGGTCTTCTATCCTGTCACTTGCCAGTGATGTGATCTTCAGGCAAAGCCTTGGTTGTTCTCGTTAGCAAATGGGTTTAGCCATCCCTGCTTCACTCGGCTGCTATGGGGCTAAGTCAGAGAATGTACGCAAGGCTCAACCAAGGACTCGATCCTGAGACCTCAAGGACACTTTTCCACAGCTGGTCCAGTTGACTCAATAGCCTCAGGTTTCAGGGAATATAAAAATGCCAGAGAGCAGCATCCAAGGCCATTACTGATCTGGTTGAGCCTTCCACTGCTTCCCCTTTCCCAGTCCACCTTCAGGGTAGAACCCAAAGCTCTACTAGAAACCTGGCTTGTGAAAAGAATGGTAGGTGACCAAGCTAGGAACTAGGAAAACAGCAAAGCCAAGGTCACATGTCTCATCGTTACAGCAAATCTTAATTTAGGAGGGGTGCCTAATATTTTCATCAGGTCCTAAAACTACACAAGGAATAGAATGGTCTGTGATCTGGACTAAGGCTTTGACTTTTTAATGCAAAAACCTTTCTGTTTTGACAGACAATGCTTAGATGGTCTCTGTCATTCACCACTTAATCTCCCTGTTCACTGAAGACTAAATATCTTCTCTCTACCTCTGCTGCCTTCTATGCCTGGGAACAGCAGCTGGAAAGAAACATTGAGCAGGTAACAGCTCACCTCATTGCAGTAACAACAGCAATGGACGACTACAATGGTGAGTCCCATGAGAAATGTGGTTTGGGTTTAGGCAAACCTCACAGAAGACTCCACTAACAACCTAAATCAACAGAATGGTCACATGACATCTGATGACTTCAAGCAACATCGGTGGCCAGTTCTACCAGCCACTTGGGTACCAGGCAAGATTGTGGTATACCCCTGACAATGGTCCCGTCCTTCCTTCATCCCATGTCCACAACTTCCACTGATGATGCATGGACCAACTCGGGAGGGGGGACACTCAGGTACACCTCATAACTCCGAGGGGCAAACTGGGACATTGGAGATTACTAGAAAGAACGATAATAAGGAGTTTTTTGGGCCACCAACACCCTCCTACCATTTGTCCTGAAGAGCATAGTATACCTGCTTTTAGCCTAGCATTGACATTTGGTTACCTTGCTAGGAAGAACACCCTATTAAACAGATGCAATTGGTGGCAAGTTTCCTCTAATGCTGCTCGAATTTAGTATCTCTTCCCAGAGATGAAAACAGAATTCACCTCAACAGCCTGCTCAAGACACCAGCATGGAAACAGCACACCCACTCTGATAGGGTGTGAAGAGCAGTTGGAACCATGTAGAATGGTAGAGGGTTCAGGACTAACAGAGAGTATGCTGGCTCAAGGAAGGTGGAGCTTCTGTGGCTAGCCCCCTCTGGGGGATGACTGAGATTCAGTACATTCAGGAAAAGCCCTCACTGTAGAGAAATGCTGGTGACCTGCAATTACTCGTCCCCTTTGTGCAGTTCTTCCAGGCCCCTTTGAGCATTATTAATTGAACCCGCCTAGCTTTAGCCTCTCTGTGTAGGAATTCCTCTGAACATTCTACTTTCACTACCTAGTGGGCTCTGGAAAGCAGAATCCAGCCTCTCCCTGGGAGGGAAAACTGTGGCTACTTCTTCATCCGCACCCCTTCGGGGTTGGGTGGGGTGGCAGAAGGGCCCAGCTTCAGGCAGCCCTGCTGTGCCTTAAACCACTGGGCATCCATCCCTCTGCAGTTGACGCTGGGCTCACTTCTGGCTTTGCAAGCGCGGCTGCTGCCACCATCAGGCTGACTTCGGGACTGCAATCTTCTGCATATGTCTGATTCCCCAAACATTTTTGCTAACTCCCATCACAGCAGTTGACTCTCTTAAAGGCTCAGCACCCTATGTAAGAAAATGGCTTCAGAAGCCAGCTTCCCAAATAGCTGCAGTTCAACTTAAAGATGGAGTGGACCCCAGCATTTACAACCGAGGCATAGAAAAGTGCAAGTCCCACAGTATAGGGAACAGAGACACTGGGGGATTAAGTGGTGGTTTCGCCTTAGTCATCAGGGCAGCTAGGCAACTCGGTAGCAGAGGATGAGAACCTTCTTGTACAGTACTTGGATGCATACATAACTTTCTGTTCCCTGAATGCTTACTTACCCAGAGAGTCAACTAGGCCCCAGTGTGACTCTGAAGCTGTCATAGCTCCCAGCATTGCCAAGGGTGACAGGTGGACTGTCACACTGCACCAGAGTGAAGTCACCTGTGACATTTGCAGGTGACTGATGGAAATGGGCACTGACATGCATTGGAGAACAGAAGGGCACAAGGGTTCCTTGCTGAAGCCCAGGAAGTGAGTGGCTTGCCAGGGGATGTTTCTCTTGGCAGCATCCCTGGTGACTTGTGAGCATCAGAGGTCTTCCTTGGAGAAATACCTTTAAATAAACTTTAAGCATCCCTGGGACTCTAGCTTGGGCACTTCAACATCTTTATGTGCACTGACATCACAGGTTCTGGTTTTTTGGTCTTTTCATTAACTCTTAAATTTCATCTGATAGTTTTGAATTTATTCATAGACTTCTAGGTACCCAATAGAGTGCTAGACACTGGTGTGGTAAAAGGTAGGATATTTTAACCAAGGGATTACGAAAAGATCCCTCAGCTCCTTGATTTACAGATATCTAAAGGTGGAAGCAGAGGTGGGGAAGAGAACAAGGGAATTACACAAATAACTTCTTGATTACATTTCTGCCTTGCCACTTCCCAGAGACCAGTGCCCTGGAAACCTTGAGCCTTTGGGGTAAAGGCAAACTTCGGAATTGTGTCAGAGTCTGGGATCATAAAGAACTAGGACTACAAGGCTTGGTTACCTTCTGAAGGTCAACCACGGGACTGAGCTCCTTGATCTTTTATAAGGAATAGCTAAAACCCCCTTTTTATGTTTGGACACACACGGATGCTTACCACAAATTATACAAATGTGCAAGAGATAAAGCTTAGTAGGAAAGCATTTTCATAGTGAGGCCCTGGATTATTTCTACGGTTCTGAGAGGTGTGGTGGTGGTGGTGTGTGGGGGTGTGTGGGGGTTAGCGATGAGAACAAGGTTTTCCTTCCATCCCAGCATCTGATCTTCTCATGCATAGTTTATGTTGATGATCTGAAGCAGCCAGAAGCTACCAGCTTCTCCATGAAGCACAAACCCACACAAAACAAGACTGGAAAGAACTTTGATCAGACATCACCTTTCTAGGGGCTGATAGCATCCAACCTGCCTTCATTGCTATTGTGATAAAATGAGGTGCTATTTGTGCACTGTATTTCTGAAGATTTGCATAGATGCTAATTATCCTAGTCGTCATTATGCAAACAGAGGTATTGGTACTACTATTACCATCAACATGGCCAAAAGAATTTGCCAGGTGCCAAAGAGATCTTGAATGCATGAGCTACCTCCTAGAAAACTATCCAAAACAACCCAACTGTTGCTAAGAGATAGAGTCCTAGACCACTCTTAGGTCCTTTCTTACCAGTGGCTTTCTGCATTCCTGATGACCTGAGTTCTTCTCTGAAAGCACTCACAATAGAGTCTTGCTCAACAGGCCAGCCTTAGACAAGACATTCAGAAATCTAAAGCTTTGGAAATGCTGCTGACTACATTTAGAGGTTTTGTCCCCCCCCCCTCTACCTCCTACTGAGCTTCCTGCCAGCTACCATAGGTTCCTGGAGAGAGTAGACCACAGAAGACATGGTTAAATCTGAGGACATATATTCTCTACTCCTGAATGGAAGGTTCCTTTGCATGGGAGACTTGTGAAGCCTTTCTGACATTTTAATAGAGCCATCTAAGGTGCTACCTCGGTTCCCCTGATGCCTACAGTTTACTTTTTCTTGAGAACAAGAAAGACATTGCCAGCAAAATACACCCCCTCCCCCCGGGAAGCTCGCCTTCGTCCTCCCTTCTCAAAATACCCTCGGGAAGCTCGCCTTCTTCCTCCCTTCTGACACATTGTTCCTCCCCAATGTGGTGTTTCCTCTGACCCTGTATTCTTCAGGGGTCTTCAGAAAGGGTTAATTCCCATCTCTCATACCCTCCAACCACCTATAGTCCAGGTGTCCTCAGCATTTCATGCCTCTGGTGATTTGAGCTCTCCTCAACACCCCTTATGTGCCTTCCCTTGGGTGGGCAGACCAAGAGTTAACTAGGCTCCCCATTGCTATTTTATTGTCCACTTTCCCATATCTGAACATACCAGCCACAAAGAAAGATGATCTGGAAAGAGGAAAGTGTACTTCCACTCAATTCTACAAGTTTTCACCCTCAGGGAAGTACAGAGAATACCGAAAATAACAAGTGAATCCCCACAGCTCTGATATGGAGAGGACAACAGACCCTAAACTACTAACTACCTTTTAAAGGTACTGACTTCATCCTATTAATCCACCCTTAAAAGATGTATCATGCTATTCACAACCATGAGCCAGCCAGCTTTGCCATCCCCAAGGTTCCTCTCTCCTTTCAAACACATCCATTCTAGGCTCTGCTGCTAAGTATGCTGTTTTCTCTTCAGTCTTCCTGTCTATGCACACTCCCAGGTACAGCCTGGACTACTTGCTATGCTTTACCCATAGCACACCTATACATCTTTTTAGAGTAAGCTCACATGGCATCTCTTCTGGACATCCTTTTATGATGCCTTGAGCTGTCTCGGATGGTTGTAGAGCATCATGCTATAGCTTTCCTGGAAGTGTTGCCTCTCTGTCCAGACATATGGCCTCACCTATTTCCACAGCAGTCTCTGACACCACACCTACCGCACAGTAGGCTTGAAACAAGTGCTACATGAATGGTCAATAGCTGAGCTTCTTGTCACAGAATACTATTTGCTCATAAAATAAGAAGCAATCAACTTTGTCCCCTGAGACATTAGACCCTATGGAACGCCTGAGGGGAAATTTGAAAGGGTAAAAGCCATGTGCGTTTGCTCTCCTATTTTCAGTTGCCATAATGTCAGCTACAGTTGAGAAGAATCTAAACTAGAAACAGCTACCCTGTGCTTTTCCTCAAGGGAGCAGACCACCTAGGTCATTCAGCTTCATTTGTCTAAGACAGACTCATGCAAAATCTAATGGTTTTAGTTTTAACCATCCAAACCCCAGAATTGGGCAAATTTGCTTGACCTTGGCAGTGGAGACCCAGGCAGGTCTGTGTACACACGTGGAAGGGTGCAGGATGTCATGTAAAGACTTCTAGATTACCAAAAGAAACCTCTCAGGGTATGTAGGAAGTGTCTGTGACCACAGCCTTAGCTGGTATTCCCAGGAAGGAGGAGATGATTGTTTACCTCTCGCTCACTAGAACCCACATGGGCCCCAACAAAAGAACAATGGAAGGCACACTATCCAGCCATACTGGCCACCATCCCAAGGCCTAAGCTTGTTACCAAGTATACCCAGAGAATGCTGACATTTATTTAATCCTCATAGTGGTGTTGACTGTGTACTCATGGAAACATTGTATGCTTGCGGAAGATATTTGTTTCCAAGCAGCTTATGCTAAATTGCCATGATATAAAGGAAACACTTATCCAATATTGACATTTACTGACTTCTGGAAGTATACCGCCAGAATACTCATTCTTTACCTGTGGGAGGGGAGAGGGGGCAGAGATAAGCACGCTGTTTGATGCTAAGCTCTGCCAAGCAGGAAGTGGATCAAAGTGCACTTTGGTGTCCTTACTAAGCCTTCCTGTGACCTTTCACTCTATAGCACAGAGTGGGTTTGGAGGGGTGTGTTTGTGAGGTCACGTTCTGTCATGCTTAGTACTAAAACTCTGGCAGAAAGCAGAGCACAGTATCCCTTGTGTGCCTGGGAGAGAAGCATTTTAATGATCTAGAAGTATCTAAAGTCTCACTTGATGTGCATACCTAACTGAGTAAATTCTGATTTCCCCTCAGGGAAAGAAAATGCCACACAATGACATATGGAATAGTGCTATGTGCCAGTGAAGTCGGCTCGCACTTCATTCCTTGAACTGGAAATAAAGCCCTCTTCTATTTGCAATGCGGGTGAAGCCGTGAGAACCCAGGCACAGGGCACTGGCTGGTACGTGGCTCCCCACTCCCTTACAGGTAGCATTGATGACTCACTGAACTGCAGGCACTGAACAGCCTCAGGTGAACCCTGGGGATCTAAGGATTCTGGCGCATTCACTGGCCTTGAGTAAAAACTGTGGCTGCAAGAACCACCCCTGAAGTGAGGATTGGTGCCATGGGGAATCAAGCATAGGTAGAGGTGTGTGCATGACATCACCTAGCTCCTCTTCTGTCGGATTAGCACATGGCTAGGAACAGGCACGGGTGACCTCCCAGGCCTCTCTATCTCTTGATTGACCTCGATTTTAAAGATGTCTGAGTTGTTTTTCCACCTAGAACTCATCTTAGCATCTTCCAGTGATAAGAGCTGCTTGCAGCTGAGCTCCTCTGCTTGCCCACCTCACTGCCCCCCCTCCACCCCCATCTCCACTAAGACCTTAAAACAAGTATTCTTGGCCCTTCTCGCAACTCCTCCATCAAAGGCAATTTTATTTTTTTCTCGCTCCTGTTTCCAAAACAGTTTATCTTTTTTATCTCCTTGGAAGAAAAGTACCTACAAATCAAAGGTATCATTAGTATTGTTATTATTTTGCTATTGAAATCTCTTGAATTCACTCTGGATTATTCATGTGCTTTTTTTGGGTCTGCAATATAATACTGCCTAAGTCACCCCTACTGGGCTAAACAAAAATGAAAAATTGCATCTTCAGGCCTAATCCACGGCTCCACCCCATCTCCTGCTGGTCCTGGCTTCCACCAACAGAGGCATACACACCAGGCAAGGCTGCTCCTTGGTACAATGCCTAGCTCACTGCTGCTATGCTCTGAGCCAGATCCTCCTTCCTGTACCCATGGCATCCTCTCAGTGTCATGCTATGATGTTGATCCCCCCCCAACACACACCCCTGTGCCCCTGGGGAACTTCTTTTCCATCCTCAATAGATCTGAGGGCTCCCTGTTGGGCAGCAACCACTGAAGTCACCCCATCTCCTACAGGCAGGCCCCATTTCCTCACCCAGAAGGTTTATTAAAGAAGTGGTTCCATGTCCTTGGCAGTAGTGTTCTGACCTTTCAAGATAAAAGAAGTGATTCTCCCTCCCCTAGATGCTATGCCACTGGAGTGCCAGGAGCAGGGAGGCTCATACTCATCACTGTTTATCTTTCATTCTGGGCAAGGACAAGTACCCTTAGAATTAAGTACCCCAGAGTTAAGTACTCTTAGAGTTAAGTACCCCTAGGGTTGTTCACTCAAAGTTTATTTTTCTGATTATCCTCTGAACTGAACCCTTTGCCCTCCACTTCATTTCGGGGGGCCCTGTCTAACATGTTTGTGTTCTTTACCCAAGCTCCTCCTCTTCCCTCCTTTCCCCATGAGAGCTCTTGGCAAATTTGACCTTCTTTCAGTCGCTCCTCTCCTCCATGCTTACTGTCACCCCTATGGCTTCTGCACCAAGCCAGCTCTCCTCACCCAGTCTGTTCACCGTCTATCTGATGCTCTTCTGTTTCCTTGGAGATTCAGATTTCTTATAACTCTGCCATTCAATGGCTACCTGGTTCTCCTTTTGATGTGTCTTGATCATCAGGAGAGCATCTATTAAGGAGGTGGATCCCAGACAGATATTCAGGTAGGGGATGCTACTTACAGGTGAAATGTGAGTTTATTTTTACTCTAAATGTTCAGAACAGTGAGGAGCATAGACAAAACAAACATGCATTCGGGGTAGGGCAGAGGTGGAATCCTGTCACCATCCCATTACTGGACAGGACAGGACAGGACAGGACACAACCCTCTGGAAATGCCAAGTGGAATGCCAGTTCATAGATAAAACACTCTTCCTAGGGCATGTGCAGCAGAAGCCACCATGTCTGTACCACCGAACATCGCCCAAACTGTCTCAGAACCAAAGACGCAAGAGAAGCAGGGAGTCTTCAGTCCTGCTGAGACCCTATTCCTTCAAAGTCACCTAAGATGTGTGTGTGCAGGGTAGATGGAATGAGGCTGGAAGATTAAGGAGGGCATAGAAGAAAATGGCTGTGGTGAACTGAAATAATAAAGGGAAAAAATGTAGCAAGTTCTAAGTTTATGGATGACAAGGGAATCGGTTCTTCTTCACCCCGGGGCAGAACATACCGTTTCTCTGTGGGAGGCAAATTGTGCTGTGACATTATCCTTCTCTATACAAAGCTTGGCCATCCTGACAGCTGAGGGGAGAGGCATCCCCAGCGAGAGAGAAACTCTCAAATAGCATATGCTGGCAGCTCTCCATCCCCTATCAGGGCCAAACCGAGAGACACTGGCAGGGTGAGAACAGAGAACTGTCTTTTGGCTTTTCTACTGCTACCTTACAAAGGAAGCAATAGTTGATCTCAATCTACAGAAGTCCAAACTTTAGAAGAGGTAGGATGTTACTGACATCAACTATCTTATCTTCTGCCCTCTCTCAAGGGTTGTGGAACAAACTAAAAGTGAATCAGTCAAAAATCCAGGAGAGCAAAGAAGATTGAGGTGTACTTTATGAATTTACCCACATGCTAATGAAAATTTCACAGCATTGGGGCGCTCTGGGTCCTGGGAGAAAGATGATGAGAACTGCCTTCTTAGAACTCCAAGAAGACACACAGATCCCCACTGGGACAAGTGCTGGGTAGCAGATGGCCATGCCTTCAGCATGGCATATAAAGTCCTACTGAGAACCCTGGTTCCTTGTTCTCTCTGAATAAAGGATTATCCTGACCCTTTATACATTTCTGTGGGAAAGCATCCAGAGGGTTCAGTGTGTAGGAGTCAAGGTCCAGGCAAGTGTGTGTGTGTGTGTGTGTGTGTAGAGGGAGTGTCACTGTGGTAGCAACCTCACTCCTTGGTTAGGGAGTGGCAGTAGGGACCCTATCCTGCTAGAATCCCATGGGCCAGTCCTTCCATGTCCTGTTGAAGGTAGATCTGCTCTATCTAATAATTTAACCAATGCATGACAGTAGGTACGATATGGTACTAGGATACATACACATGTGCACACACACTTAAACAGAATCTTCTGAGAGAATTTATAATACTCTGCACAACACCCATATTTTTAATGTGGATTAAGGTCAGAGAGATGGCTCAGTAGATAAATGTGCTTGCCACCAAGCCTGATGAACTGAATTTTATCCCCAGAAACTACATGGAAAGAGGCAACTAACTCTGCAAGTTCTCCTCTGACCTCCAAACAGGCACCTTTGCATCCACCTTCATGAGAGCAGACACACAAAAATAAGTAGATAAATGTAATATATAGTCGGGCGTAGTAGGGCACGCCTTTAATCCCAGCACTTGGGAGGCAGAGGCAGGCAGATCTCTGAGTTCAAGGACAGCCTGTTCTACAGAGTGAGTTCCAGGACAGCCAGGGCTACACAGAGAAACCCTCTCTTGAAAAAAACAAAACAAAAAAAGTAATATATATGTATATATTTTACGTGTTCAGGACTCAAGTCAAAAGATCTTGCTATCACATTGCAATGAACCAATCAAACATCTTCCCTCCTAACTGTATGGTGCTGCTCCTACACACATGATTTCTAGTGTTCAGAACAGGAAGCTCAGATTGCCTGACCCTGCTCCTTTCTCAGAGACTTTTTGAGGCTTCTTTGGAACTCTATGGGCTATACATCCATTGTTGGACATTGCAAACCAACTTCAGAACACCAAGAATAAGGAAATGATGTAGATTGCATGGGGCTGCGGTTTCTTCCTACTGTCCTCAGGGCTAAGAGTGGATGAAACAGAGCATTTACCCTCAGTAGGTAAATATTTAAAGATTCATATGAGGCAGTCAAGAAATAGCTTGGTACCGAGAAAGGATCAAGCCCAGTAGAAAATACATTCTATAATGATTCAGGCAGGCAGGGAAGCACTTAGACATCTCTAGGATGCACATGCCAATCTGAGAAAGTACTTATCAAGCTTCTAAAAATAAAAAAGGCTCACAAAAACTTGCATGAGATCCATGCAAATGTGTGTGTGTGTATGTGTGTGTGTGTGTGTGTGTGTGTGTGTGTGTGGTATAAGGTCCCCTTCTTCTCTTACAAATTCTACAGGAAACTTCCCAAGTGAATTAGTTAAGATGCAAAGGAGAATGTGAGTCTCTATAGGTGTATGTATGTGTGTGGAGTGGACATACACTAGTGTGCACACATCCCATTGGTAATATAACTCTACATCAGGATTCTGGGGTGGTTCATATTCATCTAGTGTGAAGTTTTTGTGCAAAGGCTGCTTGTCTTCATGTTGCTGTAGGGACTCCTGTGGAGGTGCACACACCCATATGAATGTGTGTGTGTGAGCTCATTATAAATCTGCACAGACATGTTTTACACATACTTCTAAGGGGAGGGGTCCCTTGAGTTTAATCAGGAGTGATAACTGCAGAGTTTGACCTGCATGGACTGAGGGGAAAATCTACAGTGACAATAAGGACCAGGGAAAGAGAGAAGGGAGCCTGGTTTTACTTATATTTGGCTTCTCCTGACAAGAGAAGCAAGAGGATACACACTGTTTGTGAAGGCGGACCAATGGGGATGTTCTGCTGTCTTGAAAACTTTTACCCTTCATTTAATCAACAGATGGATGTTCTCTGTTGTGGATTTTTTTTTCTTTTTCTGAAAGTCCTGTCCCTCCAAGAGCTGTGCTGGCAGGCACACATGCTGTCTCAGATGGCAGAGGTGGCACTGGCATTCCAAAAGAGTGGGACGGAACGGGTTGACTTGGCCCCTTCAGTCTCAATTCCACAGGTGACTGTTGATGCCCTTAGCTAAGAAGGCGCTTAGTCCTCCCTCCACCAGGACCCACCCCATGACTCGCAGTGGCAGGAGCCCAGAGGTAACAAAGTTCTTTCTGGAGAGTCCACCTGCTAGGCTGCAGAAAGGAAGCAGTCTGCACCAGGGGCGAAATTCCATTTCCTACACCTAATCCAGTGCTTGGTAGGATTCAGAATTCAGCCTTGCTCAGGGAAACGGGTGACATTCAATGCAACTCTTTACAAGCTTTCTTTTCCCCAGTCACTGTAAATACCCACCTCAGAACGTTCCGTAATCGCATCCCTTTCTGCAACTGTGCAGACCTCGCACATTTGCTTTAAACACACCAGGGCAAGTTAACCTTATTGAAGCTGAAATCTCTACCTACGCCAGGCTCCCCTTTTCCAACCTGGCTATAAAGGCGAGCAGGCACCCAGAAGTTCCTAATGGCCTAGCCACACGGATGCTACCTAATTAATATACCGGGTGCATAAAGAACTTACATGCATCGGAGAGTTGGAGTTAGACGTGGACAAGAGAGACGAGAAAGTGCAGCCTCCCCTGTTCTCCCAGCCCCTTCCATCCGAAGGGAAACACACAGTACCCATTTTGTAGCATTTGCAAACGCCAAGAAGCAACGCTACTTAACTGC
The DNA here is from genome assembly GCA_902729485.2 of Mus minutoides. NCBI lineage: Eukaryota > Metazoa > Chordata > Mammalia > Rodentia > Muridae > Mus > Mus minutoides. The sequence goes on along the minus strand of LR749684.1, from coordinate 861,482 downwards.
CCATGGACCGGCACCAAGACCCTCAGCTAGTGCGGGTTCCCGAGCCTGCCCACCTCCCAGCCCTCAGCCCTCACTCAGCCTCCCGAGCCCTCCGCCACCGCCGCCGACTTTGCTCCAACTCCGGCGCGCCGGCTTCCTACCTTGACTGAAGAGGAAGAAGCAGAGGAAGAGCAAATCCAGCTGGAAAGGTCTCATTCCTCAGCGCGCGAGCAGCCGGCGGGGCAACTTGGGTGTGCAGTTAGTTTCTCTTCAAGCGCGGCGGCTGGGCTCGCGGTGCTCAGCCTCCGCCGCCGGTCCTCCAGGGTTCGCGCCGACCATCTATCTGTCAGTCGGTCTGTCCCTCCTCTGGTCCGCTTAGGTCTCGTTGTGTCTCCGGGTATCTGCAGGCAGCCGAAACCAAATGCTTGTTTTCAGCCGCCTCGGGAAGCCGGGATCCTCAGCAATGTCCCTACTCGGAGCAGATCCATTCTCTGATTCTTGGCATCCCAGGCACACGGCTTCCTCTGGCGGGCTCCTCCCACAGCGAGCGAGCGAACGAGCTAGCGAGCGGGCGAGCGAGCAAGCGAGTGACGAGTGACAGAAGGGCTCCTTTCACAGAAGCTGGGGCGGGGGGAAGAGGGAGGGGAAACAGGTCATAATTAAAGAGGAAACACTTGGAAAGGGAAACGCTTTGCAAAACGGGAGGGTTGCTGAAAGGCTGAGCTTTCCTTCTTTTTCCTAAACAGGGGGATATTCTGCTTTTGTTACCATTATTGACCAGAACGTATAGTGAGCACCGAGCGGAGCTGGGACTTTTTGTTCACACGATGTAATGTTGTTAAACGGGAGTGAAGTTACCGATGATTAGACTCGTGCACATGCATCAAAATGTGCCTGCCTTGCTGTTGCACTAGGGACTGGCAACTGGGCTAAAAGGGAGTCGGGAGAGGCCAGCAGGGGTGCATCTTTCCCCAGCAGGGACTTGGCTAGTGTGTGTAGCCAAGGCTAGGGAGTTTAGATAAGCACAAGCGGGCAGGCTTTGCATTTGGGGGACTTTCTTAGCGTGTGTGTGTGTGTGTGTGTGTGTGTGTGTGTGTGTGTGTGGTGGTTTGTGTGTATGTGTGGGTGTGGGGGGGGAGTAGAGGGGTGGCGGAGGGGTCGGAGTTGATAAGCCATGGGTATTTGGATCTTAGTTTTGCTTGCACTGCTCCTAGAAAACAAAATGCAGGAGTAAGAGCGAACGAAGGCAGGATTGTGACACATACCTATTTATTACTATTATCCCAGTCTCTGTCTCTCCTAACAAGGACAGGCAGCAGTCTGTCTTTGCATTTGAGTCTCTCTCCTCTAATGAGCACTCCATCACTCTAAGGATGCCTCTTCTCCAAAAGGTGCTGTGAGTTTGATTGCCCAAGGAGAGGCCAAGGTCATAGGCAACAATTTCTTAAGAACCTGCAAGTCTTTTTACCTGTCATAAAATCCACACTCAAATCAAACTCCATCTCCTCCCGGAGAGCAACAGGAATTTTATCTAGGTCTATTTACTTGATACACATTTAGGCATGCCATGGGGGGAAGTAAAATTGACCATGCCTCCAGGAGCTTGTGATCCAGAGTGGAAGGTGAGTGCACACAGGACACAAACTCTAAGTACCTTACAGAGCAACACAGAAAACTAGGCGGTGTTACAGAGAGTGGGTGAGGGGGGACTGAAGGGAGAGATGGGGGGGGGATGAAAGATGCTCTCTCAATGTGCGTCATTCAACATTCAATTATAAAACCAATCATTACTTTCTGCAGTCTTTGGACCTTAGGGAGTCCTTTCAGGGATCTCTTACCCTTCCATCAGTATTACAGATACGGGGGCTTTGCTGACTGCAAGGCACCTTCTAACTCTTGAGTTTCCACATGGGTGTTAAACAAATGTTTCTTAGAATTTATGAACAACAAAGAAGTAGGGATGTTTGCATAAGTGTGTAAGTGTGTGCATAAGTGTGTACTGGTAGGAGCTGACACCTGGCAGTGACATTAAAGATCTATAAATTAGTAGGTGTATGCTTTGTTGGCTTTTCCATTATTAACATAATAGTTTGTTTAACTACATCTCTTAGAGGCTGTTAAACATATCAAAGGGAAATCTATAAGCTGGTGTGTGTGTGTGTGTGTGTGTGTGTGTGAAGATGTTGAATAACAGAGGCAGCCCAATCAGCCAAATTTGCAAAGCACAGAAGCAACATTAGCATAGCCTTGCTCCATTAGCTTGGCATAAGAGATAATGCAATAAAACACAAGAGGTAAATCAGAAACACGCAAAAGATGGATACTAATCCCAAGTAGCATATGCGATATAATATATGAAGGGTGAGGATCTGGTATATATAGTGTTGAACATCAGCAGCAGTTTTTCACTAAATATTCAGGACCAAGGGAGATGAAAGGTCTGAGTCCCACTTCAAAGGCCAAACCATGCAGAGAAAGAGCCTGCTAAGATGTAGAAGGAATGTACCTGCCCAGGCAGCATTTGATATTTTAACTAAAGATTTATCCTCTCAGCTGTTGGTTAATTTTCATTGCAAGCTTCTAAATGGCCCGCGGCCCAGGTTTAATTCAGCCCCTCTGGGGGAAATATTAAAAAAAAAACAGGGTCGTGAGGCCAGTGAAGTGTGCAATACATGGCTGGTCATCAGAAACATATAGCAGTGTCTGCGCACCATACCGCCAAGGCAAGCTCACTCTTGGGAAGAGAGGAGTGGGAGTCCAAGGTTGGGAGGACCACGTTTTGCTTTGGATCTTGTCTCCAGGATCCGCCTCGTGACCCCCTACGCTGGTTGCGGACCCTCCCCCTTTCTTGTCAGCAGGGTGTGTTCCCCCCATCCCCCGAACTCGGACCCCATTCACTCCCTCCCTCAGCCTCCGGTTTCCCACAGAAAGAGAAAAAGCTTGGATTAAGTAATGAGCGGACTGCTTCTAAAAGGACCAGGAGGCGTTTAAATCCTGAGTGCCGGAAAACCAACGGCAATCTTCCGCGGCTACCACGTGGGGCAGAGAGAAGGCGAGCGATACCTGCAGGACCCACAGGCTGCCGGGCTCTGGCGCCGGCCCCGACGGAGGCCCCGCCATCTCCGCCCCCGCAGGCTGGCGGCCTCACCTCCTCCGGGGGCTCGGTTAACCTCCCGGCTCTGTTGGATGGCCTGCTCGCAGTTCGCTGCGAGGGAGGAGGGAGGCAGGCGACGAGAGGACGGCTCCACCTGATGGAGAAGCTTGGAGAGTCCTTAGACCGGTAGTGCGCGTCCAAGAGGGGCAAGGAGAGCAAGCATCGTCCCTGCAGGCAGCCTCACCGTCTAGGGGGTGATACGCAGTGGATGGGGTCTCAGAGCACAAAGCCTATGGGAATATTAGCTATCAAGAGATTGGAGAAAGCCAGCAACTTGGGAAGCCGCCTAAATTCAGCTTTCAACACAGCAGACTCCAGATCTCCTTGGAGTCCACTGTGCAAGGCTGGGTCCCTCACCAGCAGGTGGCACCCTCTCCAGTCTTTCTTCTCCTGGCTTATAGCCTGGGAGGGGGACTTCCCTAGGCCCCAGGACCTGGTCCCCAGGCCCTTAGCACCAAGAACTCTGTCCTTTGAACCCCACCCCACCCCCACCTCCGCTTAGTTTCCTGCGGGGTAAGCAGGGAGATCTCTCAGATTGCCGCGTGCAGCTAGGTGTCCACAGAAAATCGCACTTAGCTTCCAGTTTTGCTACTTGCTAGCCAAGAAGTTGCAGAAGGACCAAGCCCCATCGGGATACCTTCAAGTCCTGCTCTCTGGCAGTGAGCATGTCCTCTGCTCCCCGCCAAGCCAGTTGAAATCAAAGGAGAGTACTATTGTTCTGTCTTGAAAGGGCTGGCCTTAAGACAGACTCTACAGACTCAGGCTTACTCTGGTCCCAGTGGCCATTTTTCAATGACTGTAGTGGCTCTCCGTGCACTATCAATAACATCTATTGCCCAGGTTTTCTGCTAATGCTCATTTGGAGATTTTAAGAAAGAGTATTTGATTTCCTCTTCTTGCAAAGTTTGTCCTTTTATTTGGGGGAGAGGTATACACCCAGGAAAAACCATGAAACACCTCACTGGCTTTTTAATAAGAAAGAAATTGCCCTGAAGGTCATCTATCGTAGATCATCTTTTTTAGATGGGATCAGGTTGATTTGCCTGAGGTAGGGCAGGGAACTATAGAGCTAAAAGATGTCAGGACACAGGGCATCTTGTGGCCCAGAGCCTCTGCTGGTACTCTGCTGGCTCCCCACCCCCCACCACACACTGTCTCTATGTACCCAAGTGCATCCGTAGGACCCCTAAGGAGAAGGAATGGCAGTCAGCACCGAATTCCCAACCTATGACGTCTTTACAGTACATACATTATAAACCACATTCTTTTGATTTTTACACATTCTGCCTGCTCTGGTTGAAACTTTCTTGCCCAGAGATTTAACACATTTTGAAGGGGTCCCTACTGGGAGCTCAGAGTAAGCTGACTTTCCATGCCTAGTGAAGTTAATAAGGGCTGGAAACTACACACACTTCTAGAAACCAAATGGTTTGCAGAGGCCCTCTCTGGGTGGCAGCCATCTGACCCGGGCAGGGACAATCTTCCAGCCTATTTCTTTTTCATTTCTCTGAGCTACATTTCTTGCTCACATAGGTGTAGCTGGATTATAAGACCTTAACCCCTGTTCGCTGTGATGGTCTCTCTGTTGTAGTGGAAATGGCCGGAGGAGCCAGGTGTTCAGCTTTTTAAGAGTACTTGTTAAAGCCCACCTGATTCACCAAAGATTAGGTCAGCCTCTGGACTTGCCCCTGTCCTGGACATTGCTAATTGCTATACATATTTAATGAACAAGGCTATGTCTTCTTTATTTATAAAATGACTAGTCTGAACTCACAGATCTTCGAGGTCCTTCTCAAAGTAAACCCTTCTGATTTTGACAGGCCACAGTTCTCAGCATGGAGAGAGCAACAGCAGCAGTGTCTCCAACGTTATCAGTGTTAGGGTAGTTTGTTTTCAGGCGTCCATCCCTGGGAAATCAGCTGTAGCCATGAAATCTCTTGAGGTCCCTCTGATGTCATGGGTTCCAACTTTCACTGGCTTCAAATTCATTCTACTCTGGATCCAGAACTGGCTTATGTGCTCCCCTCTTCTCCTTATTTTCCCCCTCACCATGCTCACATGCAATCTGGGTTCTGGATTTCAGAATAGATTTTCTTCAACATGAATCCTATCATTATGTTGGATGCAAACCCTTTATTAACAAGAGAGTGATGATGGCAGTGTAGCTGATGGGAAAAGAATTCCTTTAGCTTCTGTGACGGCCACGGCACTTTGCACTTGATCCTAATGTGAATAACATTTTTATCGCAAAACATATTTTCTCTGATATCCCGATTGCTCGATGAGTGTAGGAAGACCATCACTCTAGCTTGCTTGTGCCTCTGCTCTCGTTCTGGTAGGCAAGAAACAGCAAACGGACTGTTGAATGGATAACAAAGCTTTACCTAGTGGCCCACATCTTGCCTCCTGTTTTCTAAATCCAATTTAACTTCATCCTCACTCTGTTATTAGGTCATTGTCAAACATCTGGCATGTGCCTGCCACGCTCTGGCTGTATTTTATGGGGCTGGGTAATGAATTGAGCCTATATATAGTCTGTGAAATGTGGAACCCACTTTAAGATGCATGGCACTATAGAAATGAAAGATATTTTTATCTCTTCAGCATCATTCTGCACAAGAATATGATTCTCTGGCAGTGCTGTTTAAGAACAATAGACCTGTTTAGCCTTGACACACTCATGCATTCAGGGTACCAGGTATTCAGTTCACATGGGAGAGGCATTATCTCTCCCAGCAAAGGCCCCAAAGACAGGGAGCGTGTTACAAAAGGAGGTGGTGGTGCACTGTGCTTTGTCTCATTGCTAGCCGAGTACACAGGCCAAGACCTGCATCCAAGCTCTAGGGACAGCAGTGGGAAAAACCTCAGCGTGCTTATTCAGAGATAAGAATAGGTCTGGTGTCATTCTGGAATATGCCATGTGTGCTTTTTGTGTATACGAATAAGCTAATTATGTAGAAAATATTGGAAGACAAAACGAAATTCTTGTTATATGACTAATTTTTGGTATTCAAAGTCAGAGAGATTATACTGCATTTATTATTTTTCTCTTTATTTGCATGCCCCCACCTAAGCCTATGTTATAAATTAGTCAACTTTCATGCAGCTAAGGGAATAGCTAGCTGCATTCCACATGAAGTCCCCATGAGTTTTTTTACTATAGCAAGTCTCTTTCTCTTTTCATATGTATATGTATGCATATATATTTTCCTTTCTTCCTCTTCTTTCCCATATTCACATACTAAAATAGTAAACTTCCACATACATGTTATAAAAATTATAATGTGTAAAATTGCATGAGTACACACGCATGCATATATGCACCCATGCAGACAACACAAACCACTTTACTGTTTACACACTAGCAATGAACCAAACTCCTCAGCCCAAGGCTCAATTTCTTTCATGTCTACCCTAATCCATACATCCTCTCTTTGTAGGGTAAAATATGACAAATATGTACCCCTTCTGTTTAACCTACGAATCTACTGCATGTCTGTTGGAATTCATTTCTGTAATATTTTCTCATGCTTAAAAATATAAAGCAGCCATCTTAGTCTTCTTATGAAGCTGTAACAGTATCTTGCTGACTGATGAATTAAGAAAATAAAAAGAAAAAGCTCTTTGCCTTCAGTTTTGAAGGACTGGAAGTCCACTTTCAAGGCGTCATCATGGCCAGGGTCTGGTAAAAGTCTCTTTCCTGTACCGTGGCAGCCATTTTCTTGTTATGGACTTATTTGGTCTTTCTTTGGATTTGGTACACCCTTCTTTCTCCTTATGCGACCACCATCCTACTCTTTTGTTACCTGTACCTTATGCCTAATTTATCTTTAATGATACCCATAGGCTTTATCTTCAAATATAGCCATATTTGCCATAAGAATTTGAAGGGACATAATTCAGTCCATCAAGTCCTTAAAACTGAGCACACATGTTTATGTTGTACTGTGGAGTGCAGGTCAAACCAGCATGCCTTTCTGGTCTTATCCTTCTCCTTTGCAACCTGAACTTTAATCTTACCAAATCACCTCTCGGATTCCAGTCAACGTGTCCAGACTGTAGAGTTAGTTGTACTGTTGCCTCTCCCTGCTATGCTTTCTCTCTCCCCCTCACTTTATTCTGTCCCCCTAACAAATGGCAGATGTTCCTTGAATCAGGTGGAATGCTGTGCAAATCAGCTTTCTGTTATTGTAATTAAACAGAGATAATCAACTTACAAAGAGAAAGGGAGTGTTCTGGCTCAGTTTTGGAAACTCTGCTCTGTAATCAAAGGCTTCGTTGTTTTGGACGAGCAGTGAGCAGCACATCATGGCTGAAGCATGTGTCAGGACAAAAATGCTCACCTCAACTCGGTCCTTTACTTCTCTTTTTTCTCTCTGTTCCTAGGGAGTATTTTCGTTTGAGAGTACATACTGTGAGCCACTGGGTGGTGAGTTTCCAAGACGGTAGAGAGTAATTGTGGAACACGACGTCTAGTTTGGAAAATGGGGTACCCGGTGACCCTTCTGTGAATAGGTTTGGTGTCGTTTACAGTGAACCACCACCCCGGGAGGAGATTACTTCTCTGCTTCTCCCTCTTGGCCAAAAATGAATAGCTTCTTTGCAAAAATTATCTTTTATGCTTTGTGATTGTAATATTACCACATCATTTTTTCTTTTTTTCCCTTTCTTCTTAACTTTCCATAAATACCTATTTGTTCCTTTTTCACATTCATGACTTGCTTTTTCATTGTTATTACACACACACACACACACACACACACACACCTAAATACATAAATACAGCCTGCTTAGTTTCTTTACTCTTACTTGCATGCTATGAGTATCGTCTTCACCTAGGTTTCTTCGGTGTCCTTACAATCTCTTGTTATACAACTGTTATATTGTAATTGTGTTTATTTATTTCCAAAACTAGATGTGAGATCTTCAAGGCTTAGGATCATTTCTTTTGACTATTATATTTGCATATTCCAAGGTATATAAAACTCAATGTCTGGCATATGGTAATTGTTTGCTAGATAGTATAAAAATAAATGAAATTCAGTAGAACTCCTGGTGTCCTTTGGATACCTGTGCTTTGGGATTCTCTTTGTTCACCACCCAATGGCTTTAGATCCAGTTGGAGAAAATTTCACATTTGTTAACTCTAAGCAGATGCACCTGAAGGTTGGAGAGAAATATTTCTGGCTATTTTGAACCCAACCTGAATCTCAGGCAAATATGGGAAGGTGATGCCATCAGTCTCTGTAAATCACCACCTAACTGGAGCATTCACATAAAAACAGAATCTCTGGTTATTCATATTGTTTAACTAAACATTCCCAAACCAGCTCAGAAGCTGTCACACTCTATAACAATTGTGCAGACATAGGTTCAAAGTAAATGAGGAAAACCAACATTAATTTTCCCCACACTAGAACCAATTTGAATAGAGTTGATGGTTCAGTGTTTTCCTGAAGTCTGTGTCTCTTCTTCATCTTTTCAACTGCTGACTGACTGAGATTGGAAGTCGGCAGTGGCAGAGACAATTCCTCCTGCCTCCTGTGTTTGTGGTGTCAGCTCAGTACAGCTCCACTTGATTTTGACTTTTTATTTTGATCATATAAAAAAAGAGGGTAAATATAATATAGTGAATCACAACATGAGATCCTTAGGCTATAGCATCTGCATCTTTGTGTTATGCTTTGAATATGGGGTGCTCCCCCATGGGCCTATGTTCCTTTATCCTGGTTCCCAGTTTGTGGTACTATTTGGAAGAGAGTTTTAAGAAGCAAACCTTTGCTCAAGGAAGTTGGTCACTGGAGGCATGCCTAGAAAGGGAACGTATGATCCTGGCCCCCCTTCTCCCTCCTTTGCTGCTGCTATGAGAGAGCAGCTCTGCTCTGCTAATGCCCTTGTGCCATGCTGTTCTGCCCTGCTGCACCACAGCTCAGAAACAATGGAACTGGCCAACAAGAGCTAAAACTCTGAAACTGGAAGCCCAAACAAACGTTCCCTGCCTTTGGTTATTGCTCTCAGGTGTTCATTACAGGGTCAGAGTCAACAACAACAGCCAAAACAACAACACCCTAACACTTCTTGCAGTGTGAAATCTGAACTTGAATCAGAATCCCTGCTGCTGTGTGTGATGCTTGGCCCAGGGTGTAGCAGTATTAGAAGCTGTGGCCCTGTTGGAGTAGGTGTCACTGTGGGTGTGGGCTTTAAGACCCCCTTTCTAGCTACCCGGAAGTCAATATTCTGTTAGAAGCCTTCAGATGAAGATATAGAATTCTCAGATCCTCCTGTACTATGCCTGCCTGGATGCTGCCATGTTCCTGCTTTGCTGGTACTGGACTGAATCGCTGAACCTGTAAGCCAGTCCCAATTAAATGTTGACCTTTATAAGACTTGCTTTGGTCATGGTGTCTGTTCACATCAGTAAAACCCTAAGTAAGACACTGTGTTTTAACAATCCTTTCAGATAATTTTGATGCATTTGAGAACAATTGTTATGAGCATTCCCGGGTACCATCACCTAGTACAATAGTAATGAAGCTGCATCTAAGCTTGTTCTACCTATCTTGCTTGCTTCTCTCCGTCCCATTGGAATTTTTTAAAGCAAATTCAACTCAGATATCATATGCTTTCACCCATGAGTATGTTCCCATGCAGTCAGGACTTTAATATAGATAAAACATTATTTTACTATTATATTTGTTAGATTGGGACCAGAATCTCTAGACCCTTTATCTTTAAGTTATCCATTCTTAGAATGCACTTGACAGTTTTAATATGATAGTTTTTTGGTCAAAAAGTCAGTTCAAACTGAGTAAGGCAAAAAAAATTCTTTTACTTTTAAGGATTAAGAATTTATTAGTTAGAAATGGTTGTCTCATCATTATGGTGGGTACTCAGTCAGTTTGGGGTGCCATTACAGAATACCATAGATGGGTGCATTAGACAACTGAAGTATATTTCTCATGGTTTAGGATGCTGGTACTCTGTCCATGTCTGATTAAAATGCTTGTATAGCTGGTGTCAGGTGAGACCTCGTGTCCTGGCTTTACAATTGCCATCTTCTCCTTAGTTCCATTCAGGATGGCTCCACACTGATGACCTGATTACTACCTAAGGGTAAGGTCCTGCATCCTACTACCATCCAACTGGAGATTAGAATTTCAGTTGGACTTCTTTTGGGTGGGGTGATAACACTTGGTCCATAATGAGGATGGAAATATATGCACGTGGGAGAATCAGATCCTGTTTAGGATATGGTCAGAATGATGTAAATCTTTGGCTTAGAAGAGACTGAATCAGGGCAGTCAATGAAAGTGTTGTGCAATGTGACTCAATTGTTCTGCCAGAACTGGGATATATTCACAATATAACTCCATGCTCCTTCACCTGGTCTTTGTTTGGATATGTTTGCTTGTAACATAAAGCAAACATTGAGTCACAAACTGTAACCTTGGCTAAAGTTGAGCCACAAACTGTAATCTTGACAGTTTACTTGTTATTTGATGAAGAGGTGTCAACCCACCACAGTGTTTTCATCCACGACACGTGCTATGTCCCTAGTAGTCACCTTATCACTGAGCTGTGTTGTCTGCTTTCCCCAAGTTCTGCTATGCCTCAGAGTTTTTATTAGATGCTGAGAAACTCAAGTGAATATTTGATCCCATCTTCAGATGTCTGTAGCAAAAACTGACACTTGCATGGAGGGTGATTTGATAGCAATATCTGCAAAGTGTCAGAAAGGGGAGGGGATCGATACACTTAATTTACTTGGAATAATTCATTGCCTAACTGGAGTTTTCAGTGAGGGCAGACAAATTCTACTCTAAACTAACTCACCCACCTGGACTGGGAGGAAGGCAGTGAATCCATCTTTCGAATGAGATGTAAAACTGAGTTTCTTGCTTTCACTAATGGCTCCTCGGCCTTTCTTGAGATGGGATGCTCATTCAGTCAGGCCAGTTTTCAAAGGGGTGGAGGGATGCATGCTATTGACTGAAGGCTACTCCCACCAAAGCCAACTGCTTTTGCTTGCTGCTTTTATATATGGGAATGATGCTTGCTCAGAGGTTGTTAGTTTTGAAGGTTCATTACACCTCAAGAGGCAAGAAGAATACAGAGAAGTTTTTGCCTTCCTGTGCCCTGCCCTGCCATGCCCTGCAGTTGCCTTCCCCTGCCATGGACTGCACTGCCCTTGCCTTCCAGTGCCCTGCCCTGCTCTGCCCTTGCCTACCTGTGCATTTTTCCTTTCTTTTAACACTGGACCGAAAGTAAAGATGTTTTCCAGAGAACTGGAAGTTGGGAAAAAAAAAAAGGAGTAACTGCTCATGTCAGTGAGAGGAAACTTTGGAGTGGTCTACTAACGTCAAAGAGTCCCTTTCAGATAAATACTCAAGAGATTATAATGAAGCTTAAATGGCTGTTCAGTGATTTCTCAGCTTCCTTTTTCAAAGATCTGGTGTTCACCCATCTGGGTAAAATGATTTGAAGTAGAAATCAGCACATGGTATCAAAAGTCACCTGAGAGATTTTAACTTTTGAGGAAGAATCCACTGGAGGCTCCCACCTTGATAAGCTACAACCACCTCTGATGAATGTTTAATACTGGCCAGTGGCATTGTGTTGGCAGAGGACAGGAAGAGAACCAGAACTACAGATTCCATTTGAAGTTGCTAAAGAAGCTTGGGGCAGGGAGGGATGTAATTATAAGGTACCTTCAAATAATTATGCTATTACCATCTAATTAAGAAGTACCACTTTCTGTTTTAACTACCTGAGATTCAGAGATGGCCTTGCCACAGACGCTAGTGAGCTTTGGATGCTCCCTGAAGTGGGAGAAGAGTCCATGGCAAGAAAAGACTGGACTCTGAAAAGTCCAGAAAGCTCCTTGGGGAGCAGCCTGCAATGTTCGGGAGAAAAATGGCCATTCTCCATCACCAAACTTCTTACCTTTGTGTATTTTATTAGAATCATCTACAATAAGAGATGAAAGAATTCCTCCTGCTTGTCAGCAGACTAATAAATGAATTAAGATCAGTGTGTGTGTGTGTGTGTGTGTGTGTGTGTGTGTGTGTGTGTGTGTAGATTTTTAATCATCTTCTCAAAATAGGGAAATTATACCCAATGGGCTTCTTTGTAAATTACTGATGTGGGCTTCTTTTTTGAATGCACTACAGCAATTACAGAAGGCTTGTAGTTGGTAGACAACGTGTTTACAGCTTATAACCTGGGCATGATGATGTGCGCCTGTAATTCTAACACTTGAGAGGTGGAGGCAGAAGGATGAGAAGTCCAAGGTCATCCTCTGCTACATAGCAAGTTTGAGGTCATCCTTGGCTATGTAAATTCCTGTCACCTAAGTAAATAAATAAGAAAGAAAGAAAGAAAAAAACCTGAGATGTACAGGCTGCTGTCCTGAAGTACTTTCCAATCCAGTATAAAGCTATAAAAACTGAGGCATTATTTGATTTGGCTGCTATTTATGCCTTCATTCAAATGTTCTTGCTATAAATATTTATGGAACCACCTGAGTACCAACTTTGCATCAGGCACTATGTGTGGCCACTGGCAATACAGAAATTTAAATGGTACACAAGTGTCCTTAGAGATCTCCTGCAGTCTGGGAGAGGTAAAGGGGGGCAATATAAACTTCAGCAGGAAGCCAGAAAGGATCCCAGGAGAGGAAGGAGGCAGGTACTCTGGAAGGCAAGCACTGAGCTCTTTCCCAACTCCACTCAGCTGGGCCTTTGAAGCAGGAAAGGACAGGCTTCAAGCTGGAGCTTGTCCCACCTGAGTCAGAGACCCTGGTCCCCTTTGCTTTCTCATTCTTCCAGAGCAGGGGGATGGAGTAGAGTGGGGGTGGCGCCATGGAACAGAGGAGATTAATTCCCAAGTTTGATTTCCTTTGAAGCGTTTTTTTTACTTGCCTGAGTCAAACTTGCTGTGGAAGATGATTCATTACCATCTATTTTAAATCACGATCAGGAGGCACAATGACACCCTGAAATGACAGGGAATGTATTTCAAGAGAAGAAATTTTTAATTTTTTAAACTTTCTCTTTTTGAATAATTGGGTTTTTGCCCCTTGTAGAATATACTGGAAAGAAAAGTTCTAAAAAAATGTTGAAGAATTTACTACCAGTGATAGAATCCACATAATATTTATACAATGTAGTAAAAATATTTTCACTTCTTAAGAATCAAATATTATGGGGGCATATTTATTGCAATCAGAATCTTTTTTTTTTTTTATACTTACCCTCTCCCTACATCCAAATGCAGAGAAAACCACTACTAACAATTTGTTACGAACATTTCTAGTCTTTTGCTAGGCACTTTTGTACACATATAAAAATAAGTACCTATGCACATGCACATAAAGGGAGTCACATATAATATGCATTATTTTGCAATTACATCTTCCTCGAATTTAACAATACATCTCATAGATTTTTCCAATGATATTCTGCTTTAATATGCCTGGAGGAAAGAGAAATTGAAGCATTCATTTCCTTCTGTGCTCTGCTTTCCCAGGGAAGACTACCTTCTTTCATCCATATCTGATCCAGGCTCCCAATGAAGCAGTAATTGCTGGCCAGGTCAGGGAGAGGGGGCGGGTGGGGACAGGGTGAAGGCACAGGAGATAATATGAGCTACAATGGATCTCTAGGTTTTAAAGTCTAGTCCAGATACAGGGGATGGAAACTGGGCTGAAATTATTTTGTGAAACTTTTAGAAAAAACAATAATTGACTGGCCCTGGGGAATCAGATAGTCCTGACCTCAAACTGTTGACTGGCAAGCTCATATTGGTTGATTGTTCTCTATGTGCAAAACATGTCCAAGTGCTTTAGTGATGTTCTTCCCAGCTCTGCCCCTCTTTTGATGAGAGGGAAAAAGAGAGAGATGAAGAGACGTAGGGTAGGTGAACCTGGAAGGGAAAGGAGATGTGGAAAGAAAAGTGGGAGTGGGTGAGGAGGAGGGAGTCTAGGGAGGAAAAGGAAGGCCTCTGCCATCTGCAGGCATGTAGTGAGTTTCAGGGATCTCACGTAGTAATTGAGACCTCATTTTCTCAGCCATCCAGAAGGAGAGAGAAGGAAAAAAAAAACTTCTCTGGAGTTTTTCCCAAGCTCATCTGCTTTCTACACTCACATCCTCTGTTGAGAGGGCTGAGTCTTGGGAAGCATTCTAATTTATTTGGTTTTAGACTCAATTAACCAGAGGATTTGATCCACAGGGCCCTGAAATCTTGTCCTGTTTCTTATCTCCCCAACCATAAGCAATCAAATTTCCAGAAACATTGATTTTATATCAGTAAAGGAGATTGATTCTTGAATGTGCAAAATATAAAAATATCTTGATGCAGAGGTTGGGGAGATAGGTCGTGAGGTAGGGGCACTTGCTGCCAAGTTAGGTGACCTGAATTTGATTCCTAGGACTCTTCTGGTAGAAGGAGAAAGCTGACTCTTTAAAGTTGTCCTTGGAGCTCTATACAGAGCTGTGGTACATGTGTGTGCATGCACACACACATACAGAGAGATGGGGGGTAGGGAGAGAGATATTCATACACACATAAATGTGGTTTAAAATTTATCTTAGTGTAGTTGGAGAAACAAATAGAACTTCTAGGTCTGTGGTGAAGATTCACTAAGTCCTGGAGAACACAGGGGAAATGCCCCCAGGGTTTCTAGGGAAACTATCAGAGAGAATACACTTGGAGAATAGCTAAATAATAAAAAAAAAATGCCAAGAGTCTTTGCATGGGGAAGAAACAATGTTGGTTCTTTGCAGTTATCTTGGCAGAGAAGTCAGGGGAACTCCTGGCATTAGATAAGGTGCACTTGGCACTTGTGGCCTGGAAGGAAGATGGTTTAGCTGTTAAGAAAACTAACTTCTCTTGCAGACGACAGAGGTTGAGTTCCCAGCACCCACTTGATAGCTCACAACTGCCTGTAATACCCTTCCAGGGGAAATAATACCACTTACTGACTTCTATGGGCTCATGTATACATGTGATATATAATCATACACTCAATGCATATAAACACACGTGCCTATAAAATGCAAATAAATAACTATTAAAAGTAAGGTGCACCCGGATGGGACTCTAAATGACGTTTTGTAAGATGACTCTTTAGAGCAGTAATTCTCCACCTGTGGGCCACAACCTCCTTGGGGGCCAACATATTCTGTCACAGGGGTCATCTAGGTCCACAGGAAAATACAGATATTTACATTATGATTCATAACAGTATAAGAATCAGGGTTATGAAGTAGCAAAAAATATTATGTTTGGGAGTCACTACTACTTGAGGAACTGTGCTAAAGAGAAGGCTAAGAACCACTGGTTTAGATGGTATCTGCGGAGTTAAACAGATCAGTGGTGGGTGTTATAAACACTATCAGAGGTTCAGAATCAATGGTAAGTTGTTATCACTCTCCTTGCCCTGACGTCGGAAAGGGAGGGGACAGAGTTATTGGGCCATTAAAGAATAGGTCCACTGGCAGATGACCACCAGCAGGAACTATTGTCCCAAAGGAAGGAGACATGGAGAAGACAGTTGGCTTTCTTCCCAGCACTTCCATCTCTCCTGGTGTCTCTTAATTTCCTAAACCTAATTAGAAGACAGGAAGAAAAGAAACCTGAAGCTGAATTCCATGGATCCAGGACCTCAAGACCCAGAGATAGATGAAGGTGGTGATTCGAGGAGGTGATGGCTGGAGAGCAGGATAAGAACCATTTCTATGGAGCGAGTGGGGCTGAACGGGGACAGCCGGAGCGAGCAGGGCCGACCGGAGGGAGCAGGGTCGACAGGAGAGAGCAGGTCAGAGCGAGTGGGGCTGGCCAGAGCGAGCAGAGAGAGAGCAGGATGGCCGGAGCGAGCGGGGCAGACCAGAGTGAGCAAGGTTGACGGGAACAAGGGAAAAAACAAGCAAACAAACAAACAAACAAACAAACCATTTCTAACAGAGATTTAGACTGGAGACTAAGACTGGTCAAGGCAGAGAACTTTGGCTCAGGATTAAATGAAAAGGGCGAAGAAAGTGCTGTCTGTGTCACTCTGTGTCACAGGAGCCTGAAGATACAGAGTAAGCTACCTGTCACTGAATCTCCAGAGCCCAGATCCTTTGTAGATAGCAGGAGCTGACAGAGAATTCCAGACACAAGGCCCCTTGGCTCTAGGGATAAAGCTAGACTTCTCCAGGGAGATGGGGAATGTCAGCATTTTTTTTTTTTACAGACACACAGGAGGATGCACATTTTGATACATTATCAGCCATATAAGCAAAGTAGAAAGGGATGATTGCAATTACCAGCACTTAAGCATTCATTTTGGCATGCAGAGTTTTGAACTTTGTCCTGGATATAGCGACAGACACAATGCGAACCTTGCTTTATTTCCTGAAGCTCATTGTTCAGCAAGAGTCAGGGATGGCGGGCGATTATAATACAGACTGGGATGAGATTAGTGATCCGGCGGAGGCCAGTGCAACATGTGCCGGGAGAATAGCAAAGTTGGAAGCTAATTCTGACTGTGAACATTAAAGAAAACAGACCAGAATTTCAGAAAGAGAGGGCAGTGATGATGGGGGTGACAGCTGAAAGGAAGAGATGTGCTTGTAGGTAGAGTGTGGGAGTGGCTGGGTCCTGTGAGAAGAGGACTCAAAAAGTCACTTGAAGTTGGACTACAGGGTACCAAATACAGTTCAGAAGCATATGGGACAGAGGCAGCCTGTTCAATATTTTTTCGTTTGATTTTATTGGAATTGTTTGGAGAAGTGCACTCCAAAGGCCCATGTGTTGAAGTTTTAGGGGTGGGTGTCATTGAGAAAAGTCTTTTGGTTGTCAAGGCAGTGTCCTTGAAGACCATTAGGAGAACTTTTGGTTAGATCCCCTTTTCTTTCTGGCTCATGAAGTAAGTGGTTTTGCTCTGCCATGTTCTCCTGGCATTTTGGGCTACATTATTCCAAGCCTTAAACAATGTGAGGACAGCTGACTACAGACTGTAGCTGTCACAAGTGTGAGTTAAACAGCCTTTGTCTCTTTGAAAGTAGAGTGTATCATGTATTGTACTGTAACTGTGATGGTTTGTATATTCTTGGACCAGGGAGTGGCACCATTTGGAGGTGTGGCATTGTTAGAATGGGAGTGATCTGGTTGGAGAAGATGTGTCACTGTGGGTGTGGGCATAAGATCCTCACCCTAGTTGCCTTGAAGTCAGTCTTCCACTAGCAGCCTTTCGATGAAGACATAGAACTCTCAGCTCTGCCTGCGTCATGCCTGCCTGGATACTACCATGCTCCCACCTTGGTGATAATGGACTGAACCTCTGAACCTGTAAGCCAGCCCCAAGTAAATTTTTTTTTAAATAAGACTTGCCTTTGTCATGGTGTCTGTTCAGAGCAGTAAAACCCCAACTAAGACAGAAGTTGGTACCAGGACTGGGGTATTGCTGTGATAGACCTGACCAGGCTTTTATTTAAAAGAATGTGGACTTTGGGACTTTGGATTTGGAAAGCAGTGGAATGCTTTAAATGGGGCTTAATGGGTCATCCTAGTAGGAATATGGAAGACTTTGTTGCTGGGAGTAATTTGAACTGTGTTGACCTGGCCCAAGAGATTTCAAAGAAGAAAAATTTCAGTATGTGGCGTAAAGACTGTTTTTGTGGTATTTTGGTGAAGAATGTGGCTACTTTTTGCCCTTGTCTGAAAAGTCTGCCTGAGGCTAAGGTGAAGAGACTTGGATTAATTGCATTAATTGCATTGACAAAGGAAGTTTCAAAAAAGCCCAGCAGAGACTGTGTTCTCTGGTTAAGTCTCACAAAGAGAAGTTTGAGCAAGCATAGCAAGCCAGTAAAGAACATCCCTTCATGGCCTCTGCATCAGCTCCTGCTTCCTGACCTGCTTGAGTTCCAGTCCTGACTTCCTTGGTGATGAACAGCTGTAAGGAAGTGTAAGCCAAATAAACCCTTTCCTCCCCAACTTGCTTCTTGGTCATGATGTTTGTGCAGGAATAGAAACCCTGACTAAGACAGTAACATACTAAAAAGCCCCTGCTTCTCTTTCAGAGTGGTGCATTTATTTTATTTTATTATTTTTAATTTTTTTTAATAAAATCCACAAGCTTCCTCAAGTTGTGTTTACAGCTACACAGTGTCATCTGACTTTACTTTCATAGGTTGGTAGATAACCACTAGGCAGTTTTCTGGAAAAGTAACTGTATGGGCAATAAAGGGACTCAGCTGCCCCGCCCTGTGGCTCTTGCCTCCATCAGGCGTGTGAACCTGATGAAGAGCAGGCATGTTGTGTCCTTGGGAGAGCAGGAAAGGAAAGAAAGAAGCAGGGTCTTTGACGTCTTCCTGGAGCTGCCAGTGGCTTCTGTCTTGCAGTATCTTCTCTCTGACTTTTTACTTCATGAGAAAAGAAAACCCATAGTTATCTTTTTGTGGAAATGAGTTGTGGAGACCAGCCCCCCAAAAAATGAATGCTGAAGTTTTTGGTGCAATGTTGGAGTCACTGGAGCCCAGGAGAGTCGGAGCAGACCTGAAATGAATGAACTTTACCTCTAATGTAGACACACCTCAGACCGAATAGTTTAGGGTTAGTTTAGTTGGAAGATCTGCTTACTCCAAATCTAGCTTTCGCCCTTGTTGGCCACATGGATCCAGGGTCTCACTTAGTATCCTTACATTGAAGACATGGTTTTTGTAGGAGGTCTCAGAAGGACGATGCACCTCCATGGGTTTGACTTGACCAGTGGTGGGGTCTGATTCCAAAGTACAGAGCAAGCCAGCCAGCCACACAGTTATTCTGCACAGAGAGGCAGAAAACAGCAGGGTGAACCAGAGGAGTGTGGATGTAGGAAACAGAGCTGCTTGCGAAATCAATGGGTCTCTCAGCTCAACTGGATGGAAGCCATGCTGTACAGAGAAGCTGTAGCTGACGGACTTAGAGGTGAATAAAACACAATGAATGCCAAAAGACTGATTATTCTTCGATATTACAAAAAAGTTAAAATAGATTTTTTTCTAAGATGCAGAATACTGTGTGCCCTTATCTCACACTCTTGGGAAGTCAGAGATGCAGAAGGCAACAATAGTAAAAATAGCTTTGGTTCATGTCACACGTCTTCCCTTAAGAACCCAAGGCATGTTTATATAGTTGTTAAAAGTTTATCATTGCGGTGCCCTTGTATGAAGGAGAAGTGAGTCAAGTGCCCTCCTCCCTCTCTCCCTCCTTCCCTCCCTCCCTCCCTCCTTCTCTTTCTCTCTCTTTCTCTCTCTGTCTCTCTCTCTCTGCCTGTCTCTCTGTCTGTCTCTGTGTCTTTGTATCTCTCTGTGTGTCTCTCTGTCTCTCTGTGTGTCTATTCATCTCTGTCTCTGTGTGTGTGCTTGTCTCTGTCTGTCTCTCTGTGTGTGTCTAACTGTCTCTCTCACTATCTATCTGTCTCTGTGTCTCTGTGTGTGTCTGTTTGTTTCTCTGCCTCTCCGTCTCTTTGTCTGTCTGTCTCTGTGTCTCTGTCTCTGTCTATCTCTGTGTCTGTCTCTGTCTATCTCTGTGTCTGTTTGTCTCTGTGTCTCTGTCTTTTTGTTTGTGTCTGTCTCTCTGTCTGTCTCCGTGTCTCTGTCTCTGTTTCTCTGTGTCTGTCTCTCTCTGTGTGTCTGTCTGTTTCTGTATCTCTCTGTGTATCTGTCTCTCTCTCTCTCTGTGGGTCTCTGTCTCTGTGTGTGTGTCTGTCTTTCTGCCTCTCTGCCTCTGTCTGTCTCTCTGTCTGTCTGTCTGTCTGTCTGTCTGTCGCTATCTGTCTCTGTTTCTCTCTCTGTGTGTCTCTGTTTCTGTGTCTGTATGTCTATCTGTCTCTGTCTCTTTCTGTGTGCCTCTTTCTCTCTGTGTGTCTCTGTCTCTCTCTCACACACTCTCTCCAGAGAGACTGTTGTCTGAAAGATAGGACTGCTCATGATGCCAAGGCCAGGCAGGGGAATGAGATATGGAAGTAGACTCTAGTGACTAGAGAACAAGCCAGCCTAGCCCTTGACCTGGGGGTCCTCCGGAACTTAGATATGTGAGAAAAGCTAAGATTTGAATGTTCCCTTGATCCATATTAATGATTCTGAATGCATAGTCTAATAAATTCTCTCTGCCTCTTCCTTTCTTTTGATACACTGAGTTTCTCTCTGGAGTCAGACCTTTAGGCTCTAGTCGTACTCAAAGCTTTTACATGCATACATTAAGAACAAGACAGAGGTTTCCCTGCCTCAGTTCCCCCACGCTGATGGGGTGCCATGGAGGCGAATATTCCTGGCTCGCCCTCTGGGTTGCTTACCTGCTGATTTCGCGCATTCTGAAAGGTCAGCTCTCCATTTTGAATTTTTTCTTTTTTTTTTTAACCTACATTTAACTGCACTTCAATCTCATACACAATCCTTCCCTCAGACTTCTCTTACAAACAATGGGGCAGAAGTGGTATATTTTAATCCCAAAATGGCATCGGAAAGCGTTCTGCAATGCCGCCAAGCCAGCACTTTCAGAAGCATCTGACGATATTAATTTCAGTCTATTTCCTGAGGTTTGCAGGAAACTCAAATGTAGAAAGCGCTGTGGCAAAAAAATTAAAGCTTCGTGGGGGAAAAGGAAGATTGACAGGAAGCAGGGCTTCAATAGGACAGCTTGCAGCGAGTAGAGCTGTCCTCTTTTCTGCATATCAACATATGTGCTGGGAAAAATAGCTGCCTCTCCTCCTTGCTTCTCTGGGATCACGAATGGCCTTGTCTGTATGCTGTAGGTATGTAACCACTGGGAAAATGTACACAGGATAATGTTTTGGGGACAGACATCTATAAAAATGCACTTTCTTTCCATTTTTCATCAACTAAAAAGACCCTGAAAGGTTGATATGGTCAGTTAGTTTTATTATCTGTGCTTTTTTTTTGGGGGGGGGTGCTTGATGTCCCCGCTTTCCAAGTGTTTTAAGTTTAATCCTTTAGGGAAAGAATTTTTCTCTAAAGCATCCACATTCAAAGGTGATTTGGAACAAACCCTACCCAGGAGCACCCTGTCTCTGGTTGTGGAAGGATCTTTGTCTGCTTCTCTTTTGCAGTTGATGATGGCGCAGGTATCCTTGGCTGCTTGAAGCTAGCCTTCCCCTGCAGTGTTCCCTCTCAGGGTTTCTTACTGTTTCCCACCAGTAGGTGGACGCAGTTCTGCTCAGCACAGGCAGGATTTCTAACATTTTTCACTGGTGAGCTCTGCGCACTCTTTGAAATAGCCAGAAAGAATTCACAAGAATGTCATTGGTGGGTCGCCTGTGAGGGTGGGAACCAGAGAGGGACAAGCACCACATCCTCCAAAGATACAACAGTTCAGCTGCTTACCTCCACAGTGACATGGTTTTGAAAGTAAGACCTGGTGACTCTTGCCTTCTCCAGCTGTCTCTGCTTGTTGCTACAAGATTGCTGAGGGCTACGTGCCAAACGCTGGAAACGCCTGTGGATCTGCAGCTTAGAGCAGGAAAGAGGACACCTTGGAGTTCAAGGAAAGATTAGAATCCTTGGAAAGCATGAGAGGAAACATGGGTCGCACGGGGTTGGACACTGTGGGGCTCACCATCATGCAGGCAAATCTGAAAGGCAACCAGAAGAACTCTTGGGAACAGAGCCAGGTAGAAGGTACCCAGGCTGTGCTGAGCTCCTCCCTGGTCTTGCTGTGTCGAGAGCCAAGTGACACTGTCCTTTCCTTTCTTTCAAATTTGTAGGTGCAAGACATGCCCAAATGTCACCATGGATGGTGTTAGGCCTGCTGTGATTTGTTGTTCTTGGCACTAGGCGAGAAGATGGGGAGAGGGGTGAGAAAACAGTTTTAGCTCACTCCTCACTGCGAGTTTTAACAGAGACAAGTAATCAAATTCAGCAAATTCCTGAGCCTGCAGGTGACCCTTCTAAGGATCCAATATTCACTATCTCTATTAAATATTCCACTATTAATACAAGGCCTGGCTGGTTTCTATTATGCTCTCTACTGCATGGCAGAGGGACAGACTGTGAGAGGTTAGGAAATTTCCTGAAGGAAGTCAGGCTGAGATGTGACAGTCACTGCAACCCATTCTCAGGGAAGCACATGGTCAGTTGACAGCCATCCGGACCATCCCGTAAACTTTGCTTCTTCCTGCTGTTTTTAAACTGGACATCAGGATGTGTAGGGAAGGATAACCACTGGGTTGGCTTTGTTAAATCAATAATAAGATTAGAACAAGACTTTGCAAAACTCTCTTGGACACTACGGCCTTCATGCCTCTGTGGTGTGTGCCCAGATGATGTCACTGCAGTACATCTGAATCCTAAGAGTGTTTTGTAAGCTTCATTGACCTGTAAGATGAAGCAACCAGGCTTCTCAGGGGTCTTGGTGTTCTGGGCACAAGTGTCTGCAGAGGGGAGGGAAGTGGGAGTTGATCCAGTAGCTTCTTGGAGGAATGGAGTCTCTGGAGAGGGAAGCCTCTCAAGAGATCTCCAATGTCCAACACTAATGAGTTGTACGAAGCTGTGTCCAGTTGCCCCTGTTCCTTCTCTGTAAACTCCTGGCTGGAATGCTGTTGGCATACACGTTAAAGGCCATCAGGAGAGGGACAATAGGAAGCTGTTTTAGGAGCTGAAAAGTAAGCGTGGGTTTAGCCCATTGATCTGACCGCAATAGACAGTTTTTTATAATTTGACTCATAAATTGTCAGACACATAAAAGCGTTCGCTCCATCATGAGCACAGTAAGTACAATTTGGGAGTGTGAGTGGCAGGGGTGAGACAAGAAGTAAGGACAGTGGGAGAAAATTGAGGCTCAGAGTACAGAGAAGTAGCTTTCAAGATTCCGAACACCCTGTGACTGTAGTTAATGACATTACATTGTGTGCCAAGAGAATTGACTTTAAGTGTTTTGCCAAAGAAACTGATAAGCATGTGATGTAATGCATATGTTAATTGGCTTAAGTCAGCCTCATTACAAATGTATGTACTTCAGAACATCTTGCTATATATCATAAGTATATGCAATTTTATTTGTCAACTAAGAATAAAAATTAAACTCCTATTATCCTCTTTACATAATCAACTCTCAGAAAACTGCCATCTTTATAAAATGTCATAAAAAATAAAAAGAAAAAACTCTCAAAATAGGAATTGAACTGTTTTGCCAAATGTAAGCAGAATATATAAGGATTTTATATTTTTATAATATTTATTTTTGTCATTATATAAATAAATGTACACTGTAGAAAAGTTGAAACCCCTCTACGAAGAAAACTCACTAGAAAGATAGTTGAAAATAACATAACATAACATAACATAACATAACATAACTGCTTAGAATGTTAATATGTCTTAATATTTTTCTGTGAGGTTTACAATAAGATTAGTTAAGAAATGATTTTACTGTTTACTATATCTCTGCTACTAAATATTACATATAAAGAAGAAAACATTCTGTATATCTTATCAAAAAGCTAGTATTTTTGAAACCCAGATTTCCAGAGGAGAGTTAGACTCCTCTCGTCTACTTTGACCAATAATTTGTAATCATGACTTCTATGAATATGTAGCCTTATCAAGGAGCCCAAGGGTCCTTTCTCATTTGAACATTGCTATAGAAGCTCTGGTAGTTTGCATTTCTCCATCTTTCTTGGTTATCCTTAAAGGATGGGAGGGCAAACTGGTGAGCCTAGGAGGGGACCGGTGTGGCCTAAGCAGTGATTGAATGCCCTGAGCCTCATGATCTCCCACGAGGAGTACCTGCTGTTTAGACCCAGGGAAAATCATTTTAAAAGCTGAAAGGTTTTGAAGTAACAAGTGGCTGCGTTTTTCTCTTCTCATTTCAGGCTTCCGAGCTTTACCTCACAGTGGTTACAGAGGGATCTCTCCATCCTAAGGCTGGAAGCCCTCTATACTTAAGGAATATTTCACAGATTTCCCGAAAGTGATAGAAATAGGAAAGGCAAAACCTTAATGTTTCCTGAACGCCTGACCTTTGAGGCTCAGGTCTGGGTTGTGCTCTCTTTAGAGCCTCATGCTTTTGCTTTCTTGCTGCTTTGATAGAAAACTCTGGCCAAAACCAAGATGGGCAGGAAAGGGTTTATTTCACCTCCATTTCCAAGTCACAACCCATTATTAAGGGAAGTCAGGGTAGGAACTCAAGCAGGAGTAAAATAGAAATCACAGAAGGACACTACTCATACTTTTCACTCTCTGGCTTGCTCACTGATCTTTGCTCCACTAGCTTTCTTAAAATCCGAGGTCCACTATCTGGGAATGGCACCACCACATAATCATCAATTAAGATAATGGCTTGCTGGCATGCTCACAGACCAACCTGGTGTGTGAGGTTCCCCCCTTTCCAGGTGACTGTGAGTGTGTCAATCTGATGCTAAGTAGGGTCCTTTCTTACAGCCCTAGGCTTCCCGCCTCAATACTATTCCTAATAACTCTATTCGCTGACTTCCAAAACATTAGCTACATTATTATATGGGCTTGAGATTCCCACGTCAGCCCTAGATTTTCTTTTTCATTTATTGTCCTGTCAATCCCATTGTAGGAGAAGGAGGCAGCAAGTACTATCTAGTATAGATTCTGCGAATAAAGATTCTGTGAAGTGAAAGGTGAGAGATTGGCTGCTGGAACAGCCACTTCATGGTTGAGGAGCACAGTAGTCTAACCCACATCGCAGAGGCAGGAACTTCTAACCACATATAGCTCCTTACATTTAAGTTAATTACAATTAAATAAAATCCACAATACTCATAAATGCTTGCCACTGGCTAAATGTTCAGTGGCCACATCTGGCTAGTGAGGATTGTACTAAGTAGGTCAATTTCATCGTATAGTACATTTCATAGATGGTTTCTATCTTCACTGAGAACTCATCTAGTTTCTTCACATAATCAGATTTAAGCTGTGCTGTCAAGGATAATGGCAATCAGAGTTTGTCTCTTATGAGTGACAGTCACAGCAATGGTCAAGCCTTGTTTTGATAACAATAATATTGTTGAATGGAGTGAGTCAATAATAGAAAAATTAATGGCACCAATTAATTTCCATTAGGACTAAGGAGCTTAAGTCTGTTTGGAAATAAATGACAGGCATCAGTCTACCGCAGCTGCTGTGGACTAGATCATGTCCTCCTAAATGGCTGTGTTGGGGTCCTACTGCCTAATGTGACTGGATTTGAGATAAAGGTTGCAAAATGTGATAAATGTTACATGAGGTCACCAGAGTGGGGCTTAGAGACAAAAGGACTCCAGAGAGCTCCCCCTCCATAATTCTTTCCTTCTCTCCTTGAGGACAGTAAAAGAGCATGTAAACACATAAGGAGAAGGCAGCTGGCTGGCTGCTAACCAGGAAAAGAACCATCTTCCAGAAACTACTCATGCTGCTACCCTTATACATGGCTTCCAGTGGCTATGCTGATTTCTGTTGTCTAATATCATCTAGTTTGGGGTATTTTGTTACAGCCATCTGAGCAGGCTCATAGAAAGAACTTGTATCTAGGCAACTGCTACTAATACAGCTAGTGTTTGCGTAAAATTTTGTATGATCATTTTATACAACTTGAATTATTAAAATCAAAAATCAAAAAGCCCTTAAGGTTGTTATGAATTCTCTGGTTTCTATGGATGAGAAAAAAAGGAAGTCTGCAAACACTCAGCCAATCAGAGGTCACTCTGACACTAGAACTCAGAGCCCCAGAGCCTAAGTTCTATGTTCCTGTTTCTATGTTGCTGTAGAGGCCCTGTGATTGTTCCATTCAGACTGAGCCTGGAAACTCAGAACGCAAGGCTGTGCCCCTGGGTGCTCTCACGCTGGAGTCTAGCCAATAGAAACAGAGTTCAGAAGCAAGGAAATCAGTATCTCGCATTCAACCAAAGATTGGTCTCCAGATTTCAGGAACATTTTTCTACAAAGGAATTTTAAGAACAAAATGAGAAAAAGAGCAATTGGAGAGGGACAGGAAATCTAGAAGGGATTCAAACAGCCAAGAAATTATTTTTAAATGTGAAAATTTGTTGTTAAAAAAGAAAATGCATGTTAAAAACAAAGAAAGGTCATTTGCATTACTTTCCAATTAAAAGCAACATTTAAAAGTCTTAGGATATCAAGTGCTAAGCCTTGTAAGGAAGCCTGACAAGCTGGGGTGAGAGCATGCACTGGTACAGAGAACAACTCCTCAGTAGCTACTAAAGTTCAGCATCTCTATGTTAGATCCTGGAACCAAGTTTCTGATGGGAAGTCTAAGAAAATACTGCATGTGTAATCAAGGATGATCAAAGATGGTCACTGCAGTCCTACGGCTGATCACAAACAATTAGATAAGAGCTAAGAGTCTATGAGTAAATTAACAGAGCAAATGGAGTTTTCTCATATAAAGAATTAGTCATCAGCAATGAAATCAAATGAGTTTGACTTAAATGTGTCAGTCTAAACACATCTCAAGATCATAATACTAAGTGAAAAGGGCAGATTTGAAAACACATGTAGATATAACTTAGACAATATTTAAGACAAAATTGCTATTACATATTTCCTTGAATTCATAAATAGTAAAAAAATAAATAAATAGATATACATAAATTTTTTTAAGGGTTGTGTGAACCAGGGGAAAAGCAGCTGGCTGGCTGGCTGTGAGCCAGAAAAAGAGCCCTTTTCTAGAAACTAATCAGGCTGGCTTTCCTTTATCTGTCGTGTGGTTGATGAGCTCATTGTTCAACACCACCTCACTTGTGGTATTTTGTTATAGCCACCTGAGAAGACTTGAAGGCGGTAACTGACTTTGGGAAAAAGTGAGGAGTAGACAGTACAGGGGAGGGTTCAGTTACACACACTCTCTCTCTCTCTCTCTCTCTCTCTCTCTCTCTCTCTCTCTCTCTGTGTGTGTGTGTGTGTGTGTGTGCATGTTCACTCAGCCATGAGTGTGGATATTGGGTACCTTCCTCTGTTGCTCTTCATCGGATTGGGTGAGACCGAGTCTGTCACTGAACTCAGGGTTCACTGCTTCTCTACACTAGCTAGCCAGTAAGCCCTGGGGATCCCTTTGTCTCTGCTTTAGACATGAGTGCTCAACTCAGGTCCTCATGCCAACTCTCCAGCCCCTCAACTACATTAGGATTATTATTTAATTATTTTCCAAAATAGATAGGAAAAAAAAGGTCACTTAACGTACTAAGTCCAGGCAGCCCAAGGGTATTTGTTGAATCATTTCTGTATTTTCTTTTTTTTTTTTTTTTTTTTTTTTTTTTTTTTTTTTTTTTTTTTTTTTTTTTTTTTTTTTTTTTTTTTTTTTTTTTTTTTTTTTTTTTTTTTTTTTTTTTTTTTNGGAGTCTGAGATCTTCCCTTACTAAGGTGTTAAAATGCTGGGAGCACCATCTCCCACTCCTGTTGCTAGAGGCAAGAAGTCACCACAAGACTTATTATGATTTGGCTTTGACACTCATTTAGCATCTTGAAAAGCAGACCCCAAACTTCAAATTTAAAATGAAACTTTAAAAGCAATTAATGTGAAACTTGGGCAATTATTTTCTTGGGTCTATGAGCTCTGTATTGCCAAAAGTGGTGTGTGCTTGTTTTACGGGAAGCAGAAGAATACAAAATGTAATTAGTGGTGGTTTTTTTTTTTTTTTTTTTTTTTTTTTTTTGTGAGTCACACTGCTTGCATACACCTTTTACTTTCAGAGGCAAGCACCTAAGACAACATTTCCACCCAACACCTTCCTTTCCCTGCAGCTTCTCCTCTCCCTACTCTACTTTCTAGATTGTTT
This sequence comes from Mus minutoides, assembly GCA_902729485.2. Taxonomy (NCBI): domain Eukaryota; kingdom Metazoa; phylum Chordata; class Mammalia; order Rodentia; family Muridae; genus Mus; species Mus minutoides. The sequence goes on along the minus strand of LR749684.1, from coordinate 833,568 downwards.
TGTATCCTATTCTACATGTCAATCGTCTTCCCAACACATGTCTTTTCTAAAGGCTCTCTGGGGCTTAGCTGATAGCGTGACTAAGTAAACACCCAGTAAGCACTTAATATATGCAGACGCCCTCTCAGTTTTGGTGGGCTTGAAAATATGAGTTTTTGTCTTGTTTTGTTACTGTGGGTGCTATCCATGTTATCATCATCCTAGACAGATTAAGAAATCTGAACCTCAGAAAGGACAAAGGTCTAGTTTGCCTTGATATTTAAAGTTCTAGGCCCTAATTCTTGACCAGTTAGTTATGAATTATATGATCCTAGGTGGATCATTTCACCAGCCAGCATCTTGTTTTTCTCATGCCTGAAAGAAAGGGGCAAGATGATGTTTAAATTTCCTCTTAATTCTTATTATATGAACAATCAGAAGAGACAGTATAAAGCACATTTACTGACCTTTCTCTCCTTTTTTTTCTGTATATAATGACTTGAGGAATGAGTTGCCTAGTTGAGGAAAACCAAAAGAATCACTGAGCTAAAAGTTCCACAGTCAATCAAATGCTCCAATGGGCTGTCAGCTCTCATCCTGGCCCCTAGTTCCTGAAGTTTTGGTGTAGTTGGAAGTTAGCCTATTTATTACAGTGACCAAATGCCTACCAAGCATATACCAATAAATAAATCATAAATACATAGACAAATAAATAAATGCAAAAAAGACCCCATTCATTTTCAGAAGTTGAAGAACAATGTCTCAACCTATGGTGCTTTATATGACTTCAAAATATTCTTTTTTTTATTAGACATTTTCTTTATTTACATTTCAAATGATATCCCGAAAGTACCCTATACCCTCTTCCCACCTTGCTCCCCTACCCATTCCCAAATCTTGGCCCTGGTGATCCCCTGTACTGGGGAACATAAAGTTTGGAATACCAAGGGGCCTCTCTTCCCAATGATGGCCGACTAGGCCAAATTCTGCTACATATGCATCTAGAGACACAAGTTCTGAGGGTACTGGTTGGTTCATATTGTTCCACCTATAGGGTTGTGGACCCCTTCAGCTGCTGGGGTACTTTCTCTAGCTTCTCCATTGGGGGCCCCGTGTTCCATCCTATAGATGACTGTGAGCATCCACTTCTGTATTTGCCAGGCACTGGCATAGCCTCATATGAGACAGCTATATCAGGGTCTCTTCAGCAAAATCTTGCTGGCATATGCAATAGTGTCTGCGTTTGGTGGCTGATTATGGGATGGATCCCCGGGTGGGATAGTCTCTGGATGGTCAATCCTTTTGTCTTAGCTCCAAACTTTGTCTCTGTAACTCCTTTCATGGGTGTTTTGTTCTTTATTCTAAGAAAGAATGAAGTATCCACACTTTCGTCTTTGTTATTCTTGATTTTCTTGTATTTCCCAAATTGTATCTTGGGTATTCTAAGTTTCTGGGCTAATATCCACTTATCAGTGAATGCGTATCTAATGACTCAGAGATGAAGGGACCTTCTGTAAAACAGAGTCCACCAGCTTTTTTTATTTCAAGCTATTTTCCTAGTGTTAAGTTGCTTTCAAGATGACAGCTGGGCAATCTAGACCCAGGACAAATACAATTTAGACACAAAGACAGTTTATCTATTTTCTCCAGTGTGACTCTAGATTGGGTCCTGAAAAGACAAGCACAATCTGGATATCGTATCAGATAGTGGTGTTTCTGTGGGTGAGAGTTAGAACTTCAGGACCCTGAAGATTTTGGTAAAGGTCCCAAGATACAGAAATGAGAGTCATTTGAATGAAGGAAGGGGGACTAGGACACAGGACACACGACATAGGAGATAGTCTGTGATGTGAAAAACACAAGCTTGTCAACAGTCAATGGAGAGGATGGCAATTTAAGTGGACAAATGTTGACCTGTGGCTACTCATTCAGAATCCGGCTTCTCAGAATTAAAGTTACTGGCAAATTGTTTGACTCCTAAACTCTAGCTCTTCATTTATAGTATTTTCCTCATTCTGTTGTCATAAGGCATAAATAAAAAAAAGTCCTACATATTTTAGCGTAACAACACTTAGTAAAAGCCTGTTACTGTTGGCCCATGGTTAGGGATCATGAACGTTGCATTCAGTCCAAGTTAGTGATGGAAACGGTGTTTTGGGAGCACGGACAAGATGCAGTTGAGTTGAGATGGAGTCAGGAGAATAGTTAGCAGGTCATGACAATGATCTGGGCATGAGATAATTGGGTCATGGCTTGCAATGATGCTAATGAGATTAACAAGGAAATAGTAAAAGCAATGGACATCCCAGGACTAAAAACTTTAATGAGTGAAAAGGACAAAAGAGAGGTGTGAGTCCAAAAGGACTGGCAGTTGTTGGAGTTGTTGGATTTAGCCTACTCTAGTAAGTTTTTGCTGAATTCACATAGGGACTTGGTTTAGAGGTTAGTTAGTTGATATTAAGGCTAGGGTGGGCCACCCAAGTGGACTTTCATGGGACATGAGAACTAACCACCTACTAAGAAAATTGACTTCATTTCCTGTTTGAAAGTCCATCCTGTGTCTCTTACATGCCTTTTGACTATGACTTCCATTTCTACATGCTTCAGATACTGTGGCATCATTTATTGAGCATTTTACTTTAATTTGACTTAAATTAATTTGTTTGACTTCATCTAAGCTGTGACATCTGTTAGGTGTTATGTGGTAGTTATAGTTTCTCTAATACATATTAAAGTAGAGTCATAACTGTTAAAATAGAAATACTCAGCCACGTTACTTCCAAAACCATCCTAGTACCACTGTCGTTATACATACATCTCATGAAGCAGGAGTAAAAGTGAGAATTAAAGCCACAGCTAGCCCTGATTTTCCTCATGGACACAGAATAAAGAGGTACCAGAGAAGAAAAGAAAAGGAGTCTAGGGAACCAGGAAGATGTATTGTCACTTGAGTATATGGGGGCAGGAAAAGAGGAATCATTGTGAACCGCACTGTCTATAGTTAGATGGCCAGGGTGGGTAGTGAGGCAGGTCACAGTCTGCCTGTGTTTGGAAAGTAAGCCAGCACACATGACTTGCTGATAGATGTGATGTGGAAAGATGGGTTAAGGAAAAGAAAACAAAGGCCTGAGCTTTGAGCCTGAGCAAGAGGAACGTTAAACATGAGGATTAACTGAGATGTGGATAGTCGAAGACCATCCAAATTGGAAGAAAGTGGAAGAGATTTAGGATTCCAAATTGCCCAGTTCATTCATATACTATTCATTTACGTATTTAGCTATTTCTCATGAGACAAGTTCTTACTCAGCCCATACTAGACACAGCCTCAGATGAAGAATAAATTCGAATTTCTGATTCTCTTGTCTCTGCCTTCTGAGTTCTTAGGATTACAGTCACGAGCCGCCACACCTAGTTTCATGCAGGGCCAGGAACTGAACCAGGGCTTTGTGAATGCTAATTCAACACTCTATTAACCAAGCTACATCTCAAGCCCAAATGTTAATGATTTTAGCAAATGGATTTGTTGTAAATAGTAGAAGCTTAAGGATAGGCAGGAAGCCGAATTTGGGTATTATCAAAATATAGATTACTATCTCTAAACTAAATGTCATGATTGTGATAGCTGCAGTGGCTTAGTTATTTAATACAAGCAGTATGCTCTACCTCTAACCATTGTTGGCTTATACCTTCAGAATTTATGTTTCCTGTTTATGTTGTGTGTCCACATGTGTTGCCTGAAACTCTGGTTCCACTTTTTTCACTTAGGGACCCAATCTGATGAAGCAAGCAGTAGGAAAAGAGAATTCTGGAAAATTGACATCCAAAATGTTGTATCCCAGCTCAGAAGAGACAGGGCCATTTATAGACACAAGTCACTGATTCTGTATAGTCTGACTGTCCCAGCAAGTTCAAAAGCATAGGAAGTATAGGTGGCTGGGTCCCATCATGTTTCCAGAAGCTGGAGAACAAGTGCATTTAAAATAAGAAGTAATATTGATGAATACTATCACTAGGAGCCGGGGGTAAGTACGTGCACACTCAGAGGTTGAGGAGGAACACGAGGAACATTGCATTTCTGCAAGTCAGAAGCTTTGTGCTTGAGTTGAGGTGCCCCGGAGAATGGAAAGAACTGGTAGGGTAAAGGGAAGTTGTCAAGGTTAATCCCACTGTTGGGTGAAAGAAGGTAGACACCTGAACAATACCTTCCGCAGGCTTCTATTTATATGGAGGAAAAGCCCAGGCAAGTTCAAGCTGTACTGATAGAAGCCAGGATAGTTTACACCTTTGCAGGAAGAAGGCCAGCTTACAGGGAACGGTAAGAGAAGGAGTGTAGGGTAAATGGGTGTATTCCATTTGGGGAAACTGAACCACGTGTTTATTATTATGTATATTTTACCTTGAGAAGATTTTTAAAAGGAAAAAAAAGGAGTAAGATGTATTTTAGCTTCCAGGTAAGGCAAAGTTGGTTTACTTGCACGGAGAGACATGTGACCTACTTCCGTTGTAATAGCCAGCTGCTTCTTTCTCTGCCAAAATGTCTGGTTCCAGCTAGGGAGTAAATATTTGTATAAATAGGATGCATATCATTTTGCTGTGATTGGCAGTTTAATTAGGTACATGTCCTTTCACTGCTATTGTAATTAGATTGCTGGAAAATCCAGAAATTCCAGGTTGTTACATTTGTCTCTTGATTGCTAGGGTATTTTTTTAAAATCTATTTATTGTGCTTATGAACATTCTGGTGGTCTTGGCATGGAGGAGGCGACACACTCACTGAGGCTAATCTTGTTATGTTAACAAGGAAATTGCAATGCTAAACAAGAGGTGAAATGGGAAAGAATTGCCTTTAAATGCTCAACTTTTTCCACTGAGTGTCAGTGAGTGGCGAAAGAGAGCTCGTGGACCATTAAAAACCAGCCTTGAATTTAAAAAACACCAGCAGCGAATGCCCTTGCCAATTTACAAGGCCATCCCCATCCCCCGCTCTGCCTTGCTGTCTCTCCTTTTCTCATACTGCAGCCAATTTCCAGTGATACCATAGCTCTGTTGCTAGGAAGGAACACAGCCTGGAGCCAATAGGACTTGTCCAACAAGGGAAAGAGTAGAGACAGAAGAAATATGGAGGACCACCTGATCCACGTCTTTGTCTGTACAGCATTGTTTGAAGTGTCTGCTCAGAAAGACAGTCACCTGAATCAGGCAGAATAGAAATGAGGCTTTGGTCTTTTCCTTGGCTCACAGTGACCCCTTGGATTCAGCGTGCAGTCTCTGGGAGTTAATCTTAGCTTTGTATATTTGGAATGGGGCAATGTTTCTCTCTCACTTATAAAAATAATTTACATTTACTCTTTTACATTGTTAATTATGGCAGATAATTAGACTCCCCCTTTCCTCCCAGAGTAAATGACAAGGTGTTTGGATATAAGTAGGTGTGCATTTTTGAAAATTTTATGGAAATTTCAGCTCAAACCTACACACTTTATAAATGCATGGCTTTTAGATATTAGTTACAATATATTACCTCTAATGCAAAAGATAAATGTGGGAAGCCTTACATATTAAATCAAACAACCTTTTGGAGTAGATCACACATGGAAAAATTCATCACAAATTCTGAGCTCCTATCTGTGCCATCAATAATAACCTAATTTTTGTCGTGTCCTAGATATCTAGAACACTCCTTTTCAGGTCACCTTCAGCACTGACTTTGGGGTGGAGGTAATCATGTCTGTCCATGGAACATTTCCTGGGTGTTCTTTACACATCTGCCTTTCAGTTGGCCAGTTCCTGGAGATGGAGATGGTAAGGATAGAGGCACAAGGGCTAGTAAAGAAGTCATCAGATTACTTAAGGCTAGGTATGACAAGAATTTGGACAAAATGCTAGGAAACCTGGAAACAAGAGGACCATTAAAAAGTCTCTGAGAAGGAGGACTTTGTGAAGAGATAAGCTTAGCTTATCTATTCATCTTCAGCTCACCTTACAACCTTTGAAATATTCCTCGTCTCCTTCTCATCTGATTCCCACCACCCAGAAAGTCAAAAGCTACAACCTGTCTCTTCAAACCTAGAAGTTTTCTCTGGTGCTTGCTAGAAGGCAAGTTGAACAACCTGGAATATTTCTTCCCATCTGCTCTTGAACCTTTGCCTGGCAGCAGCTAACTAGGTGGTATATCATTTAAATCCTTGCCTGCAGAACATCTTGAGCTCTGACTCTGCCATACTTTACCGAATCCCATTTATTAGCACAGGATGTGTTTTAAATATATTTTTGCAAAACAGCTGAGCAGTGGATGGGTAAATATTAATGGGTTTATTTATTAATTTTAATCACAATAAAACCAGCCAAGATAAATCCATATTAAGTACCATAGTTAGGACTGTTTGGGTTGTGAAAGAACAGGGGAGGGAGCAGGGAACCTTAAACTGATTAGAATACAAAGAGGATTTCTTTGGTTGTGTAGCACAGAGAGTACACATGGCTTGGACCAGTGAGGTCAGAGGTCGGTTTCAGCTTCCTGTCACTCTTCTTCAGGATGGCTTCATCCTTAGCTTCTGTTTGTCAGTCAGGATGGTAGACAGTCATCTCATGCCTATCCACGAACCTGGATTTAATCCCTATGGTCAAAAGAAAGATTTGGTATGCCAGGCTGTGGTGGTGCATGCCTTTAATCCCAGCACTTGGGAGACAGACAGAGACAGGTGGATTTCTGAGTTCTAGGCCAGCCTGGTCTACAAAGTGAGTTCCAGGACAACCAGGGCTATACAGAGAAACCATGTCTAGAAACCCACCCACCCACCCACCCCCGCCGCAAGAAAGAAAGAGAGAGAGAGAGAGAGAGAGAGAGAGAGAGAGAGAGAGAGAGAGAGAGATATTCGGTATTCCAAAGATGGCCAAGGAGAATCTCCCAGACAACATGAACCGAAGTGGAATTGTTTCCCTGAGGAAATTCCAATTCACATGCCCAGAGGGAGGGTGGATGACAAGCAGGTAAAGATAAGCCACCTGCTCTTATTAAACAATTCAAAACTTCTGAAAGGAGCAGGAGACCTGAGTTATTGATTTGTACCACTTCCTTTGTAAGCCGCGCAGCAGCTACCTCAGTGATGGAGGCTGGATATCCTCAATATTTGTTGGAGGAGAAAAACGAAGAGCATGCAGTGATCTCTTCTTTCCAGAATCCCTGCCTGCCTGAGTTCTAGAATCTGAGAGACATGATTGCCCAGGAGTCCTGTGGCTCTGAGTGTATCCTCCATGTACTCCATAACACTCTTAGAGAATGTTAGTCACGTGCTGTGTGAGGACGTTCTGGTCAACTATGGACCACATATACAACCAAAATCTTGTAAGACCGTTTCACTACTAATGACATCATAGTATCCCCTTTGTTTGTATAAATGCACACTGTGATGTACACACAATGACAAAATCAACCCACAAACATATTTTCATATCTTCAGAATATGTTTGTCATCAAGCAATGCATGACTGGGTATGACTGTGTCACAGAGAGCTCTGCTCTGCATGTCTATTTATTTCTCTGTACCACCTCTGCTAGACTTGAAAGCCTGTCAGAACAGGGGCTATGTTTTTTTTTTCCCTCTTTAAATCTTAAAGGACTCAACATAGCAGTGGTGCAAAATATGTCCTCAGTAATTATTTGTTGCATGCATGCATGAATAAATAACTAAATTAACAATCAATTGAGAGGCAGCTCTCTTGAGCCCTTCAGAATACTAGTTTTCTCCTATCTCATTCCTTTCACTTAATCAATATACTGTAACAGTTATTCTCAGACTTGTTTGCACACTAGAATCACCTCAGGGGGTTGTCTTTACAAAGCCCAGGACACAACCCAGACTGATTAAATCACAATATTTTGTGGATTTTTTTTAAAGCTCTCCAGGTGGCTTTAGTGCACAGATAATGTTGGCGAGGCCTACTTTGTAGCTCTTCTCTGAAATGTCATGAAATGTAAGTCGTGCCATGATGGCTCTCCTGATGGGTGCCACAGGTAACAGTGATGTCCTTCCTGCACCCTCCAGGAGCCAGCAGGCAACCTCTAGCTTTTCTACCCAGTTTTCCAGTATGTCTCCATGGATATAGAAGAAGGCGTTATGCTCTAAAATATCTGCGGGCGGGTATCTTAGTTATCTGTTTCCCTTTATTTATGTTGGTGCCAGAGAGGAAGCTGGACTATTATTATAATAACCTGAAAATTGGAGGTCTTTGCCTAGAGGCACCCACCCCTTGAACGATCAAATGATGGTCAATTTTGAGTGAATGTAATCAGAGTTAGTCTCTCAAATTTTTCCCAGCACAGAGGGTGGTGGCCTACAGCCTGGTCAGAACAAATATCTGTGCATTAGTTACTTCTCATTGCCGTAACAAAATATCTGACAAGAGCAATTTCCAGAAGGAAGGTTTATGTCGTCTTATGGTTGCATGAGATACAGGCCCTCATGGGGCGTCAGTGGTTCTTACTAAGGTAACCAGAAGAATGATGCTGATGGCCATATCCACAATCAAAGCAGAGAGGCGTGAGTGCTAATGCTTAGCTTGCTTCCTAGTCATTTCCTATTTTATTCAATCTGGTATCGGAGTTTATGGTATAATGCCAGTCCCAAGGTGGCCCTTCCCTCTTCAACTAAACTGCTCTGGAAATGCCCTCCCAGATAAACTCAGAGATATGTGGGTGGAGGGTGATTCTTGTACCCAGTCAGGATGACAATGGTGGTTAATATTCACACTTCTGTTACCAATGAATCTTTAAAATCCACGTGTTCAGTCTTATGGCATTGAATCTTTGTCATTCAAAATCGAGTTTTGGGTGTCCACTAGGAACTTTTTTGGAGGATGAAAATTATCAGGCTCTGCTTCAGACCCACTGATTCAGTTCCTGCCTGTTATAAAGACCTTGATTGTCCTGAATACAAATGTAAAGCCAAGAAGCCTGGCCTTAGACCCGTGGTTCTCAGCCTGTGGGTTGTAACCCCCACAGGAAATGCAGATCAGATATTTACATTATGATTCCCAACAGTGGCAAAGTGACACTTTTAAAGTAGTGAGGAAAGAACTGGAGGTCACTACAACCTGAGGAACTGTATTTAAAGGTCACAGCATTACATATGTGGAAGACTATTGCTGTAGTAGACCGTCTTGATATGAATAAAAGCATTCTCATAGATCTAAGAGAGTCTAGAAATCTGTTGATATGGTAGTATCTTGATTTCTTCATTTCTTTACTAAAAAATGTCCCAATATCTAAATTCAATTGCTTGTAAAAACATGTATTTCCACTTTTAGAGCTTTTAAACCAGTAATTGTCCTTGGGTTTCTGTTTTGATGACTGGATTTCTGGTTTCTTCACACTAGGAGCTGTAGAGAATCAGCAGGCATCTGCAGTGCAAGAACTTCTGAGCACTTGAACTTGGGACAGGGGAATCACTGTCCACCATTTATGGGTATTGCCTAGAGGTCACGTGCAATGGTGGTGAGGAAAGTGTGGTCATAGAAATGCTGTCGACAGTAGCAGGCTGGTCTTATGATGGGGTGTTCGGCAAAACAACCGTGAGATTTCTGCATTTAGCATTTAATCTGGATTTAGTTCTAAAACTCAGCATGCACGCATGAGTCAGCTCAGGCTGCCTTGATGAACACCGCAGACTGGTTCACCTAAAGAAAGGAATTTATTTTCTCATAAATTCCAGGAGTTAAAAGTCCAAAATGAAGAGGCCAGGTTTGGCCTCTTCTGTGGCTTCTCTCCTTGACTTTAGATGGCTGTTGTGTCACCATGTCCTCACAGGACATTTTCCTTGCACAGTGGAAGCCAGTGTCTTAAACTGTTCTTTTTATTTTAATTTACATTATATTTAATTATTTATTCAATTTTTTGTGTATATGTATGTGTGTGGGTAAGCTATAAAATGCAAGTGAAGGTCAGAGGACAACTTCTGAAGGTCCCAGGGATTTAACACAGGCCACCAGGATGGGTGGTAGGAGCCTTTACCTGCTAAGCCATTTTACTGACTCCCTAATCTCCTCTTCTTGTAAAACAGCAGTAGCATGGAATCAGGACTACCCATTTGAATTCATCTTTTAATTCTAACCACCCCATCAAAAGCATTATCTAAATATGTAGTCACATTCTGAGATACTGGGAGTTAGGATGTCAACCTATAGACGTGAAAGGTTCCAATACAGCCTATAGCAATGTGTTCATTACCAAGTTAGATTTACCAGAAAAAGGGAGGAATGAGAAACAATTACTTGAGTAGAACATAGCAGCACAAGGCTATAAACACAACAGAGGGTAGCCCAGGGTGTATAGAAAGACTCTTTTATTGCAAGAACAAGCTTATCCAATGTGGTGGTGCCATCCTATAATCCTGGCACTCAACACTAAGGCAAGATGATATTGCAAGTTGGAGGCCAGCCTGGGCTGCCTAGTGAGTTCCAGACATGATTAGGCTACCCACGTAGACTTTGTCTAAAATACAAGCAAGCCAACAAACAACCAAGGAGACCAACAAAACAAACTTAGCCCCGTCTTTTAAATTTTTTAATAGCAAAAAATAATAATTTTATCATTTCACGTATGTCTGCCATGTGTCCTGACTCATCTCACCTCCCACCTTTCTACCACCCCTGTCCATATTCTTCATAAATCTCTCTCTCAGCTTCATATCTATTCATTTTTTTCTGTGACATATCAAGATGAATCAGGACCATGTGTTTGTCCCATTGGAGCCCAGCAGGCTCATCAAAGAGTACACAACTAAAGGCAGCCATTTCCCTTTATCCGGTATTTTCTTTTCTTTTTTGTTTTTTTTAATCGAAAGTGAAGTCACATAAAGCAGAGCGATTTGCTATTATCACAAAGGTCATCAGTGAATATGCTTGAGACTAGACCTCAGGGCATTGCTGAAGCTCACCACTCCAGAGCCCCAACCCCCACTACTTAGCAGCCACTTGCAGGACCAGCAGGCTGCACTCCTTAGACTTCAAAAATACAGGCCAGTCACCAGGGATCTTGTTAGACGTAGATTAGGGTCCATTAAGCCTGAGGTAGGCTAGTGGTTCTGCATTTCCAGCAAGCCCCCAGATGTTGATGCTGCTGTTGCTATGACAAAGATCTTTAACATGTGGAGCTCTATCATCTGGAGCATGATGGAAAGGCAACAATTCCCAGCTTTAGCCCAGGTTTAACTTCCTGAAACCCTTGATATGGTGGTGGAGCCCAGCATCTGTATTTATAAGTCTTCAGTGCACCTGTGTTGCATATTTACCTTCTCTGTTTTAGAAAATGTTGGTTTACTTTACTCAGAAACATCCTTTCCCCTCCTTCCTTCTTTCTCTTCCCCATTCCTAATGTACCCAGCCATCTTCTTCCAACTGAGTTATTCAGGACTTCAGATAACACCAGCCATTCCCAGAATGTCATTAAGCTGAATTTCATTATGTCTTGACACATTTGCGCGACAAGTCTGTGATGTGCTGTGGCCCACCTTTATGTTACATGAGCTCTCAGACACCTGTGCTATTAATAGTTTGGTCTTTTGTGTTATCTCTAGGCTTTGCTGTACTCACCAGCCCCTCCTCATTACCACATGTACTTTTGCTTTGAATTTGGAGTGGGGATAAATCATGCTTAGTAGGCTAACTTGCTTTTATTCTGTACAGTGGGGCTCATCACACCAACGACAGAGATAATGTCAGAATGGTAAATATTAAAAAGTTTGGTAACACTCAGTGTTGGTGATGTTGGAGGGAAGACGTCACTCTTATAGACCACTGGAAACATAAACTGGTAGAGCATATTTGCAGTACTTGGCAACATTTTAAAACTACCTGTGTTTTGGCTCTGTAGTTTTATTTCTAGCAGATTATCTTGCAGAACTTCACACGCATCACATAAAGGTAAATGGAAAAGAATGGATATAGTTGCATTGTTTAAAATGCCAGAACTGGAAATATCTATAATATCCATCACTACATGAGTCAGTAAGTGGACTGTGATGTACTGTACAACGTGACAGAAGCACTAGATGAAGTTGGACAACTGACTTCAGAATTCCACAACGTGTCTTTCCTAGAAACATTGTGTTAGGGAAGCTAACTTTAACGATCAAATTGGGGCTCCCAGAAAGACTGCGGGGTAAATGAGATAGCTGTGTCATGGCCTCTTATGACTTATCCTTTCTACATTGCTCCATGAGATGACGTAGTCAGAGGCTTACTGAGACTCACGGGGAAAGACACAAACCCCACCATTTACAGAGACGTGTCAAGAGCTACTGATTCCAGTTATCTACTGTGCATCCTCTAACATGCTTCTGCAGGTGAATTCTCAGACCTCCCCCTCCCTGTAGCTCCTGTGTGTTTGTTCCCATGGCCATGTTTTATAACCATCACACAGTCTGTAAGGGGAGAGACTCTGCTTTCCCCATTGTAACCTTCCACATTTATTTATTTATTTATTTTGATTTATTTCTGAAACACTTAAGTTGCTTTGAAGAAGCCAAGAAAGACAAAACAAACAAACAAATCAATTGAAGGGAAAGGGTGATCCTGCAATTTGCAAGTGGAGGAAGGGCTAAGAAAGAGGAAGAAAGGCAGGTCAAGGAGGAGTAGGGTGACGGCGCGAGTAGAGGGGACTTGGTGGGATTGGTGACCAGGAGGGAACAGCTTGGCTGTAGGCTACTTCAGGGTCCATGTACCACTGCCTCCTGCTGAACCCCAACCATGCTTCCTCTAACATGCTTCTCTGTACGACTTTCTGTGTCCTGCCCTTCTCTGTATCTCCTGTGCATTTGTTCCCATGAGGCCTGCCTGCAGCAGGTACCAGCCTGACTTTCTCCATTATCTGAATTCTAACTCCTCCTGGAAACTGTGCTTAAAGGATGTTTTGCTAGTTTTCCTTACTTCCATAGCACCTTCCATAAGTTCGGTGGACAGGATGGATTCATGGATGATCTTAAAATAAAGGAAAAGTCCTGTACCTAATAAATCCTCATACATATTTACTGGGTGCCAGTGATGCCCTCAAAGAGTGGCTCATTTACTACTGTCATCACATTCTTGTGAAGAAGGCATTCTCATTAATACCCTTTCACAGAAGATGACTTCGGTACAGAAAGAGGTCACAAATAGCAGACAGCAGAGCTTTGAGTTAATGCCAGGGGCTTGGCTTTGGTTCTCTTCTCTTCTTGCACTTCCTTTTACCTGGGTAAACTATAGTAACAGAGTTCTTGGTTTTCCCATATAAGTGTCATAAAGAATGTTTTATAGTGTTCTGTAAAATCCATCAGCAACTCAGCAGCATTGACATTCCTTATACAAACCACCCTCTGTGTGGACATAAGCAGACAAGAGACAACAGCCATCAGGCTGGCTGATTGGAAATTTAGTCATTTAATCTTCTCTGTCTCTTCACTGGCCTCGGCTCAGACTAGACAAAGCCTACAAGTGTGTAAAGCTCCTAGAACCATCGTTAGTGGTCTATTTGGTCTATAGGGAGATCACTGTAAACCTGTCCAAGAAAAGCGCTATAATAATGGGTGGGATGCTCAGAAAAGGACTAGAATGTGGGTGGGGACTATTAAAAAAAAAACAAATAGTCATGGGTCTAATATGAACCAATCACTGTGAACTGCAAAATTACAAGGTTATGCATTTCTTTGTACCAATGACCCATGGCTCCTGCTCTGGCAGAGCTATTGCTGTGTGCTATCATGGTCGGGATTAAAATAGAGGGAGGACCTGGAGCCAGCTGCCAACTGACAAAGTGCTTCAGAGTTGGAAGGAAGTAGGATGGCCAGACAATTTCATTGGGCCTAATTAAGGGAGGAAGCTGGGGCTGGTATGATGGTAAAGCTCAGTAGAAGGCTTGGCATAATGTTTTACTTCCCCTTTGCCATCAGGTCACATAGATAGGCAATAAAAACACCGGAGTGTTGAATATTAGCCCTCTTGCTTGCTTGCTTATTGCTTTTTTATCATCTAAACAACTTGGTGCTAATTTCTAACATTCAACATTTATGGACTTCCAGGAACTCATAAATGTCACATCAGGCTGCCTCCTGGTGAATTTTTAATCAAGGGGGAGAATTTCAGCTACAAATAGACCAAGAATCAAGAAGCCCCATATTGATCGGTCAAAGTGCCACTTATGAACTTGAGGTTGAAGCAGTTTGGATAAAAGGATGCTGGGCTCTCTATGGCTCCAGAGGCTTTTTTCCATCAAGTCCAGGTGAATATCAGACATCCCCTCATAGTTATCGAGCAGGAGAGGCAAATACTATGAGGTCAACTGGCTGCCCACACTCATAGCTATAAATATGAGAAGAGGAGTTGAATCTCAGGCCAATGCCAAACACTGTCTCAGATATGCTCTGCATGTCTCTAGCCAATCCCAAAGCAAGTGGCACCTTCGTCTCCAGTCAGGGTAGCGCTTCTTGGCCGGGATGGATCAGGCCCAGCTGCTCCATTGCAGCTGTAGCTGGGATCTGGCCTCTGAGGCCTTGAATTGTCCTCTCAGAGATACAGAGTGATGCTTGTTATGTCAGAGATCACTCAGCCCATGAATGATGTCGCTCCCTAATGCCAAGCCATGAATCATTGGTCTGTGGTACTGGAAAATTAACATGCGCCACTATAAATAACTCATCTGTAATGGGCTGTCGTTGATGGCTTTTTGGAAAGGTTTGACTCAGGAGTAAGGGTTTTAATGACTGTAATTGAAATTAGATGAAAAGCATCAGTATTGGGGCTTTTTTTGCCTGACCTGCGAGAGGACAAATTCCATCATATGTCAAAACAATTACGCTGTGTCAAACCTGAGGGACAGCATGTCGTGGCACCTCTCCTCTAGCACCTTCAACTGCTGTCTCCTGAGATGTCCCTGGTGAGCGACAGGGCACGGGCTGGCAGCTTCTCAGTGCCGTTTCTTCACAAAGGGTTGTGGCATCAGAGAAAAGCAACCCCACCCAGCTCCCAGGTTGAAGCTATTATCAGCAGGAAGAGCCATTACTATTAATCACAAGGACTGTCCTTTGTACATCAGAATACAGTTTACACAGCCCTTTCACTTCCATTATCCCATTTGCTCCTCACCAAGCCCCCAGGAGGGGAGGTCAGATACAGGATCACTATTATCATCCTTGGATGGATGAGAGTATAGATGCTCACAGAGGTGAGAGACCTGCCCAAGGTCACACAACAGTAGGTGATAAGCAGAAATCTGGAATCTCTGACCCAGAACACAGTCTACACCTAGTCCCTCCTTACTGTGGCCTGGCGGTTGGTGTTAAGTATCTCCTCTTGGCTAGTCAGCCTGCTTTGGGCCTCCATGAAACCAAAGCTACTCTGGTAATTCTCAGAGAAACATTCTTCGGGAATGTCAGGACAATGTAGGAAAAAAATGTAAGAGTTGTTCCCATTTCATCAACCGATTCTAAGGTTAAACAGTTTTTTCTAGAGTAGTCTGAGTTGCGAGAGACATTCAGAGGCTGCTGGTGAAGAGCATTTGAAACAGGAGAGAAGGTGCTTGAGTACTGTATTTTCCTTTTACTTCTGGTGCAGTCAAGCATTTCAAGGGCTTCATCTCTGATGATGCTGGCTGTTAGGATAGGGTTCAGACACTCACAAGGAAAGCCCCAGGATCGGGGACCAAGGCCCTCCAGGATGCTCATTTTCCAAAATCTACCCACCCCAGGCTTCTTTGAATTGAGAGCCAGTCCCACATAGAGACTGTGTTCTAGGACGGATAAGCAGTGAAGTTACTGTCAAGCCATTCCACTCTGCGGTAGCTGCTGCCGGCCTTGCTCTCGGGAGACACAAAACCTTAGAAGCCGTAGAGAGCATATGTTTCAGCCATTATCTTCTGAACCTCCAGGCCCCAGACAATTAGGCTAGGCGCAGGAGCTGAGCCCACGTGTGTGCCTCCAGCCCTAATATCTTCTCCTACTGAGCTTGCGCCAGGGTGGTGGAGATTTGCAAATGAACACACAGCATACCTTTGTTCCTTCAGCATGTCACTGTTCCCCACCTGGAGACAGCTCCGTAATCCTCCTGTGCAAAAATAACAAGGCCCACATAGGATTGCGTACATGGTCTAATTACACGTAACAAAACATCTCCTCTCAGGAGAGAAGGAGTGTTTGGTAGTAAATTAAGAGATGCAAAACCACTGTGAGCTGTGCTGATTAATCCAGCTCTCTAGCAATGGGGAAGGATCCTTGAGAAATGGGTTTGCAGTTTGATGATAATTATAAACCCACTATGGGGGCTTTTCATAGGCACCAGGCTTTTGTGTCGGGGAGGGAGTGTGCCTGGATAGGAGAGGGTAGGGTTGGAGCTGATTCAGTCAGTGCTGTGTTGACTGGATGGAAACTCCAAACCTGCTAGTACTTAGAAAAAGAACCACAGAGTGGACCTGCCTCAGCCCTCACCACCTCCTGCTCTTGTCTCCGACAAAGTCAAGCCTGTGCATGCTGAAGCCCTGCTCCAGCTCTGCCTGCATAGTCTGTGCTGAACTTAACTTTCCTCATCCTCTTCGCTCAAGCCCGCATAACCACTCTGGGCTTCGGTCCGCAGGGACCTTATTGATTAAAGGGAAGATAGAACAAACACTTCAGAAAAAAAAACCAGAGAAAAACATGCTTACACATAATTATAATTATAGCTGGGGGAAGGGAGGAGAGTGGGGGAGATGATGCATGTATGAACATGCACAGAGCTCTGTGGTCACCACACAGCACTTAAATGTTTAAGTAAGTGCTATTCCAATTTGGTGCCTTGCCTCTTCCTAGCAGACGTCGTCGGACTTTCTGAGCCTGTTTGCCAACCTGCAGTTGGGCGAGTAAGCATTTCCTTCCTTTCTGCTCTTAAAAAAACCATCATGGCGAAATGCCTGCATGATTGGGATATATTGTACAAATGTCACTTATTCTGCTATTAGCTGTGTCTAGCGCATAGCAAGGTATCTACTAAATCGGCTGGTTGATGGATTTGTAGACAGATGCTATGGAATGAAAATGCAGCCGTTTCCACATTTGGAAAATTCAAGGGATAGTTACTATAAATCACGGACACTTATGGAGCCAGCAAGATGGTTCACTAAGTAAAGGTACTTGACGACAAATCTGGTGACTTGACTTTGATGACTGGAGCGTACATGGTGGGACAAGAAAGAATAGATTCCCACAAATTGCCCTCTGACCTATTTTCTATTTCTGTCTCTGTCTCTGCCTCTTAGACTCATACATAAGTACACAGAAGTACACAGACACATAAACACACACACACACACATACAAACAAATAAATAATAAATGTAAACAATTGAATCATGGACTTTTAGTTGGGTTTTTAAATAAGAGAGCAAGAAAAAGCAGAGGAATAGTCTTCACTCCAGAGATGAGAAAATCTGAGGAAGGATGGTTTATCTCCTTGGTTAGACTCTTCAAGTCACAGTTAAAGCAAATAATGTAAAAGGTGGAGAAAAGTGATTAACGGAAGGAGCTTAGAAGTCAGAAGTTATATACTGGGGTAAAGATTTTCTTTCAGGAACTATCTGATGGACTCATCATATCCATGCAAAGAGGGATGTATACAATGGTGGGACCCACACAAAGATGATCATGCATACCAGGTTGGTGTTTATGTAAAGGTATTCATTGTGCAAGGATAGAGATACATGAAAAGTTGGGCATGCTTGCAAAATGGATATCCACAAGACGGGCATCTGAAAAAATGGACTGTTTTGTTGAGGTGATATGCACAGAAACATGTGCATTTATGCAAGACTAGACATGTAATAAAAAGGGAAACCATGAGAAGATGGACATCTGTGCAAGCCTGGGCATCAACTCAACGCTGGGCATCCTTGTAAACATGGATATTCATGGAAAATTAGGCATCCATGAAAAAAAAATGGGCATATATGCGAAATAGGCATTCATTCAAAAATGATGTCAACACAAAAATATCCATGTAAAGATTGGATTCACATAAGGATGGGCATTTATGGCAGGTTGGTCATCCATGCAAAGATGGTGGCATCCAGGCAAAGTTGTGCATTCATGTGAAGATAGGCACTTGTGAAACTATATATTCTTCACACTGAGGTCTACATAAAGATGGACATTCATGCAAGACTAGCCGTATATTTAAAAATGGATGTTCATGCAAATTTAGGCAGCTATGCAGGAACATGCATTAATACAAAGATGAACATCCATGCAAGGGTAGATATCCATGCAAAGGTGGACATTCTTAAAAGAAATGCCATGCCTGCAAAGATGAGCATTTAATGCCAGGATGAAATTCCGTACTAGGACCAAGACTGATGCAAAGATAGGCATCCATGCACATGTGATTACCTGGCTGAAGATGAGCATCTTTGTATGCATAGGAATCTGGGTAAGGATAGAATACTGGCAAAGCTAGAGACATGCACATACAGTTGGTGGACAGAGTAGCAAGAACACTATCAAGTCCAGCTCAAACAGGAAATCTCAAATCCCGGAACCTCCAAATTCCTTTGAGGTATGGAAACTGGCTAATAGTGAAAAGGGGGTGGGGTGGGAATCAATGGATTGCTCAGGAACTGGATTTACGCTGTTTCCTAATAAAGCACACATCAAAACGCCCCATCTCAATCACACACTGCAGGGTTTCAAGAAAATGGAGTTATTCAAGGACATCATCAGTCCTAAAGCAGCATCCTGGACCCCCTGCAAAAGAGCATGTGACATTTCCAGGGGAGTTGCACTCTCCTACGTTTAACATATGCCCCCCCCTCCACAGCCTGTGATGTGTGAAGCTGGGAGAGGGAAAACACATTTCCACTACAATGGAGGGAACTTCTGTTAGAAGGGAGCTGCGTTTTGAATGTTTTAATACACAGAAATTGACACTCATCTACTTCCCTATTCAAAAGCCCTCTCTCTGCAATAGCATAACAATGCCTTCCCCTCTATATTTTCCTTGCATGCTGCCAGGAGAGCTGCTGTTGCGAAGCAAAACCCTTCTGTTGCTGTCCTTTATTTTTACCTCCCCGCTTTGCAAATCCTTCTTTTTCTAAGACTAAAGTGCATTAGAAACTGCTAAGTGACTAAGGAATGGACCCTTCTGAGTCACCAGATCTGCCCCCCTGGCGTCTTTGAGTCATAGTTGTTAACATTTATTGACACAATCTGGCTCTTTTGATTTTTTTTCTTCTACTAGTACTGCTTAGGGAAACACTGAGAGTTTGGGGATGGGCGATTCACCCTGATGCTAGAACCACCTTCACCATCATGCCATCCTGTCAGAGAAGCACATGAACACCACAGGATATGTTAACTCATTATTTAGGGTTCACACACCCCTTTGTTTCTGCCATCAAATGATTTTTGGGAGATTGCTTCTCCTCTGAATGTGCTTCTTATGTTCCAAATGTCCATCTGTACAAGATGGGCATCTGCTTTCTGAATGTCCACCTTGCAGTGCAGGGGGGAGAGCAGACTCAGGCCCACATTCTGGCTGACATCTTCAGAAAAGTTTCCTTGCCTCCTCTGAGTGTCAGCTTCTCATCTGCACAATATGATGGACGTAGAAAACCTGGATGACCATGGGATGAAAAATTGTGAAAGCGGGTACCTGTGCACTGTCAGTCTTTCTACAAAGATGAATTAATATTTAGTATTTATTTTCTTTTGTTTTTAGCTCCTACCTCTCTTTGTCTTTCTGTCCTCCACTCCCATCTGCATCGGATCATATTTATGAATAGTTATCTTTGAAACTGACACAGCAATTGCTTTTAGTTTTCATTTATTTGTTTGGTTCTTTATAAGAAGGCATGGGCAGTGCCTGTGTGGAGATTACAGAACAAATTGAAATTGTTGGTCCTCTCTTTCCCCCATGTGGATTCCAGGGATCAAGCTCAGATCATCTGGCTGGGTGGCAAACACATGTACTTGTTGAGCCTTCTGGATGGAGCATGGTTGCTTCCAGAGAGGCTGTATTCTGATATAGACAATGGATCTACTTTTCATTGTATAATTTTTTCTTTTGAGGTCCCTGCTCTTAGCGTGTATTGTTTAAAAACACTAAGGAAAAAGTACTGGGTTTGGTGGCACATGATTGTAATGTCAGGACTTCAGAGGTAGAAACAGGAGGATCATTGCTAGCCTCAGTTGAAAAATGAATTCAAGACTAGCTTGGACCATGTGACACTGGCTTGAAGCAAAGTAAAACCAAAATTAAGTGGAAAATACAAGCTTAGAAATTCTGAATTTCTGATTTCTGGTCCCCTTTCCCTACAGTGTTTTTCTCTCACAATTTGCCAGTTCATATTCAACATGTAGAGAAAGAAAATTCTGTGAGTGTTGGGTTCTGTTTTGACATGCCCAGTATTGACCGTGCAGCACATTAGGTGCAGAATGCTGCAGCGCTTCTCAATTTAAGAAGGTCTAGGACAGAGATACTCGGACAGACATTTGAAAAAGGCTAAAAATATGTTATACTCTAGTTTCAAAATAACGCCAAATGGAGCAGAGATTTAAATAAAAATATAAACATGCATATAAGTGAAATAAACAGTAACAAACAAAAAATATCCACACACAAGTAGTAGAAGAAAACAAGATCCAGACTAAATAGGAGAGAAGCTAGAGCATGATTTTTTTGCTTTGTTGTTTTTTGCTTTCTAAATTATTTTCTGAGAATTTCATACTTGCATATGATATATCCTAATCATATCTGCACCCTCATTTCCCTTCCCAACTCCCCACACTGCCCAATTCTTCTAATTTAATCAAAACTCAGCTCTTTTGAAAACATGGTGAGAAGATCCACAAACACAAAACACAAGTGACAAACTTGAATCATGTAGGATACCTACAAAGGCTGCTAACTTCTTTTTTTTAATTACATATTTTCTTTATTTACATTTCAAATGTTATCCCCTTTCCTGGTTTCCCCTCAGAAAACTCCCTATATCCTCCCCCTTCTCCCTGCTCACCAACCCACCTACTCCCTCTTCCTGGCTCTGGCATTCCCCTACACTGGGGCATCGAGCCCTCACAGGACCAAGGGCCTCTTCTCCCATTGATGTCCAACTAGGCCATCTTCTGCTACATATTCAGCTGGAGTCATGAGTCCCACCATGTGTACTCTTTGGTTGGTGGTTTAGTCCCAGGGAATTCTGGATAGTTTATATTGTTGTTCCTCCTATGGGTCTGCAAACCTTCCAGCTTCTTAGGTCCTTTCTCTAGCTCCTTCATTGGGGACCCTATGCTCAGTCCAATGGACGGCTATGAGCATCCACTTCTGTATTTGTCAGGCCTGGCAAAGCCTCTCAGGAGAGAGCTATATCAGGCTTCTGTCAGCAAGCACTTGTTGGCATCCACAATATTGTCTGGGTTTGGTGATTGTATATGGGTTGGATGCCCATGTGGGGCAGTCTCTACTCCACACTTTGTCTTTGTACCTCCTTCCATGGGTTTTCCCCCCCCTTCTAAGAAGGATTGAAGTATCCACATTTTGGTTTTCCTTTTTGAGTTTCATGTGGCTTGTGAATTGTATCTTGGGTATTCTGAGCTTCTGGGCTAATATCCACTTATCAGGGAGTCCATATCATGACCAATTTAATCGATGCTAACTTAATAATACATGCAGTCATTAAAGAATTACTACATTAAAGCATGCAAGCTGGAAGGAAACATGCGCCAAAGAAACAAATCGGCCTTTCAAAGAAAATTACATGCAAAAACAAAAACAAAAACAAAAAACACTAAACAACACAGAGGTTATTGATCAGACCAAACTAAAACTGTACTTCAAACACCCCTTTTCACCTGTTGGGTTAGCAAAATTCATCTTTCACAGGGTTGCAGAGAAATAGGTGCCTCTATAAATCAGTGGTAAATAGAATGGCCAGTCTCCATGGAGAAAAATATCTAGCAAAATTACGCATTTCTCCTGGGAATCTTGCAATTTTCCTTGATGAGATTTACCCTGAGATGTGAACTACTTATGATTTTCTTTAAAAAAAAATATTGAGACATTATTTGCTGCAACAAAGCATTGGCATCAACTTAAATTCCATCTATAATAGATCTGTTGAATACGTTTTGGTACATTCTCCCAACAGCAAACACACAAGGTAAAAATGAATGAGGAAGCACTCTGTGAATTGATCTGCAATGATTTCTAGCAAGTGTTATTAAGGGCAAACAGTAAGGTGTGAAAGAATACAGGTAGCGTGTTACATTTTTTTGTGTGTGTGGAAGAAATAAAGAAACATACCTCCTGACACGTACTTATTTGCTTATTTTTATACACACAGACACCAAGGTGGAAAGCATGACTCAGAAGCTATTTGGAATGCTTCCTACTGGGGGTGTGGAGGAGTAGGGTACCAGGGATACGGATGGCAGTGAGACTTCTCTGAGTAGACCTTTTAATCTAATTTTGACTTATAAATCATATGACTGTTTTATGCATGCTAAAGTAAAATTAAATCAAATCAAGGCGATGAATGCAAAACAGATCTTAAAGCTGCACACAAGATGAAACCAAAGAAGGCAACCATGTATTAACTTTACAGTACGACGCTATGGAAAATAAAGAATTTCAAAATCTTTCGAATGCAGTACTCTGACTGTGCATCCTTAGCGAGTCATGGTGTAAGAAAAAGTGCCTGTAAAGGCATCTTGAATGGCTTATTAAAAGAAGTTAGGAGCTGGCTTGAGGGGGTTCCCCCTGGCTAAATTTGAAATAATGTGAGCAGCTAAAAAAATAGTGATGGCAATAGATTAAAATACACCACAAAAGGAGAGAGCTAAGGAGATACTAGAAATGTAAAAGTGTAATTCAAGTCAGGTTATAATCCTGTTAATCCTATTACGCCTGTGTCAGTTTCCTGGCTTCATACTGTTCTCTGTAAAAACCAGGGTTTGAGAACAGTTTCCTCTGTTAGTTCTGCAATGTTTGGTGGGTCTGTCATTATCTCAAGATTAAAAAATGTTAACAAAACAGTGTGTTTGTAAGAAGAAAGTATTCTTTATAAAATGCCATCCTCTGCATATAGAAAACTATAATATCATTAGAAAAGCCATCATTTGCAATCACTGATTGTGCTAAATATCATCAGTAGATGCTAACACCACTTGGAGAAAGCACTTAGGGGGGTATTCCTCTCTCTCTTTCTCTCTCTTTCTCTCTCTCTCTCTCTCGATTAATAAAGAGACACACCGATATGGAAACAAAAAGATACTTGGAACTTTGTGATATGCTGGTCTGGAGGAGGCCATTGAGGCAGTGCTTACACAAGAAACATAAAAAAGAAAGAAACATGTGGTTGAAGTCCGTTAACAAAGAAATAGATTCATAAGTTTAGTTTACTGGACATTCTTTAGTAAAACTTGCCCCAAATTCAGAATTATCAACTCCATAAAAGATGTAAAAGAAACTAAATCAGCTTATTATTTGCTTATATGAAAGTGCTCTGTACAATAAATTGCTCCTAATAAAGAAGGAAAACAAGGAGTTGGAGAGGTGACTCAGCCATTAAGAACACATACTGCCCTTACAGAGGACCCAAGTTCAGTTCCCAGTGCCCACAGAGGGTCTCCCATAACTGCTTCCAACTCAGGCTCCAGGGAGTTCCTTATACATTTGGCCTCCAGGACACATATTTGTATATGGACATACCCATGTGCAGAAACACGTAATTAAAAATAATAAAAATGGATCTCTTAAAAATAAATAAAAATAGAATTCAAGCAAAGGAAAAACTAAATAAAAAACCTGCTGGAGAGACTGTTTTAGATTGAAGACACTAATGAGAATGACAATGGCGTGCAGTAAAAGATTTTTTTTTTATTGGACTCTGGATCAAGCAATGCTACAAAGAACATTATTAATGCACTCGGGGAAATTTGCATATGAACAATACATTAGATAATATTATTGTGTTAATATCATGCGAGCTAAGAAGCTTGAGAATACAAAAATCACTATGCTTATGTGGGATAATGATCTCCTTAGAAAAAACATCCTCAATATTTCAGGGGTGAAGTGTCGAGGTATCCACATTGCATTCTTAAGTGGTTTGGTGAAGGGGGGAGTCTTTTACACATAGGGCAGCACTTTAGCAGTCAGGATGAGAGAAAGGCATGAAAGTTTCCACTCCATTGTAGTTTTTGCTTTTTATGGGTTTGAATTTTGTTTAAAGTAAGAACTTGGAGAAAACATAAGAATTCAAAATCAGTTCATCTACAAATTATTTCTTTATCCTAAATCCAGGTTAGAATCCCTCCTTTTAAATCCCAGCAGCGCAGACTTGAAGTCTAAGGGCCTAATGGTGCCAGGGCCTACAAGATCAGCATAGAGGGTTTGCCACACCCTGGCACCTCTGGAATGTACTGCTAAACCATTAGGGGTTTCAGTGGAACCTGCTTATCACCGAACCTAAGAGTGTGTCTGACAGCATCCATGCTCACACATGCTGCTGAGCCTTTGTGCTTACAGAGTGAATTGAACACTTGCATCTAAAGGTGATGTAACAGGGTGGGTTCAACAGCCAGAACAGCCTCCAAAAACCATTAAAACAGTGCTGAAATTAGAGTTGGTTATTATTTTATTTACAAGCAGAAAGCCGCTTTACTACTTACTTTTTCTTTTTCATTATTAAAAGTTTTTAAATTTAAATGCATTTTGATAATATGCTTCCCTTCTCTAAGCCCTTCCAGATAACTTCTACATTCCTACTCACTAACTTCAAGTTCTCTTTCAAAGAACAAACAGAAAACCAATATAACAGAGTCCCTAAAATGAAGAAAAGAAAATAAATTACCCTCCAGTAAAGATAAACACCACACTATAACCAAACACACACACACACACACACACACACACACACACACACACACTCACCTGCAGAGTTCATCATACATTGGTCAACTACTCCTGAATGTGAGGTCTGCCCTGGAGTGGTTGATATAACCAGTGTTACCCCATTGGAGAAAAATGATTTCTCCTCTCCCAGCAGGTATAAACAACAGTTCAGTTGTCAACCTTTACTCTAGTGGCTGAGTTTCCATCCATCCTTCTCTCCATCATATATATATTTCAGATATATTTAATATAATAAATTGTATATACTTTCATATATGTATATATATGAGATATAATAAGATGAAACCCAAACTGTCACATTAAAGTTGGACAAGACAACTTGACAGAGGGAAAGAGCCCACAAAAATGTACAAAAATCAGAGATCTGCTCGTTTGAATAATCAGGAGTCCCCTAAAAACACTAAATTGGAAGTCATTATATGTATGTCAAGAACCTAGTGCAGAGAATTGGATATTTTCAAGAGGTACATTTATACTGGCCACTTCTGGCTCATTCTATCATGACTATGGAATAGTCAAAGAATAATACACTACTGTTTAAAAAGCCAGTAACCCACCCATTTAACAAATATACTTTTCTTTTGTTGTGAAAAAAAGTATCAGAACAACTCAAGGAAGAAAGAGTTTATTAACCTACAGGCTGTAGTATGAGGCAGGAACACGGAGGTAGGAACTGAACGAGAGAGGGTAGATGAATTCTATTTACTGGCCTGCTTCTGCTCAGTATCTTTATTATATAGCCCAGAACTACCTGCCTATGGCACTGCCCACAGTGGATTAGGCTCTCCCACAACAACTAGCAGTCAAGAGATGCCCCACAGATACGTCTATAGGGTAATATAACAGAGGCAATCTCTCAGTTGAGGTTTCTTTTTTGTGTCAACCTGACATTCAAGAATAGCCATCACATATGTTCCAGATGTTTGCACCATTACTGAGGCTGTAGGATCAGTTCCAGTGAAGACTGACACTGTGTATTTGGGAAGCTCTGACTGCTGAAGGTGGTTGTGCAAGAGCTTGTGAATCTGCCCTGGTGACTGTCCTACTGTATCCCCAAGGTTGGCACACATAACCCCGACCAGGAGGAGAGTCATGGATAGAAACTCCTTGGTAGGAGAAACTTTCGTTTTTCAGTTATAAAATGGTTTCATTTTGTTTCCATTTTGAAAAGAAATCAGAAACTGGAGCTCACAATAGGGAATGTGAGGAGGGTGAGTTTTCTGAAAGTCGCCCTAATTTACCTTTATTCTCTTTTCATAAGATTAAAGTGACCATCCCATCTTTGTTTATCTGACACTCTTCTGATTTTTGCCTTGAAAGTCTCACGAGTCCTAGAAAACACTTAGTTCTGGGCAAACATTTATCCACCCATTGATCTGCTGACTTCCATCTCAGCATGTTCAGCTCTGAGGTATTCCACACAAGGAACAAGTCGGGTAAAAGGCTCTGAAAACTAGAAGCAGATGTGAAGAAAAGAGCAGGATGAAAGGGCCACACACATTTGTCTACCTTCTACATAGATCAGATTCAAGAAACAAGTTCCAAGGGCAGAGTGGCCACTCTTTCTTACCACTGTTCCTTCCTTTGGGAGTATCTCTCTCTTTCTACTGGAATTATAGCTTTCTGACTACTTTTATGTCAAAGAAACGACATGAACCAGAGATATTGCAGAAGGGGGAACTTCAGTCGAGAGAATGCTTTTCTCAGATTGCTCTGTGGGCAAGTCTGTGGTACATTTTCTTGATTGATGATTGTTGTGGAATGGCCAGGAACACTGTGGGCAGAGCTGCCCCTGGATTGGGGATTCTGGGTGCTATAAGGAAAACAGGTCAAGTAAGCCATGGGGAGCAAGCCAATGAGCAGCACCCTTCCATGTCTTCTACATCAGATCCTGCATCTAGGTGCCTGCCCTGAGTTCCTGCAGTAATTTTCTTGGATGATGGATTGCAATCTGTAAGATGAAACACACTCGTTATTCCCCAAGGTGAATTTAGTCAGTGTGTTTTATCACAGTGATAGGAACCCTGACTAATGCATAGCCATGCTTCAGGCCCAGGTGAAATCTTCTTTTGTTTTTTAAAGCTCTTCCCATCTGTTCTACAGGAATGCTATATTCCCCTTGCCAAATGAACTAGTTCTTATTGTCTGTGTGCATACACAGAGCAGACAATAAGAATTAAAACCAGAATTATTTTAGAATTGGGAAACGCCTTCACGAATGTGGAGGAAAGCTGAAGGTTTATTCATGTACACATTCATTCATTTTTCTCCCCTCTGTTTATAACAGAGTACCAAGAGCTGTGCCATACATTAGAGAACCCAAATTATGACCTGATCGTGAGCACATCTACCCACTGCCAGCCAAATGAGATAGGTAGACACACCTGGAGCTAGCCTGGAAGGATGTGCCATGGCAGACCAGCAGTAGCTATTGAGCACCTTATGAGTGTGAGACAGGAGCTAGGCAGTTAAAGGTGACAGTAAGAGAGCAGGTAAGGAAGCCATCTTGTCTCTCAGGTCCCTCTGAGACCAGTGTGTGCCGATCAGCTTGTGGCCTACAGAGGGTGATCAGCAGACTGCAGAAGCAACAGAGCTTCTGGGACAGGCAGAAGTCACACAGCTTCTGGGGTAGACCCCTGTTTCTGGCTGCAGAAATCATGGCACCTTCCCTGTCAGAAGAGAGGTGGCCGCCCAGGAGGGCTGTGACCCCCAGAGCAGGCTCTTGCAGGTGAGAGCACAGACTGCAGAGGCAACCAATCTTCTGGGACAGGCCCCGTTTAGGGCCTTCATCTTCAACCAGGAGGCAAGTCTGAACGCAGGACCTCTGTGCACCTTCTCTGCAAGAGGAGAGCTTGCCTGAAGAGAGTACTCTGACCACTGAGACTCAGAAGAGAGCTGGACTCCCAGGACAGCTGACCGAGGCTAACAGAATCACAGGAGGAACAGGCTCCAGCCAGAGACAAATATAACAACTAACTCCAGGGATTACCAGATGGTGAAAGGGAAACATAAGAATCTTACCAACAGAAACCAAGATTGATCACCATCATCAGAACCCAGCACTCCCACCTCAGCCAGTCCTGGATACCCCAACACACCCCAAAAACAAGAATCGGATTCAAAATATTTCATGATGCTGGTAGAGGACCTTAAGAAGGACTTTAATAACTCACTTAAAGAAATACAGGAGAATAGCACTAAAGAGGTAGAAGTCCTTAAAGAATCACAGGAAAACACTGCTAAACAGGTGATGGAATTAAAGAAACTATACAAGACCTAAAAAGGGACTTAGAAACAATAAAGAAAACCCAAAGAGAGACAACTCTGGAGATAGAAACCCTAGAAAAGAAATCAGGAACCATAGATATGAGCATCAGCAACAGAATACCAGAGATGGAAGAGAGAATCTCAGGTGCAGAAGATTCCATAGAGAACATAAGTACAACAATCAAAGAAAATGCAAGATTCAAAAAGATTCTAACTCAAAACATCCAGGAAATCAAGGACACAATGAGAAGACCAAATCTATGGATAATAGGGGTAGATGAGAATGAAGATTTTTCAACTTAAAGGGCCAGTAAATATCTTCAACAAAATTATAGAAGAAAACATCCCAAACTTAAAGAGAGAGATGCCCATGAACATACAAGAAGCCTACAGAACTCCAAATAGACCCAGAAAAGAAATTCCTCCAGACACATAATAATCAGAACAACAAATGCACTAAAAAAAAGACAGAATATTAAAAGCAGTAAGGGAAAAAGGTTAAGTAACATATAAAGGCAGGCCTATTAGAATTACAACAGACTTCTCACCAGAGACTATGAAAGCCAGAAGATCCTGGGCAGAGGTTATATTGACCTTAAGAGAACACAAATGTCAGCCCAGGCTACTATACCCAGCAAAACTCTCAATTACCATAGATGGAGAAACCAAAGTATTCCATGACAAAACCAAACTCACACAATACCTTTCCACGAATCCAGCCCTTCAAAGGATAATAACGGGAAAACACCAACACAGGGATGGAAATTACACCCTTGAAAAAGCAAGAAAGTAATCCTTCAACAAACCTAAAACAAGACAGCCACTAGAACAGAATCCCAACTTTAACAACAAAAATAACATGAAGCAACAATTACTTTTCTTTAATTACTCTTAACATCCATGGACTCAGTTCCCCAGTAAAAAGACATAGACGAATAGACTGGTTACACAAACAGGACCCAACATTTTGCTACTTACAGGAAACCCACCTCAGGAAAAAAGACAGACACTACCTCAGAGTGAAAGGCTGGAAAACAATTTTCCAAGCAAATGGTCCTAAGAAACAATTTGGAATAGCCATTCTAACATCGAATAAAATTGACTTTCAACCCAAAGTTATCAAAAAAGCAAGGATGGGCACTTCATACTCATCAAAGGTAAAATATACCAAGATGAACTATCAATTCTGAGTATCTATGCTCCAAATGCAAGAGCAGCCACATTCATTAAAGAAACTTTAGTAAAGCTCAAAGCACACATTGCACCTCACATAATAATAGTGGGAGACTTCAACACCCCACTCTCACCATTGGACAGATCCTGGAAACAGAAACTAAACAGAGACACAGTCAAACTAACAGAGGCTATGAAACAAATGGATTTAACAGATATCTACAGAATATTTCATCCTAAAACAAAAGGATATACCTTTTTCTCATCACCTCATGGCACCTCCTCCAAAATTGACCATATAATTGGCCACAAAACAGGCCTCAACAGATTCAAAAATATTGAAATTGTCCCATGCATCCTATCAGATTACCATGGACTAAGGCTGTTCTTCAATAACAACATAATTAGCAGAACACCAACATTCATGTGGAAACTGAACAACACTCTACTCAATGATACCTTGGTCAAGGAAGAAATAAAGGAAGAAATTAAAGACTTGTTAGAGTTTAATGAAAATGAAGCCACAACATACCCAAGCTTATGGGACACAATGAAAGCAGTCCTGAGAGGAAAACTCATAGCCCTGAGTGCCTCCCAAAAGAAACTAGAGAGAGCATACAGTAGCAGCCTGACAGCATACCTAGAAGCTCTAGAACTAAAGGAAGCAAATTCACCCAAGAGGAGTAGACAGCAGGAAATAATCAAACTCAGGGCTGAAATCAACGAAGTGGACACAAAAAGAACTATTCAAAAAGTCAACCAAACCAGGAGCTGGTTCTTTGAGAAAATCAACAAGATAGATAAACCCTTAGCCAGACTCACTAGAGGGCACAGGGACAGTAATCTAATTAACAAAATCAGAAATGAAAAGGGAGACATAACAACAGAACCTGAGGAAATCCAAAACATCATCAGATCATACTACAAAAGGCTATACTCAACAAAACTGGAAAACCTGGATTAAATGGACAACTTCCTAGACAGATACCACGTACCAAAGTTAAACCAGGATCAGAATAATGATCTAAATAGACCCATTTCCTCTAAAGACATAGAAGCAGTCATCAATAGTCTCCCAACCAAAAAAAGCCAGGACCAGATGGGTTTAGTGCAGAGTTCGATCAGACCTTCAAAGAAGACCTAATTCCAACTCTCCTCAAACCATTCCACAAAGTAGAAACAGAAGGTTCTCTACTCAATTCATTCTATGAAGCCACAATTACTCTGATACCTAAAGCACACAAAGAAACAACAAAGAGAACTTCAGATCAATTTCTTTGATGAATATTGATGCAAAAATACTCAATAAAATCCTCACAAACTGAATCCAAGAACACATCAAAGGGATCATCCATCATGACCAAGTAGGCTTCATCAAAGGGATGCAGGGATGGTTTAATATACGGAAATCCATCAACGTAATTCACTATATAAACAAACTCAAAGACAAAAACCACATTATCATCTCCTTAGATGCTGAGAAAGAATTTGACAAAATCCAACACCCTTTCATGATAAAAGTCTTGGAAAGATCCGGAATTCAAGGCCCATAACTAAACATAATAAAAGCAATATACAGCAAACTAGTGGTCAACATCAAACTAAATGGAGAGGAAACCCGAAGTGATCCCCCTAAAATCAGGGACTAGACAAGGCTGCCCACTTTCTCCCTACCTATATAGTACTTGAAGTCCTAACCAGAGCGATTAGACAACAAAAGGAGATCAAGGGGATTCAAATTGGAAAGGAAGAAGTCAAAATATCACTATTTGCTGATGATATGATAGCATATATAAGTGACCCTAAAAATTCCACGAGAGAACTCCTAAACCTGATAAACAGCTTCAGTGCAGTAGCTGGATATAAAATTAACAAATCAATGACCTTTTTCTACACAAAGGATAAATGGGCTGAGAATGAAATTAGGGAAACAACACCCTTCGTAATAGTCACAAACAATATAAAATACCTTGGTGTGAATCTAACTAAGGAAGTCAAAGATCTGTATGATAAGAACTTCAAGTCTCTGAAGAAAGGAATTGAAGAAGATCTCAGAAGATGGAAAGATCTCCCATGCTCATGGATTGGCAAGATTAATATAGTCAAAATGGCTATCCTGCCAAAAGCAATCTACAGATTCAATGCAATCCCCATCAAAATTCCAACTTAATTCTTCACAAAGTTAGAAAGGGCAATTTGCAAATTCATCTGGAACATTAAAAAACCTAGGATAGCAAAAACTTTTCTCAAGAATAAAATAACCTCTGGTGGAATCACTATGCCTGACCTCAAGCTTTACTACAGAGCAATTGTGATTAAAAAACAAAACAAAACAAAACAACAACAAAAAAAAACAAAATAAAACAAAACAAAACTGCATGGAACTTGTATAGCAATCAATGGAATAGAATTGAAGACCCAGAAATGAACCCACACACCTATGGTCATTTGATCTTTGACAAGTGAGCTAAAACCATCCAGTGGAAAAAGGACAGCATTTTCAACAAATGGTGCTGGCACAACTGGCAGTTATCATGCAGAAGAATGCAAATTGATCCATTCTTATCTCCTTGTACAAAGCTCAGGTCTAAGTGGATCAAAGACCTCCACATAAAACCAGAGACACTGAAATTTATAGAGGAGAAAGTGGGGAAAACCCTTGAAGATAATGGGCACAGGGCAAAAATTCCTAAACAAAACAGCAACAGCTTGTGCTGTAAGATCAATAATTGACAAAATTGCAAAACTTCTGTAAGGCAAAAGACACTGTCAATAAGACACAAAGGCCACCAACAGATTGGGAAAGGATTTTTACCAATCCTAAATTTGATAGGGGACTAATATCCATTATATACAAAGAGCTCAAGAAGCTGGACTCCAGAAATTCAAATAACCCCATTAAAAATGGGGTACAGAGCTAAACAAAGAATTCTCAAGTGAGGAATACTGAATGGCAGAGAAGCACCTGAAAAAATATTCAACATCTTTAATCATCAGGGAAATGCACATCAAAACAACCTTGAGATTCCACCTCACTCCAGTCAGAATGGCTAAGTTCAAAAACTCAAATGACAGCAGATGCTGGCGAGGATGTGGAGAAAGAGGAACACTCCTCCATTGCTGGTGGGATTGCAAGCTGGTACAACCACTCTGGAAATCAGTCTGGTGTTTCCTCAGAAAACTGGACATAGTACTACCGGAAGATCCAGAAATACCTCTACTGGGCATATACCCAAAAGATTTTCTAATTGGTAATAAGAACACATGCTCCACTATGTTCACAGCAGACTCATTTATAATAGTCAGAAGCTGGAAAGAACCCAGATGTCCCTCAACAGAGGAATGGATACAGAAAATGTGGTACATTTACACAATGGAATACTACTCAGCTATTAACAACAATGCATTTATGAAATTCTTGGGCAAATGGATGTATCTGGAGGATATCATCCTTAGTGAGGTAACCCAATCACAAGAGAAGTCACTTGATATGCATGCACTGATAAGGGGATATTAGCCCAGAAACTTAGAATACCCAAGATACAATTTGCATAACACAAGAAAATCAATAAGAACAAAGACCAAAGTATGGATACTTCATTCCTTCTTAGAATAGAGAACAAAACACCCATAAAAGGAGTTACAGAGACAAGATTGGAGCTAAGACAAAAGGATGGACCATCTAGAGACTATACCCCACCCGGGGATCCATCCCATATTCAGCCACCAAACCCAGACACTATTTCATATGCCAGGAAGATTTTGCTGAAAGGACCCTGATATAACTATCTCTAGTGAGGCTATGCCAGTGCCTGGCAAATACAGAAGGGGATACTCATAGTCATCTATAGGATGGAACACAGTGCCCCCAATGGAGGAGCTAGAGAAATTACCCAAGGAGCTGAAGGGGTCTACAACCCTTTAGGTGGAACTACAATATGAACTAACCAGTATCCCCAGAGTTCGTGTCTCTAGCTGCATATGTAGCAGAAGATGGCCTAGTTGGCCATCATTGGGAAGAGAGGCCCCTTGGTCTTACAAACTTTATATGCCCCAGTACAGGGGAACGCCAGGGCCAAGAAGTGGGAGTGGGCGCTAGGCGAGAATGGCGGGAAGAGGGCATAGGGAACTTTCGGGATAGCATTTGAAATGTAAACAAAGAAAATATCTAATTAAAAAAATAAAGGTGACAGTAAGCCCTGTTGTCAATTTGATATCTAAGGGAGTTTCCCAAACACATGATTTTCAATACCACACAATAAAAGTGCTGTGAAAATGTATAGTCAGGGTTCCTGAGGACATGGATGATGAGCACTGAGCAAGGCTGTGGGGATGAGTCGGAGTTCTGAAGGACATGGCACCCAGATGACCAGTTGGAAGTCTGGGAGAAAGGGGTTGAAGACAAGGGGAACAGATAGAGAGAGAGAGAGATGGGGAGAGAGAGAGAGAGAGAGGGGGAGAGAGAGAGAGAGAGAGAGAGAGAGAGAGAGAGAGAGAGAGAGAGAGAGAGAGAGAGAGAGAGAGAGAGAGAGAGAGAGAGAGAGAGAGAGAGAGAGAGAGAGAGAGAGAGAGAGAGAGTTTGGCACATCACAGGTAAATTCTGCAGAGCAAGTCAGCAGGGCTACACGATTGGATGTAGTTGTGGGGTGAACACATTTTTATTTTCCTGAGTCTTCTAGGGAGTACTGTACAGTATGCTGCCTTGATCTCCCCTAAGTTTCTGTCTGCTAAAGGAGTTAGGTAAGAGGTTAGGCACGACTGAAAACAATTCTGAGTTGACTATTAAAGAGATCTTGTAACTGAGGTTTCCTGAACTATTATATTCCTACCAAAAGCACCAAGAAAAGACTTGAGAAACACAGACTGAGAGTGGTTACTAAGCTGCATGTGTGCATGTGTGTGTGTGTGTGTGTGTGTGTGTGTGTGTGTGTGTGTGTGTTAGAAAATGGAACATATTTTAGCAAATACTGCACATAGTCTTCTTGGGAAGAGTTTGTGTGATGAGGGAAACAGGAAGAAGTTGTATGTAGAGAGAATATTATCTTTACATGTTGCCCACAGCCATCCACTTAACAGTGGTTAAAGAACTAAATCAAGTTAAAATACATTGATGACCTGCCTTCTTATCCTCTCTATTCAGCATGTTCTGTGTACCTTTGCAGTAACACACACACACACACACACACACACACACACACACACACACACACATCCACACACACACAGATTTATTATGTGTTTTGTCCACTGTGATGGATTTGTCCGGGCTCTCTATATGCAGGTTATAAATTCTTGTAGTAAGGGCTGCTGTGGACCTCTGCACAGGGCTTTAAATATACCTTGACGTTGACCTCTGGGGATACAATCTCAGTGGCCTGGTTAGGGGGAGGAGAAACAAGACATAGCCCTGATGTGGAGTTCCGTGCCCCTCTTCTGGAATTTCTCTGAGCTGGAAGTTGAAGCACAGAGACAAGCTTCCCTTCTGCTTTTACATCTGGACCAGGGACTTTCCGACACAGACCTCAATCTGCTTTCTGCTACATGCTTTCTGCACACCTGCCTGAAGCCATGTCAACACCTCTGGGGGGATGCCCCAGCAGAAGAAAGCTCTGGTGAGAAGTCAGGGTCAGTTAGGAGTCAGAAGACTGGCTTTGGACGCTCACGTGGGAGCCAGATGAAGAGAGGACAGCTACTGCTTTTGTTCTTGGCTTTAGTTTGAGTATGGAAGCCGAACTCATGGGTTATGAAGATGATAGTGTCTCATGTGTATCTTAGGACAGGGCATCAAGAACTCAGACTCCATCTGGGGCTCATGGGAAGCCAAGGGTCACAGAGTGTCTTACCACTACATCTTTAGTCACAGCGCCACCTACAAAACACAAGGAACCTGGCTAACTGTGAGATGATTGTGGCATGGAGGTGCTGGCTATCCATCTGTATCATTTCAATAGGTGACACAGCAGAGGAAATATTAAGTCCTCACAAGGTTAGTAAGCAGCGGTTCTAGGATTTATTCCTAGCATGTCTCGGGGCTCATTTTCAATAGGTAAAGCAGCCCCTGTCAACACTGGAATGTGTGTTGTGACCCTAAGCCCTTGGTAAACTGAGAACAGAGACTGTGCCTTCTCATTGCTACATAACACTATCTTGTTACCTCTGAAACAGCACTGATCTTTTCATTTCTTTTCCCGTAATTCAAGTTGGATGCCTCTGTGAGCCTTTAGAATCAGGGGAGAAAGTGAGACACAGGCTGCAGGCAAGAAGGTCCCGTTAAGAACTCCCGGGGTTCTTCTGCAGACCCTGCCAGGGCTCGCTGCCAGATAAACAGCCTCTCCGATTTCTCACGTGTTATGAGGCATTGCAGATGAGTCTGTATAATCAAATATGCCATTCCGCATCTCATTTGTAATTTCACAATTTAGCTCTCCGCACCATTTAAGCACATATAGAGCCTCCAGAGAAATCTCTATTTTTTTGGCTAAAGCTTTTATATGTAAGCTTTGTGCTGATTTGGGTCTTTGCTGTGTCTAATAAGATTCTTGTGAAGTTTTCTCACGATGAAAGGCTTTATAAAATTTAAGGAAGCACGGAAAGAACGCCCTGGCTGGTTACAAATCAAGGTAGGCCTAAGAAGCATCAAGGCAGGAGCCTGGATGAAAAGCTGGTTGACTGTCTCTTTGTCTATCTCTTCTGTGTCTGATGTGACTGGCTCTCTGAAGAATGGTACCGTTGTTCTACAGTTATGCAGTATTTGACTATGTATAAGCATTCTATGTGTTGTATTTGACTTGAGCTTCCAACTTCTCCATAAAGCAGGTGATTATTCTCTCTGTCTTTATGGAGGAGGAAAGTGGGGGTTTGGAGAGGTTAAGTGGCTTACCCAATCTATGAAGCTCATCATAATTAATGGATAAATTCCACAGCTGCGAATCAAACAGAGATCTTTTGGTGGGAACTCTATGATCTGGTTCACCTTCTGGGAACTCTACTGATCTGGTTCACCTTCCTGGAGGTAGTACTTTGGATAACAGTTTTTCAGATGAGATGAGGAGCCATGGATTACAATATCTATTTAGTTCTTGCTTCCAGCCATACCTCTTCATCCCTACTTCTACCTACCAAGCCTGGCAATTGCCCTCTCCCACCTGGATCGTTTTTAATTTTGGGAAATCCCAATGTATAAGAATCAGCCAAGAAAGACTGAAGGTGCTGGGAGATCAAAGATAGGCAGAGAAACCCAAGGATATACAGTGAAATATATAATGGATGCAAGGACAGATGATAATGTCTCACGAATGGTAACAAGGCAAGAGGAGTCTTTTTACCAAGGCAGGAGAAAACGACTTCTATGTTAAGCCAGATAGAGCAAACTCCTGTCACATAGAGCACATGTCAAGACACAATCTGGGCTTTAATCCAGCACTAAGTGTTCGGCTGACTATTTGTTGATTTTGTTAACTTGATAGAGTTTGGAATGCTTACTGGGGATATCTGAATGGGCAGACAGCAGTCATGACGAAGACAGCTACAATCATTTCAACCTGGATTTTCACAGCCAGTCTTAAGCCAGTATATCTCTTTCTGGTTTCACTGGTCTGGGGTTTAATCCCCATAGTGCATTAAAATGATTTCCTTAAATGAAAAACTTTGCTATGACCCTTTTATGCTTTAAAATACTTCACCTGTTCCAATGATCTTCAGAAAGTATCCACACTTCCTAGGGTGCCCTCTAAAGTCTGCATGAGTTGAGACTGTTCATTTTCTCACACAGTTACTTGCCATTCTCATCCTCTGAATCTGGCCCCTCTCCTGTATCAGACTCAGCTTGGGGGTCTTTTCCCTCTTGTTAGGACCCATTGTTAATTCCCCCCTTCTTGCTTTTCAGTAACTAGGTTTCATAATTGCAGTTCATTGCAACCAATTTCAAAAATCTATTTATAACATTACTATCATCAGTCACAATATGATCTGGAGTTCATCAAATTCAGATATTATCTCCAATTGGAATATGATAGCTATGATGGACAGCGTCGTGACTTGGAGATGCTAAGACAGACACTTTCTTGTCATGGGCAAGTGGTGCACTTAGAAATCATATTTGGAAATCTCATATTTGAGTGGCCACACAGTTGTGTGGGCTCCTTGCCTTGTTTCCTGGTTCCTGTGAAGCGTTCTGATATTTAGGTTAAAGTGGTGTGGAAACAGGCTCATTGTATGGACTAGAAAGACTTCATGAGAAGTGTCCCCAAGCAGATGGAGAAGAGGCAAAGAGAAAGCAGAAAAACAATCCTGTTGAACCACCAGCCTGAGGGCTCATTAAACCCTTCTAACCAATCTTTTATGGATCCTGTCTTCCCAATGGACCAGAAAGAAGTCAGATGGGATTTGCGTGGCAAACTTTTACCTGCAGGGACCTTACCCCTAGAGAGAGGAAAAAACCATCATTCATGGGTGGAGTTTGGTGTTGACTGCTGAGTCATGGGGGCAGTTCTTTCTAAGAGTAATTAGAATTGTCACTCTCTTGGGAAAAACATTAGTGTTGCCTTAATGGTGTGAATGCCAAGGCTAATATGGCTCTGGTTAAAACTCCCAGCATGCTAAGTGCTTGTCCAGGCAGACCTAGTCATTCCTGTATTGCTTTCTCGTGGCACTTACTTGGCAACAAGCAGTAGCGTTCTGGAGGAGGTCAAGGAAGACTGAGAAGTTTCTCAGGGTGGTGGTGGTGGTGCAGTTAATGTTAAGCCACTGTAAAGGAGGGGGAGCTGTTGTGTACACAATGCAACATATGTACATGTTAACACACCTATAAAAACCAATAAATCTTTAATAAAAAAAAACAAACGTTAGTTTTAGAAAAATAGATGGAGTTAGAAAGTCAGAACCCAGACTAAGAAACACAAAAATTGCATGTTCTTTCTCTTAGGCAGAGCCCAGCTTTTAGTGTTTGTATGTATACATGTGAATGGGGGTGAGTGTGCGAACAGGCTATGAAACTAAGAAGGGGAAAGGAGGTTGAAAAAAAGAGGTATCAAAGAGGACAGGGAAGGTACCAGGACATAAGTCAAGTGAAAGTGGAAAAGACGCCAGGAAGGCAGAGGGTCAGGGGGCCTAGAGCTTAGGAGAGAAGAGGAGAAAAGGGAAAACAAGTCTTGTTTGAAAATTACAGAGGAGGCAGAGGCAGGCAGATTTCTGAGTTTGAGGCCAGCCTTATCTACAGAGTGAGTTCGAGGACAGCCAGGGCTACACAGAGAAACCCTGTCTTGAAAAATAAAAAAAAACAAACAAAAAATTACAGAGTGACACCTAACGCTGGTTGAGTTTTAAATAAATGGTAACAAACTAAATTTTAATAAAATATTATTTTTACATAAAAATTTAATTTGATAACTAAAACCAGCAATATGTACCAAAACTATGAAAGGCGGCTGTATGAAAAGGCAGAGGTCCTCAGAGACAAGTCCCTTGTTTCATATAAATTCACACTAACGAACTTTTAGGACTTAAAAAACCGAGTCTGGAGATGATGGGAGAGAGGGGAGAGACTGGGAGCACGCCTAGGTTTCTGCCTGGAGCTCCTAGGTGGATAACGTGTCATTTTATGAGCGTCACAGTACTCAAAAGCAAGCTCTTTCTTTCTCTCTTTCCTCTGCTTGCTTTCTTCTTTCTAACCCACAATCGGCATCCTTTAGAACACCCGGGATTTGAGAAATCTTTGGACATTAGAACCTGGAATATTGATGGTACAGATTTGGAGGCTCTCAGAACATAGATTGCCATCGACACTGTGGGTAGGTTGGGCTCATGTGGGAGAGCACAAGAGAAGAGTCTCACCTCAAGTGACTGACGATGGCCTGCACCTTCTAGAGTCAAAAATAGACATAGGAGAGAGTGAATTTCCACTGTGGTAATTGAGAAGGCAATGGGGTGTGTCGGGTACAAAGGGTAAGACAAGGACAAGAGGAAGATAAGTGGCAACTCTAAGACAGAGGAGCAGTTAAGAGTCTGGGAGAGGAGGAAACAGATCGGCCAGGGGTAGAACATTGTGGATGCAGTGACTCTGGCCGTTGTCTTTGGAGAAGCTCTCTCCAGGATTGAGAGATCTTGCCAGGTGATGTCTGGTGCCTATCTGAAAGCAGCCACATTCTCAGCACGGACCTGGTTAGGCAGTTACTCCAGCATTGTCTGGGAATCCTCACGAAGCTCTCGTAACAGGAATGAGCCTTCTGATAAGCACCTTGTACTCCACCTTCCTTTTCCCAAATTCCTTGTGATGTTTCTGCCAGTCTTTTGGTGACATTGGAGAAAGAGGAAGCTTATGATTCTCTGGCCCCCTTTTTTTGTAAGACTACTTGGAGGACAAAGCCATGACAAGTTGACCATAGAATTGCTCACTGTTTATAGCCTGTGTACAGTTCACATGCCTCCTGGAAAATGAGTCCATTCTCCTATCTGATGTTGCAAGACTGTCTCATTAATCAGGGTGTCTGACTTTAAAGGTTCCTGTAAGGCTTAGACTCATGACCTTTTGAGGTGCAGAGATCAGCAGTTCTGAAAGGCACAGAGTCTCCCACCCAAGGTCCTAAATACCTTCTTAGTCTTGCTTTAACAGATATACCTACCTCTAGGATGTTCAACTCAGTAAAAGTTCACCTGCCATGGATGCTAACCAAAGTATGACCCACGGCAACACTGACATTGCCTTTGAGATAGATAGAATTTACACACTAGACCCACCCCAGGCAAGTGCATCAGCAACTATGTTTAGCAAGAACTCCCAACACCCTTCTGAGGGACATCTAAGTACATCTAAGGACATCTAAGTATCTGAGCACCCAGACCTCCCCAGTGTCCCTGTGTGTGATGGGTAAACAAGATGGTTTTGAAAATCAGGCTCATTGATGTAGAAATTGGATAAGTCAAAGGAAGGCAGTCTGACCTGCTACAAACTGCTGAATTATGCAAAGTCTATCCTTGAAATTCCAACATCTGGGTGCCAAGCGTTCAGGCTCCTGGAACTAGTTTTGGCGCTCACGACTGGGGCAACGTTCAGCTAGGCTGTCCTCCTATGCCTGGTTCCTGGGGAACAGATGCTAGGGCTGCTGATTTCTGTTTCTTAGCTGGCATGTTTGCCAGCGCTGCCTGGACATGCGGGTGGAAAGAAGGGAGATTAATCCAGGCACTAAGTCCTATTATCAAAGGCAAAAATCCAGCCCTTTTTTCCCACACAGTCCCCCAGAGAGATAACATTAAGGGGGTGATTACTGGCCCTGTATTATTCTAGTCTTGGTAAAGTTGTTTTCTTCACCCCCACACCTATGTTCAAGGTTAATTCTGTGTTATTTTCTCCCTGCAGGCCTGCACTGAGTGCCACAGGGAACGGCATTTAGCAATGCCAAGCAGGGGAGGCAGAGAGAGCAGCGTTAACACCACATGGTAACCGGCTGAGTCCAAGGGAAGGAGATCTCTGTTTTTATGGTGTTAACTGAAGAAGGGAGAAGCTGCAGGTGTTGAGGGCACCAGCTCAGCTCCTTCTCAGGAGCCTGGAACACTAAGGGCTAAGGGCTGTTTTCCTGCCGTGGAGATTGCACTAGAAGAGGTGTGGAGAGAGGTAGAAGATACTTAGCTTTAGAGGAATGAGGGCCCCTGGAAAATAGGGTGACTGTGTGTGTGGGTGGCGGGTTGAACAAAAGGAGTGAGTGGGATGTTTGCTTCTTAGATAGGTCTTCACCTGGATTGAGAAAGTTGACTGTGCTCTGACCTCTATCTCTCCTCCCTGGATAGGACCATGCTAAACATTCCTGCCTGTACCCCATGGACCATGAAGTCAGAAACAAGCCATACACAAAAAAGCAGAGCTGGTCTGTGCATCAGGGATCTGAGCTGCTCTACTCAGTAACAAGTACACATTCCCTCCCTTTAATAGACTCCGCTTTCCCACTCAGCATCCAATCTTGCTTCTCTACTAACAAATGTGATTTTTATCTTGGGTAGAAAGACACCAAGTTAGACAACATAGCTTGACAGACTTTCTTGTAAGTCAGCCACAAGAAGTTATCAGGACTGGCTGCTAAGAAAGTCATTTATGGGCAGAGAGCCAAGCCCTTTCACCCTATGCCCCTCACTCTCCATCTGTCTCTCTGGCCATGTGTGTGTCTGTGTACATGTGTCTCTGTGTGTATGTCTGTGTCTGTGTGTCTGTGTGTATGTCTCTGTCTCTATCTCTCTCTGTGTGTGTGTGTGTGAGTGTGTGTGTAAGTGTGTGTCAGTTCCTCAGGTTAGTAACAGAACTCAGAATTGCACAGTGGAGATAGTGGATCATGGAGCAGGCCAGGGGAATCTGTTTATTTAGAATTTCTGTGAAAAAGGCATTTTCTTGACGCTCTTGTGTGTGAAGTGACCCTTAAGTCTCAAGGACATACATGCCTTCCTTTTGCTTCCCACAGTAGGTCAGCAGGCAAGCCTGTGTAATGTTCCAAGTCAACTTGGAGACCTCCATAGTTTAACCCCATAAGACTTGATCATTTATAACCTACACCTAGTGCAGAAGGAATAAGTTCGCTGCTACCTTACTGGGACCTCGTAGCCTGTACTCCCGCAGTCCTGGGTCTCCATTGAGTAGAATCCATGTGCAGAGTTTTCCGTCAGGCACAGGATGAAATAACTGAGCAAGGAAGTACATGGGGTAGCTTGGCCTGGGCCAGGGCCCATTAAAATGGATGCTGTTTTCTTCAATGTTTATTGCCAGAATTCAGTCACAGGGCTACAAAGGCAGATGGGAAGTGGTCTGCAAATATGCTGGGGCAAAGGCATCAGTTTTAGTAAGGGTATCCTACTTTGTAAATCTCACCAAGAAATAGAGGAAAAGAAAAAGAAAGAAAGAAGGAAATGGAGAAAGGGAGGAAGGAAAGGGGAGCAGTAGGAAAGGAAGGAGATGAGAAGAAAAAGGAGAAGAAAGAGAAGAGATGAAGGGAAAGTAGGGAAGTTGAGAACAGAAGGGGAGAGTTGGGGAGAAGAGGGAAGGGAGGGAGGGAGGCAAGGGGAGGAAAAAGAAGAGAAGTAGGGGGAGGGGAGGAAAGGGAGGGAAGATCAGTAACTGCTCATGCCTCCTGGACATAGAGATCTTGTTCTGAGACACAGACCCTGCCAGGCAGTGGAAGCACAGAAATCGTGCCACCTGATTTTAGGCTAGCTTTGTGTGTAACCAGCATCTACCTCCTCTTCACTGGACACTTGCTGGGTTCAGATCACTGCGACACTGTCAACAGGGAACTTTCTATGGTGGCCAGTGTATATCCACAGCCCCACTTGAGGCCATGCCTAGAGGCTGGCTGACTGCTTAAAGTGTCTGGCCCAGGGGTCAGACAGATTCTGAGTTGAATCAAAATCTTTTGCTGATGATTCTCTGACTGACCTTGAGCAGACAGACAGCAGACAGAAGGCCTTTCTTTCTCTTCTGCAATTTGATTGCTTCTGGATCTGTAAAGCAGAGATCTCTCCTTCCCTCCCTCCTCCCCTCCCTCCCTCCTCCCCTCCCTCCCTCCCTCCCTCCCTCCCTCCCTGCCTCCCTCCCTCCCTTCTCTCTCCCTTCCTCCCTCTCTCTGGAGGTTACATAAATCGACAGCCCTGAGCAGAGC
The DNA here is from genome assembly GCA_902729485.2 of Mus minutoides. Lineage (NCBI taxonomy): Eukaryota > Metazoa > Chordata > Mammalia > Rodentia > Muridae > Mus > Mus minutoides. The sequence goes on along the minus strand of LR749684.1, from coordinate 790,610 downwards.
AGAGGCTTAGCAATTGCCAGCTGTTATTTCTGCCTACCTGAGCATCCTTTAATTGGCTCTGTGTCTGGGAGCAACCTTCCTGGCTGCTGGAGTCCACAGCCTCTGCTGCCCCTTTGCCTTCATTTTCTCTATTCTACACCAGCACTGCTAGGGCTCTCTGGATCTGCCAGCCCCGAGTACAATGTGACGCCTTTGTACATAGTGTGCATCCTGTACATCATAAGATGTTGAATGCCACCTTTGACCTCTGTCTACTGGAAGTTGGTACTCTCCTGCCCATGCTCACATCAGCCAGAGCATCTCTGCACATTGACCAGTATCTTGTGTTGATCAAATCTTCCCAAGGTGAGAAACATTAATCTTCTGTCTTCTCTGTTTTGTCTTTAATAAACTCCTACATATACCTCAGTGCCCACTGGCAATGACAGTATCTGCTGGAAAGCCTTCTTATCTTCTCCATCAAGAGTCAGTCATTGCTTTGTCTTTGTTTTCAAGGTACTTTGTGCTTTTGTGTGCCCTTTACTCCCCATATCATAACCCTCTGCCCACAGATTTGATATCTTAGTCTATCCTTAGCTTCCAAGTCAATGTCTAGCATGGGATAGAGTGCAAATCTTTAGAAAGATAAATTCATGGCTAGGAAGATGGCCAGTTGGTAAATGGCCTGCCCCACAAGCACAAGGACTTGATTTTAGTCTCCAGCACCCATGTGAAAAGCTGTGCATGGTAGCACAGGCTTATTTTAGCTTTGGTGGAGGTGGAGACAGGAAGATCCCTGAGGCTCAGTGGTCAGCAGGTCTAGACAAATTGGTGAGCTCTGGGTCTCAGTGAGTGACTCTCAAAATCAAGAGGATGGCTATTGAATAACAATAAAATAGGTCAGCCTTCACATGCACTTGCATGCTCTGTAGGGCAACAAACACACACACACACAGACACACACACACACATACACAGAGAGAGAGAGAGAGAGAGAGAGAGACAGAGACAGAGACAGAGACAGAGACAGACAGAGAGGGAGACAGGCATAGACAGAGAAGACAGGAAGATAGACAGACACACACACACACACACACACACACACACAGATAGTGAGTGAGAGAGAGAGAGAGAGAGAGAGAGAGAGAGAGAGAGAGAGAGAGAGAGAGGATGCTGGGGTCCAGGCCTGCTGTGGGAAGCTCCTTATTTCTGGTGTCAGGAGATTCCCTGGAGGGATGTGTCTTCTGCTTCTCATGGTCCCAGATGCCATCCATGTCATAGTATGCTGTCTCCAGCAGAGAGAGACAGACAGACCATTTGACTGACACATCAGACAGACAGAAATGTAGAGAATGCTAAATGACTAGACAAATGTGTGTGGAATAAATACATTCCTTCCTCAAAGACAGATCACCAAGTAAGACTGACCCGATCTCTGGGCCATCAGCTGAAGATAAAGCAAGAGTTTCTGAGGACATGGATGGTTTACATGGATGGTTTACCAGACCATAGTGTGGATGAGGGAAGGCTCAGCCTCATACTTGGCTTCAAGGAGACAATGGAAATCAACTAGGATGATACAGCATGAGGATGAGTGGCAGACCACGGGCTCAGGAGCCACACAAATTGGAAGAAAATCTGAGAGCCTTCAAGAGCTTGGGATGACAAGCCACAAACATGTCTGATGGGGACACTACAGAGCAGCTGCTGGACAAGGTCAAATGAGCCACCTGACACATGTCTATTGCAGGTGTTCAAGAAGAGGGACCAGTCTGCCTTCAGATTGCATGTTGCCATAGCAACACTTTCCCTCCCTGGTTCTTGCTGGTCTCAGTTGGACTTGCTCTTTCTCCAGATGCACTATGATCCTACCTCAGGGCCTTTGCATGGCCAACATGACAATTTATTCCACTCAGACTCATGTTTAGGTAAGATCTTCTGTCTTCTAGATCTATAATCAAATCCACTATTTACTCTCTGCCAGTCATTCAGCTCTGCTTTTATTTATAGCATTAAATATTTGTCCGCTTATCTAACTCCTTGCCTCACTCCAGTCCCATGAGGAGGGAGATCTTTGTTTCTGTTTTTGTCTGTGCTATATCTTGGTGCCAAAAGTAATGCACACAGTCAGTGCTCAACACGTGTTTGCTGAGTGAGTAAGTGGATGAACAGATGGAGTTTGTTGTTGAACGGGCCTGGAAATGTGGATAGGAGAGTGGCAGAAATGGGGAGTGTGGACCTTTTCAATAGGGAGAGACTCTAGGCTCTCAGCGTGTATGGGGACCCAGGGTGTCTGCCTCAAACGATGGCTAACAGAAGGGAAAGCAAACGCATTTACGGTTGTCCTGCCACTTCTTCTGGGGGCACTTGTGCTAGGAAGGATAATTGTAAAGCATCAAGTGCCATGGAAACACTTCCTTAATTCCAGGGCTGGGGCTCCAGCGGAGCGGGCGGCTCGGCACGCTCTGCTCTGAGTGGCAGCCAGCAGTTCTGATGCTGCTCAAAAGCACTTGGTTCCTTGGACCATCCTCAGAACACAGTGATTCAGTGCCTTCTGTCGGAGCATCTCAAAGCGCGGCACCAGCCGTCACCCAACTGGCATCCTTGGGAGGAGGCGGTACTGAGCAGCAGGTGCTTGGTCACTTTGCTTCTGACTCATTAGTCCTTCGAAGCATGTGGTCTTTTTAGCCCCATAGCTGTTCATAGGCTTTGGTGTGTTCACGGTGTCCATTTTCTCATCTTGGCCAAGAGTATTGGAAAGGCATGCTTCTTTCTAACTCCCCTCATCGTAACTCTGCCCACCCAGCCATTGTGGAGGTTCACAGTTCACTTAAGATGTGGAAGGAGGTGCTGGAATACAGGCAGCCCTCGTGTTGCCAAAAGGAATAGTCACAGCTGCAGCCTCCTTTCCCCTGGATGCAGCAGCTCTGGGGGTGGGGGCTGCAGAAGGAATGCTTTGGATGTTCCTCTGCTGCCATGCAGTGCTTTCTGGGATCTGTCCTGCTTTATACATTTCCAGGAAGGATGCGTTTTCAAAGTGACATGACAGGAGAGATGAAGGTAGGAGGCGAAAGGGCCGAGCTATGCCCATGGGATGTCAGAAAATAGGGTCCATTCAGGACATTGGTGAATCACACAAGCCTCTCAGATTTTTCCCTGGGGAAGGCAGCAAGACTAATTCACACAGACTCTGGAATCAGCAGAAGTCTTTGAGTACCTGAGCCATTCCCTGAGGAGGCTGACTTCTGTAGCAAACATAGTATTTTCTTGGTGTGATGGTTGATGTTTCCATTCACAAAAGTATTGTAGCTTCTTGGAATGATGGTCTTATTCTATTTTCTATTGTTATAATAATACAATGCCAGTGGTTAGATACTTTCTGAAGCAAAATGGCTCGGTTCATAGGTCTAGAGTCAAGAGCATGATTCTGGTGTGTGCTTAGTTATGGTGAGGGTCTTCTGGTCCCATCACAACATGGCTGATGGTGTTGTGGGAAAATACAGGAAGAATTTGGGCCCACGTGTCTACCTCTTTCATTGGTAATGATTGACCATCGCAGAAACTTTGATTTTCTGATATCTCTATCATTGTTTGGAAAGGGTTTCCCCAGCAACCTGCTTGTCACCAAGTAGAGCCCACTCTTAAGGGTTTTACTATTTCTCAAAACTATCACAGTAGGGACCAAATTTCTAATGAATGTTCCTAATGGATATCTACTCCATAACAATGGGTACATCTTCCCCAGCTATATCCACCTTAAGCAAGTGAAGACTACTTTTCTAACTGGTAAGGTTGGGAAGTTCCATGACCACATTGTTCAACAACAACTCTAAGGCTCTGAAGATAATTGCTTTGGCCCAAGGCTAAGTCTCATTACCTGTAGGTCTATCAGCCACAGAGCATCTCTGTGTCCATTATGCACTCAGGCCACATCAAAGGAGTTGACGGTGAGCTAACAAACACTGTGATCAGTGTAGGGAAGCAGCCTGGACTAAAGTAAGCGGGCATCTTCTTCTGGTTAGGCCCTGGGCCATGCTTGCTGGACAGTGCTGGCTGGGGTGTGGACACCAATGCAATCTGGATCCTTAATTTGTCTTAAACTGCAGAGGCCAGAGAAAGCCTGAAGATGAGTGATTGGCTAAATATGCAAAAAGAAACAAACAAACCAAACCAACCAACCAAACAAACAACCAACCAAAAAACAAAAACCAAAAACTTGAGGAGAGGTGTGCAGGGTTTCCTAGGCAGGCGGGTTATCTGACTTGTGCAGTGAGCCTCCCTATTCTGCACCTGCCCGCATCTTCTTTGTCCTCTGGCTGGCCCCTTTCAACCTGCACACAATCCAGGGCCCTGCCCTCCGCAGCCCTCTACCTGCTCCTAAGCTCTCTCCCGCCTTGCCTTTTCACGACTTCTCCTTAGTTGCCACGAAGAAGTGCTCGTATCAGCAAACAGATGGCGGCTGAGGCATGTAGCATAAAATATATTTATCAAGGCAAACAGCTGTAGCCCATTTCATTCTGCAGATTTCTATTAAAAGTTCTTCAGAGCTCTGAGGCACTCCAAGGCAGCAACCTGAGTGCAGACCAGGAGGCACGGTTTTTGTGTGTCTCTTCTCCCCCACTCCCTTTCTTCCTTCCCAGGCCAAAGAGAAAGCAGCTGTCTTTAGCATTCTTCTGGGCTGCATCCCATTAAAACACTACAATTGCACTTACAGTCTGGCCTCTCTCGTGTACCTAGACTTTTCAGGGGCTGTGTTGAGCAATGGTGATGGGTGGGCTATGAGCAGGGCCACTGCTGGGTGCTGGGCAGATCTTTGAGCAGAATGGAGTCTGATTGGAGAAGACTCCCTGTCCTTGGCTCTCTTCACACTCTCCTTCTTGTCATGTTTTGGGGGTTGCTATGGTATCCCTCATGGTGGCTTCAAAGAGCTCTGACTTGAGTGTCACTCTACTCTGTAGGATCTGAGAGAGCTCTGCCATTTATTTGCTTTGGACTTGGGGGGAATCCACCTCATTGGTCTAGGCTCTCTCTTTTTTTCCTTCCATTTTTTTATTAGATATTTTCTTAATTTACATTTCAAATGCTATTCCGAAAGTCCCCTACCCCCTCCCCCTCCCTGCTCTCCTGTCCACCCACTCCCACTTCTTAGCCCTGGCGTTCCCCTGTATTGGGGCATATAAAGATTGCAGTACCAAGGGGCCTCTCTTCCCAATGATGACCGACTAGGCCATCTTCTGCTACATATGGAGCTAGAGACACGAGTTCTGGGGGTTCTGGTTAGTTCATATTGTTGATCCTCTTCTAGGGTTGCAGACCCCTTTAGCTCCTGGAGTTCTATCTCTAGCTTCTCCATTGTGGGCCCTGTGTTCCCTCTTATAGATGATTATGAGCATCCACTTCTGTACGAGACAGCTATATCCGGGTCCATTAAGTAGGCTCTCTTTACTCATGGAAAGGGTGATATTGGAGTTACAAAGCAAGCTCTAGTCTCTTTAGGGACTGGGGAGGTAACACAGATGTGTAGACCTGACCAAGGTACGTAGTGTGTGCCTCTTTTGAATAAAGCAGGGCTTATTCTAAAATACAGGAATGGGTAAAGATTGAGCAGTTCAGAGAACTTTTAGCTTGAGGCCTCAGAGATGAAATGTCTGCTAATATTGCACCTGGCTCTAATTTCTATAGTAACCATGAAGAGATACTCAGAATAAGGCAGAAGTCCATGGAATGCAATACCCACAATGAAGTGGCCAATAGGAAACTGTTGCATTCTTCCAAGGTAAAGAAATAAACAATTGGAGGCCTTCGATGGCCTATTATTACTATAGGGACTTGTAATAGCCATGGGGCATCTTGTGGTCTATTGACAAACTTTGAGGTACAAAGCTAACTGTGAGACCCATTTTTTGGTTATTTAACCAAACCTCCTTTACATTTGATTGGGTTAATTTAATTATGGTTTTCCTGTATCTCAGTCCCCCTTCTCCCCTACCACAAAATGGCAAAACAAATAATACTGAGTCCAGAGAGTTGTTATGAGGATTAAATTAATGGGTCTGAATAATTAATCCTGAATCATGTAGAGTAAGCATTTGATAAATGCTAATTGCTGTTTATTAAGGTGACCTTCCAGCTTTGGTATATTGGCACAAGGCAGGAGAAGCATGATATAGTAGAGGGGGGGGTTGTGGTACTTATATTTACAAATCTCTGGCAAGTGTCACAAGGCCAATCCCCTCCACTGAGCACGTTATTGCATGGCTTTTGCTTGCAGCCAAGATGGCACACTGAACATTCCTCCAGTAGATACTCTTTTACACGCATCATCTAATTGGATTCCTCAGAGGGAAAGAGGCAAGCAATGTCTTCCTTAGTTCACAAAGGCAGAAGTATGACTTCAAGGAGGTTATATAATTTGTTCAAAGTCACTCAGCTGGCAAGTATTCATGTCTAAGATACTCAATTCCCTTGATGGTGGTCTTTCTGCTTGATGGAGTTATTGTTCCTCATGGGAAATGGTTGCTTATGATTGTGGGTAATTAACACACTCCAGCCAGGATAACTGTTGACTCAAGCTATGACTTCAGGTATTTGCTTTACCACTGATTTCTGCGGCAGGTTCCAAGTCTCTTAAATCAGGATTTCAGGGAGAAAGACCCGGTAGTTTGTATATTTTCTGGATGGTTGATCAGGACTAGCTGGGGAATGCTGGGCCAGAGAATCTTACCCAGAGAACCCAGCTTTGCACTCAGAGTTTGTATTAGCTGCATTAGGGACCTCTCATAAGGTCAGGAGAAGGCTGGGTCAAGGAGTGGTAGCTGGTTCCGGGGTCTGAAAATTTGGCTACAGGTACACATTTACAAATAAGGTACCTTGTCCAGTCTTGCATGGTGGGTAAGCAATGTCTTCTGGGAAAACAGATTAGAGCTGGGGAGCTATTTAATCGTTTCAAACTATTGGTATGGTATGCTTGACTTTCCTGTTTCCAAAGTTAAGGTGCCAATGCCAGGTGAGGAAATTGTTTCTCAGTGTCTGTTAGGTCCTGTTCAGTCCTACACTGCAATTAGCCCCAAGTGAGATGGGTCAATTAAAGTATTTGGAAACATCCAAAGGGGACGGGGTAAAATGCTAAAAGCTTGAAGTACGGAGCTTGTGACCAACCTCAGGAAGCTTTTACTTCAGGAGGTGAGATGGTTGCTGGATGCAGCTCTGCATGATGTGACTCTGGACAACAACAACGGCATAATTATAGCTCTGCAGGTTACAGCTGGCTTCCCCTCCTCCCCTGCCTTAGTCTTGTTGACACATTTCATGGGACTCTCTGTACTCACCCTGACCTGCCAAAATGCTCTCAGCTTCTGCCCTTCGGCTCAGGCTGTGTGGCTGGCAAGCTATACTTCAACCTCTAACTCCACTGTGGAGTTTAGTTCAAATTAAGTGCTCCCTAGTACAGCTAGTCCCGTTCCTTTACAGAAAGACAGACAGACCCACCATTGTATTAGTTCTTAGCTCCCATGTTGTGTCTCACAGTGTTGTGTGTGTTTTTCCCCTTTCCCTTCTGAGATCTAAGTGCCTCAAAGTCAGGACCTATAGATTTCAGCACAGAATTTACTGGCAGGATGTAGTAAACAACTGTTTAGTTTGTCTATACACACTTGTATACTTGCTTGTGGGGGACACAGGTTTAGAGGCCCTTTGTTCAGGCTCTGAGCCTTGAAGTGACTTGCTGTCGCTGGACTCTTCAGGCCAGACAACAGCAAACCCAAGGGGAGTGGTGCATATTTGCTAGCCTCAAGTCTACACAGATCAGAGTTTGTAAATGTTGCAAGGAACTCATCCAAACTTGTCTCTCAGGCCTGTTTTCTCACCACCGTGATTCCAATTCTTAGGTAGGTTGCCTTTTGCAATGGAGAACAGAAAGAGAGCTCCCTTTCCTAGAAATACTGACACAAATTCAAGGCCAAGCCTTTGTCATGACTCTGGCTATTCCTTTGTTGAAAGGTCATGAGCCCCTACTTAAACCAGGGAGAGAGAAAGGTGTAGACTTGCACAAAGAAGAGAAGGCAGGTGGATGCTAAGCAGCCACAAACAGCAGATGCTCCAGCCAGGGTTGTTTAACTTTTCCTGGGAAAATACTCCACCACCAAATTATGTTCTTTAACGCTGATTTCATTTCTGATGCTAAACAGGCATTGTATAAAAAAGTGCATGCATTAATCATAAGATAAGTCATTCCCAAAGCTTGCGAAGATCTCAGGGCAGCTCGTCTATGGAATACACACCTCAACTCACAACCCATGCAAAATGATCCTAAAGAAGTCACCGAGGCGTGTTGAAGAGTCGAGAATGCTAATTGCAGCAACATCTCTCTAAAAAGAGCAACAAATTCTAAAATAACAAATGACTATCTCAAGTAGAGTATGGGTTAGATACCTTATAGTACAGTCATTAAAAATGATGTTCCTGCAATGTACTTGATATAGAAAAAAAATGCTCAGGGAGTTATGATATAATGCTAAACAGAAATGCCAAGATGGAAAGCGTTTATATGTTGCAATTCCAAATTTGTGTGAATATGCATAGCTTTAGTAAAGGCTGGGAAGAAACACTCAGAAATGTTAAAAGTTTTGGGAATGGTAAAATACCAATGAATTTTCCCTTCCTTTATATTTTTCTGTTTCCCAAATATTTTCCCCCAACATATTTTGTAGTTTTTGTATGCATGCTTCTGCATCTGGGCAAATAGAAACACATTGCATTGAATTCACGGTGATTGCAAAGTGGGACGGTCCATCTTCTTCAGGGCTGGGCTCAGAACAGACTCAGAGAGAAACTTCATGGCTCGATGTTCAAGGCTCGGCAAGAGGACACCTTAGCTTCCAGTTGATTCCATGTGAGGTGTGAGGAGGAGGCTTCCTGGCTGCTGATGCAACTTGCAGGTCAGGTAGATGAGAGAGAGAGAGAGGAAGAGAGAGAGAGAGAGAGAGAGAGAGAGAGAGAGAGAGAGAGAAAGAGAGAGAGAGAGGATCATTCCTCTTTGGAGGACTGCAATAAAGGAGCATATGTATCAACTAAAAAAAATTCCTTGGCAACAAAAGCTTTTTAATTGAACACAGTCTCTTCAGCCAACTTATGTAAATTCTATCCCAATTTTGGGCATCTATTTTGAGCACAGAGAAAAGCGGTATGAATCTTGCCCTAAAATTGTGCTCAACAGAAGGGGTGACGCCATATGGATGCCATGCTATGGGAGCCTGTCACCTGCTAACCGCTATGAGAAATTACAGGTTCTAATCACTTTCCTGCTGGCTAAGGAGCCCTAGTGGGTGGAAACACTTAGGGCATGAGTGTATGATGTGACAGGCAGATAGTCTCCTGGGGCCTCATGGCCACAGGTGTGACAGAAGTCACAGAGTGAGAGGAGAAGGGAGCAGTGAGCTGTGAGTGGGAACACTGCTGGCTTTTTTCACCAAAGGAGAGGGAGCAGAGTTTCCTCTTAGGCTACTGTGACCGCACTTCAGGTTTAGCAAGTCTCCCAGCTAGGAGGCAGTGGGGCTCTTTGGTGAGTGGGATGACCTAGGTAATTATCTCATTGAGAAGCTGAGAAGGAAGAGAGTGATCTACCCACTACACTGTCTGTCAGAGGGGACACGGGGACAGAGACGCCGGCTTTCCCAAGGCCTGCTGCTGGTACCCTCCTACTCGGGGAACACTGAGCAGTACCCATCACTTCTTGTGAGTTTCAGAAGAAGGATGAGTTTTGTCATAGAGGCACTCCCTTCTGCCATGGGGTCTTTTAGTCAGGTAGAAAATGATGATTGGGAGGGAGTAGAGATTGCTAGGTTTCACACCCTAAGTAGCTTCTTATACATCTGGAGACTTTTTTTTTCTAGGAAGGGTTCTTGCCATAGATAAAATGGTGTAGACACATTTTCCTGTTTACTCCCTCTGCACACCCCAACCTCATTCACTCCTGTTTTCAGGCCAAAGTCATAGGCCAACTCAATTTCTGGGGTTTGGCCTTTCTCTTTCCTTGGTCCTAATGTGGAGCTTTATTGGCTTGGGCACATAGACTGAGGGTGCAATTTTTTTTGCTGAGGATGAGTTGAGTTGTAGGATGCAGGGAGTTGTAGGATGCATGAGGATGGAGCTGCTGTCACCTGTTTTATAGGCACTAGCTCAGAGAGGACAGAGCTCATGTCTCTGTAGGGTACATGGCAGAAAGCTGAGATGAGAGATCTGATTAAATCAATGTTGCCACAGTTTCTGTGGGTCCTATCTGAAGGTATTTGATAAAACAGAGCACAGGAGTGCAGTGTGACTGGCTGCAGACAGTCATATGTCCAAAGCATTCAACTACTGGCCAGAAAGCAAGGGTGCTGGACACACGGCAGGTGGGGGGGGGGTTAAGTCTCCCGGATCTACCTGTGCTTCTTTTGCCTGGCTGAAGGACACTTAGGTTTTATGAGGAAGATATGCTATCCAAATTACCTACCCTGCCTAGGACGCATAATATCTTTCTTCTCTGCTTCTCTCTTTCCTTGCTTCTAGCATCTCTTCACCCCACCCCTGGTCTCCATCTCTCCTTTCTCCTCTCTCTTTCTCTACCCCTTTCTCCTTTCTTTGTTTTCTCCCTTCAATTATCATATGTGTTCATCAAATACTCGCTGTTCTATAGGTGCCATGATAGTGACTTGGAACAAAAGAAAAACATGGGTGAGACATTTCTGACTTGATGGAATTCACAGCCTAAGAAAAGACACAAGCACGTCAAGAGTCATGCTAGATTGAGATGCTTTTGTGGACATGGTGGGTACTGTGATGATTCATAAAAAAAGCTTCTATATCAGAACTACCAAGGGCTAGAAATAGTCAGTGGGGCTCTGTGATGGTTTATGAGTGTGTGTGTGTGTGTGTGTGTGTGTGTGTGTGTGTGTGTGTGTGTGAGCGCGCGCGCGCGAGTGAGTGTGTGTGCATGCACGTGTGTGTTTAAAGAGGCAGTCAGAGACAGACATCTATAAGGTCTAGGGAAAGTATTAATTCACTGAATGAAATCTTGGGACAGGTGTCACTTACTAGACAAGCCATCCGTGACACTTCGTGTTTTCAATGCTGTTTAAATGAAAGCCTGAGAAACGGATGTGGAGCACGGATGTGGAGCACGGATGTGGAGCACGGATGTGGAGCACTTTGCACAGATGCTGCCCGCCCCACAGAAATGATCAAAGCAGTGCTCCGCGGTGGTCACAATACCATGTTTTCTTTTTCATAGTTTTTAAAAGGAGTTTGAGTTGGGTTTTAACTTTGTGTATCTTCCTATGGGTTTGTGCATGTCCATGAAATGAACTCTCAGGCTAAAAGATAGCATCAGATTCCCCTGCACCTGGTGTTGTGAGCCCCCAGACATGGATGCCAGGAAATGAAATCGGGTCCCCTACAAAAGTGGTATCCACTCTGAATGGAGGATCTATCTCTGGGGCCTAAAGCCATCTTTAAAAAAAATCACTTCCACTTCCAACACTACTACCAGCCCCAGCACCACCAGATTGTTCCTGTATAGTCTAAACTGGCCTGCAGTTTAGTATCCCCCTTCCTCCATCTCTCCAATGTTAGGATTACAGGTGCACACCAGCCCACTTTTGCTAGTGTGTCTTACACACAGTTCAATTCAATGAATGTTTAAGGTTAAATAGGCACTGTGACAAACCATAAAACAATCAACTCACTTTTGTTTGTCTGCTTTTGAGACAAGGCCTCACTATGTAGCTTTGGCTAGCATGAACTCATTGTGTAGACAAGGCTGGCCTGGAACTCATAGAGATCGCCCCGTCTTTGCTTCCTGAGTGATAGGATTAAAGATACACACTACCACAATGCAGCAAGAAACACATTCTCAAGTATTGAACAGTATGTGTAAGAGAAGAGATATGAAAACCAGAAAAAGCAGTGGAGACTAGGAATGCATGAAAGGGTTTTAAGGGATGGATAGGAGTTTGTAATAGGACAAAGAGCAAGAGGAAGGACACAGCAGGTGAGGGAAGTGATCATCCTGGAATAACCAGGGAATTGCCAGAGAATAGATGAGAAGATGAAGTGGCAATTGTTGAGGATGAAAAGGTTGTCAGCAGTGGAATAACATTTTAAACAAATTACCCACAGTGAGGAGCCACCGGCTGCATATTTCTATTATCAAGCTCATCCAACTGTATTGTAAGCTATCTACATTTGTCTCCCCGCAGGATCACGAGCTTGTTGGATGAAGAGATGCTTCCTATTATTCTTTTTACCCCCGGTGCCAGGCAAACACTATGTACTCAATATCTGCTGAATGACGAGTGATTAGGACCTATTCCCTGGAGGAGCCTGGTCTTTGCCACAGCCGTGCTGCACCCTCCACTCCGGAGTCTTTCCCTGGAGGATGCAGGATGAATGTTCGTGAATCTGATGAAAGGAGGCCAGAGGAAGACAGAGGGAGACAGACCCTTACTGTCCAGTTGGCAGCAAGGTCTTATGGGGTCCCAATCTGGGGAGGTGAGGCAGGTGATGGGGTCATGTTTTCAGTGTACTTTCATCCCAGATAAGGGTCACTTTGATGAAAGTCTGGTTTGGGGGTTGATTTGGACTGGAGTGGCTGTGTGAGCAAATGGGCCTGCCTAGAAACAGTTTCTCAGGGAACGTAATAAGGTGGAAATAAAAAGAGAAAGACCCTCGATCTTAGGAGCCAGCTTTGACACCAAGAACCTTGGAGGCTGCAGGGAGGACCCATCACCTCCCCCTTTCAGGAAGAAGTAGTCACTGAATTTCTGGCCTTGCACACTGGAAGGCAGGGATTTGAGAGATTACTGTCTGCACCCGACCCAGGGCCATTTTCTATGCTATGGAGGAGAAGGTCCCCAGACACTTGAGGATTCTGCCCAAAAAGATGAAGCTCCTCCAGGGCGAGAAGGAAGCAATTTTTCAGTCACTTGGGATGGTTGGTGACCTGGTAGTTCCAGGCATTTGGTAGGTGCCCCAAACATGTTCATACCCCACACATGTTCATTAGGTTGACAGGATGAAACTAACAGATGAAGCGTGTGTACAGCTTACTGGGGTAACAGATACTGCTTGCTGATCCATTTGCTCTCCACAGCATGCTCTCAAGTTAGGTGCTCCATTTCATGGATGGTAGGAGTGATGGGGATGAAGCCCAGTGAGCATCGTTGGAACCCAGGTCGTGATGCATTGGTCCCCGGGGCTTTCTCCTGGGTTCCTGGGTAGACTGTGGTGGAGATGGCATTGTTATGGTGGTTTTCTGATTCTTGCTGTGTGCTAAGCAAGAAGGGTTATTTACCAATCTGCTCAGGAGTTTATGGCAGTCATGCCCACAGCTGCAGCCAAGCCAAGAAAGTCTCAGTTTCCCAGGAGCATGATCCATGGTAAACATCTCTTCTTTCCTTGAAAGCGAAGCCTTCTCTGAGCTGAGCTTTGGGGCTGAGTGTGTGCTGGAGCCTCAGAGGAGGGCAGGTTACCCTAGACAGTTAATGCAAGCACAGCTGCTATCCCCACTGGAGAATGGTCTCTTAGTATCGTCATTGGCTGGCAGCTAAAGTCTGTTTCTTGCAGTGGCACTGATAGAGAGTCTCTGTTCTCTGCTGGGCTTGCTACTCTAGGACAAGTGCCTCCCTAGAGCTGGTGGGCAGCAAGGCTGACAGCTGATGAGGGTGTTGAGAAACCACAGGCTTTGCATGTAGGACGGCCTCCTTCTTCCCAAGAGTTCAAGGGAGGCTGAGGAGGCTTGGACCAACTTTGTTTGACATGAATGCATTCTCTCTATAACTGATCTCAGCACTCTAACCTCATCCACCCAGTGATACCGCGGCAGTGTAACCAGATCACATTAAAGTACAGGCCAAGAAGGAAAGCTGTGTGCTCCTGAAGAGATGGCAACTCATGACCACATTTACTCTAGGGTGCGATGATTGTTTGACTTCACATGTGGCACAGAGGTCTAGCGATAGATGGTCTAGCAAGATGATTTATCCCAAAAGCTTTAAACCAAGGGGGGAGAAATCAGAAAACTGGCTGGACAGCACCTTGTTATTATGCTGTAAAAACTTTCTGTCTGTTGTTTATTTCAACATACCATTTTGCTTCCTAAACAAAAGCTGTCTCTATCTGTTGACTTTATCTGGGGATCAATTCCATAGGAGATAAGAAAGAGAACTCCAGAAGGACCCAGAAGTCTGATTTTTCTGTAAAGGAAGTCACTTTGCCCTGGGTGATCTGAATAGAGCCCAACCAGAGAGTGAGGTCTCTCATCTCCAGAACCTTTGAAGGCACTGAAATTTAGAGGATCATGGGGCTAGCCACTTCCTTACTTATGGGGTAACAACCATGAGCAAGTGACTTTGTTTCTGGTCTTAGGCTTTTCCTTATAAAATGTCAAATAAATCTGTCATGTCATTTTCCCTTAGTTCAATCAACAATGGTCAAGAACCTGGCAGGAGACACCGAGCTAGGATGTTTTCATGTATGATCTTATTGTACCCTCAAATCTTGAAATAAAATTAACAGGACAGGTCTGAATAAAAGCTCCATTTTGTGGAAGAGCTGGACCTCAAGGGGCCTGCATTCTGACTTTGATCTGGCCCTTTTGTTCCAGGGATCTGTTTTGAATGCATATGTCTGGTCAAAGAGACAGACATGTCAGCACAGGGTTGTAATAGACTGTGGTTGGGCTCTTAAGAATTTGGTAACTCTCACTTGTCTGTGAATGGAAGAGCAGAAGAAGTCTACTGGGATGAGAAGTGTCTGTGACTTGGTGATCTACAGTAGTTTCCTAGTGGCAGCAGGCCTTATGTTGAAGGTATTTCAGATACCCAAACATAAGACATCTTTGGAAGACTAGGATTAGGTCATCATAGTTTGAGGACCTGCAGATTGTTGTGTGTGACTGAGCAGGGATGAGATGAGGGATATGAGAAGAAATAGCCAAGAGTCTGACCTCAAGATTTCACAAGGTGGGTGGGGGCTCTGCATTCTAAATCAACAGAGAGCTATGGGTATTCTTAGTAGGGAGTGACATCATGAGATTTGAGTTTTAGAAAAATCACTGCCTGTCTCATAAGATTTCTGCAGGAAACAGGCTCAGCCGACTCATAAAACGGTTACAGATTGTAGCTAAGCACAAAGTCAAAATAGCACACACGACAGCTAATTAAAAATGTCTCAAAAGTCCCTACTTGCATGTTTCTGTCTCTGCTACCTGAGACCCTGCCCTATTTCCTAGCATCTTCATAGACTCAATGCCCAATCTGAGAGCCACTTTTGGAAGTCTAGGCTGGACTGGAGCAGAACAGGCAGAACAGAACTGGGGGGTTGCTGTTCATACTCTCCAGATCCTCTCTTCTTGGCTTAGGAGAGCCTGATGCTCTGGCATGCAGGCCGAGACATCTTTTGTTTAGGCTCCCATCCATTCTGAGGGGACTTCTTTGCTGGCCTACTTGCTGAAGGTGGTTATGCATCTCTGCCTAATTGAATTCTCATCTTTTCAAAAGTATATTTTTGTGCTGTTGCCTAGAGGCATTCAGGTAATGGGTGCATTTTTAATAAATCCAATAAGTAAATAACTGTATTCTCTCCCTGGGAAATCCAGAGGGAGTCCTATGCTATTGTACTTTGAAACCGGGATGCCTGGAATGAGGTTAGGGAATCTTCACACACCAAGACTTTCAGGTTGATTCTACTGGCTATCTTCAGGACAAAAGAAATATAGCTGTAACCAAACACAGGCAGTAGTCACCTGTGGAACACACAGCACCGGGACTTCCCAATCCCCAGACACCTTTGAGTTCACACACCAGCAGCCAACCCCCTCTAGTGTTGATTTAAATAAATATTTGCCACAACAGAACAGATGCATAGCCATGGGTAGTAAGTCTCTGAGTGTGATCTGTTCCCTGTCCATCCCCTGTAGCACAGACACACAGGGGCAGGGGGACCCAGAGATCTAGTTTCTAAGTTCCAAGGTAACACTATCATGGCTTTGATCATCTGCTGAAGGTTATTCTGCTCTATTCAAGGTGTCCGTGTGAATCCTGAGACTGCCTGCCCCCTACCCCTGCTCTTCCCTCTCTGCAAAGCTGTGATATTTATTCTTGTTACTCCACTTCATGCTTCCATTCAGTTTTCTAGATTCTTTCTGCATCCTCTCCCATTAGTCACATTCCAGGCCAATGTTCCTCTTCTCTTTATCCCACACTATAATAAGCTTGCTTGCCTTCAACTCCTCTAGCATTTAGGGCCCTGATATCTTAAGTTTGTGATGTGCCACTTAGGTATGTGTGCTTTTATTTAGCTTTGTGCAAACACACACATGCACACGCACTTGTGTGTGTGTGTGTGTGTGTGTGTGTGTGTGTGTGTGTGTGTGTGTGCATGTGTGTTTGGGAGTGTGCATGAAAGTGCATTTGTGTAAGTGTAGCTGTCAGAGGTCAAGGTCACATGTCTTGCTCCATCACTCTTCAACTTCCTGTTTTGTGGCAAATTCTTTCACAGATTCACCAAGCCGCACAAAGTCTTCCTGTCTCCACCTCCACAGACCTGGGATTTCAGGCATGTGTTCCTGTGCCGGGACATTCACATGGAGATCAGCACTGAGGCCCTCATCCTTATACACGATATCGCTCACTGAGGTATATCCCAGCCCCTGCCTCCAAGGCTCTGTCTCCTGACTTGTATTTAGCTTTGTAGGGCTACAATAAGATCACTGTGGGTGGAATGTTGACAGGAGTTTCACACATAGCAGATGTCTAACTTTGTCTATCATAGGAGCTTATAGCTCGCTGAAACCTGAATTATTTACCCTTTTGCTATACAGTAGGTAGTTCATGACCTGTGAGTCATGAACCTTTGGGGGTCACCTGAAACCATCAGAAAACACAGATATTTACATTATGATCCATAACAGTTGCACAATTACAGTTATGAAGTAGCAATGGAATAATTTTATTGTCGGGGGTTTAATACAGCTTTAAGAAGTCTCAGCTTTAGGAAGGTTGAGAGCTACTACTCTTAGAGAGCAATCCCGTATCCAAAGATTGCCTCCCTCTCCTTCTTCTTTGATCTCTTGCTGTCCTCTGTCACCCCAAACCCAATATTCTCTACCACCTTTCCAGAAAATTCTTAGATACCAGCACAGCCAAGTAAACATAAGCTCCCTGCCTTGGTCTAGTCTAAGCTCTATGTTAAATAGAGGAGAGCTTGCAGTTTTAGGGACACCAAGAGGGCTTGCCTTTAGAGCTATGTCCCTGTTCATTGTCTAACAGTAAGCCTTGTGTGTTTTACAGTAAAACTTATGTGAAACCAGAGGAAGTGAGCTCAGTATTAAACAGCAACACTCTCCCGAGGGAGAAACTTGAAGGGCTGGCACCTCATCGAATAGCTTGAATCCACTTTATAGTTATGGTAGTCGAGGTAGCCTTCTTTCCAGACTGTAGAAGCCAAGAAACCCAGTTTTGCAACCAGGCCTGTGCTCACCATTCCTTCCTTGATCCTAAAAGTTTACCCTGGATGTTTGGCTAAAAGGAGTGGGTTAGTGGAAAGCCACAGAAACATGCTTTGGGACTTGGCTTATAGCTAGGCCCTGGACACAGTGCTCAAGGTCAAGCGTTCTACCCTTAGCTCTGAAAAAATAAGAAAAGCCCACAATGCTTTGAAATAGAAGATTGGGATTTTAGAATTAGTTTCAGACAAACCCTGTTGGAGCCCTGTCAGAACTTTCCACTAAATGCTGTTGGCCATGGCTGTAGAAGCAAATGAACATTTTCTTGAAGCTCTTTGCCTCCCACCTCTTTGGGCATATGCTTTCTCTGCCACTTTAGCTCCATCTTGCCCAAATCATAACAGTGTCCTTCCGGATCCCCTCCTCCCCTCCACACAAGAACAGAAGTTCTTCAGGGTCCCTTTGCCTGTAGAACTTCCTCTGTTGAATCCCAAGGAAAGTGCCTGGGTGGATGGAAAGTGATTTATAATCCAGAATGTGGTTTCTTTCACCGTTGGTTCCGGTTTCCTGCCTCAGGAATCGCTTTGCATATTAGCACTACATTGATGACATTCAAAACAGGTGCAACTGCCTATAGAACAGCTGTCTCGGCCCACTGAAAGCGGCAAGCTGAGACCCCGGGTGCGTGAACCCTCCTTCTGATAAGCTTCAGAGCAAGTAAAATCATCATTAAAGGAAAATTGACTTGTAAGGACGTGCAAGATTCTAGTCATTGCATCTAACCACAAAAAAAAGTGAAGCGGCAGCGGCCAAGGGAGTCTTCTTTAAAAAGGTATTCAGCAGAACAACAGCAAAGAAATTGCAATCCGGAGTGGCACTGCATAGCTTTCAGATCCCAAGGAGATAGAAGGTGTTCTCTCGCACGAGGGGGGTCGCAGCCTGGAGCAGGTACCTAGGAGGGAGCATGGTCCCAAAGGACATTTCCAGAGAGGTATATATTGGGGTAAGGTCAGGCTTTCAAAAGACAGAAGGGGTGAGAGCTCATGTTAGGGAGGCTGCTGGGACATCAGGCTTGGAGTTGGTCTAGCTAACGTTTGATCACTCATGATTTGGAGATCTGAGGAGAAATTTCTAAAATCCCTTCTATTTAAGACACGATGCTTTAGACAGTTTCACCACAGCTGGCTGGACTTCTCTGTGGGCGCCTTGCGGCTCACACACACAAGCCTGGCCTCGGCTTTTATCCCCATGCTATCATCTGCCAAGCCCTTAATGTGTGTCAACAGCTAAGCACAGCACTTAGTGTGCCTTCGCCAAGATCTATTCAACAGATACAGACATTCTGCATAGGGCTAACAAATGCTTAAACTGAAGATCAGGGCAGCAATTACCTTCCCTGAATCAGACAGCTGGAAAGAAGCAAAACCAGGATGTGAACACCAGTGGCCGAACCTAAAAAGGCTTTGCCCCTCCTGCCTTTGTCTTTTATCAGGGTAACATTGAATTTACTTCAGAACCATAAAGATCAAGAGAATAGGGCATATGCAGAGCCTCCTGTTTTGGCACTCCCATAAACTGCAAACTGATATTGAAAAAATAAAAAATAAAAAAGACAGTATCTATAGGAGGGGAAACAATACTGAGAAATAAAGGTGCCAAACATCTTCAGGTACCCAGAGCCTGAGACAACAAGGAAGAGCAGCTGAAGCATTTGGCAAAATACTGAGTTGTAGTCTAGAAACCATATCAGGCTGTAGTCTAGAGACCGCAAAGCCATGCACACACAAAGAAATGTTTGATACACAGCAAAGAGCCCCAAAGATTCTACCTTACACAAGACAAGAAGGCATCTACCTATGTGCATGCAAAAGACAGCTGTTGGTTCATTGATGAACCAGAGAGATTTCCCTGGCAACCATGAAGAGGGAGGCAGAACTCTTTGTGCACTGGGGTCTTCAAGGTGGTATCATAAAGACAGAGACCTTAAGAAGACTCTCACAGGGATATCAGCCTCAGGGTCATTACGTGTCCTAAAGTAAGCCAGGCATAGACAGCCAAACATTATGTTTCCCCATTCACATTTGGGATATAAAAAAGTAGACATCCTAGAAGCAGAAATAAGTGACTGCCAGAGGTCAGGTGAAGAAGTTGGGAGAGAAGGATGGGGAAGGATTGGGATGTGGGCTACTGTCACAGGGGAATTCAGCTGTGCTATGACCCTGGTGACAACCGATGGTGACATTGTGTTGTGTACTTCAAAAGTGCTACGAAAAAGAATTTTGGATGTTTCTATTACAAAGAAATGATAAATGCTCGAGGAAAGAGGCTTACTGTGATGGATTCATAAAACAATGTACACACATCTGGAGCCATCACTCCATGTCCCATAAGTGGATAAAATTTTCATGTGTCAACTAAAATATTCAAAATAAAAAAAAAAAAAAGCAACCAGCTCAGGAGCCTTCTCTAGTAACATGCTTGTCCATCCACTCTCACTGGAGAAATTAATTGTGAACCTGACAACCTGGTCAACCCAACTCTCTCGAGGCTCTTGTTGACCTGTTAGTTACCTGTTACTAGGCAGACTTTCTCCTCCGATGTCCGGCATAGTGATTTATCTGTGTAGAGTCTGGGGTTTGAAGGGTCTTTAGCACCTTGGCCAGCAGGTCTTCATTCCGAGCTTGTCAGGTACACAAACAGTATTTTAGTGTAGCAGGCAAAGACAGGAGGGGGTAGGAAGGCTGACTCCCAGAAGGTAAAGCTAGCTTGCATAGCCTTTTTTCCCTTTAGGTCTTTGTATGTGATCCCATTGGCCTCTCTGCCCCATCTTGGGCGCTGTCCTGAAGCCAGGTGAAACCTGAGTCAGGCTCTTAGGTGGCAGAGCAGCTGAGGAGACAGATCTGGGATGAGAGCAACGGATCATGCAAGGTGCTTCTCTCCACAGACAGCTGCCACAGTCGTTCTGAACCCCACATGTGAATATGGGGAGCCTCAGGGGGAACATTCAAGGTTTGAACAAAAGAGTTGGAGTAGATTTGCTTTACCAGCAATCCTCATCTTAATTAGTGTCATTTGCAGAGAGGGCCCACTGCACCCTTGCTTCCGCTCCAGCCTCAATTGCAGTCCTGGGAGGGTGGGAGGCAGCTCATCCCTGAAGGCTGAGTCTGCCCTGCTTCGAGAAAAATGTAATTTTGTTTTAAAAACCTTGGGGAAGTGTTAGGTCTCTCTGATGGAGAGAAAAACAAAGAGAAGATGGTCTGCCTCCTCTCCTGTGCTGCGGCCCAGTGGCAGTAATTACACAGATTAGAAGGTATGTGTTTTAAAACTCATCTTTCTCACATGGCTGGCCTCTCTTCTAGGCTTTGGCTGGTCTCCTGTTCGTCTTCTGGACAAGTAGTACATGCTGAGGACACTCCCAGGTTCACCATCACACTCCTCTGCATTCTCTTGGGACCCAATCAGTTCGGCTTCCATCCCTTCTCCTTATCTTCTTCCCCAGGGATGAGTGTGGTATTTTGGACTCTTCCAAAGGAGAAGAACATGGCAATATCAGTTGGGGATAGAGGGGGGAGAGTCCCATACAAACCACCTGGACAGAGTGTGTTAATCACCTACGCCTTTTAAAGGTGAGCTCCAGTGTTCTGAGTAGCCAATGCCCCATGTACATTCTGCAGAAACTTGAAGTTAGACCCTGTGTTCTTTCCCATTTTGAGAAATGAAGAAATTGAGTCTATCAAGAAGCACAGTTGGTAGTGACAGAGCTAGGATTCCCTAAGACTGGTTCACATCCTCTGAGCCTATGGCTCTCGGTGTGATGTACCTTGGTAGTGTGGACCTATTCCCTATCCTATGTCTGTTCTCTGGCCATCATCACCTTCCCACTTTGATAGGTGACCTCATCCTTTGCCTGATCTTGCCTTTGCCCTTGCCCTTCAGCCTTAGCAGGAATAAGCATTTTCAACCTTCTCTTCAACCTCTTCTCTGAAGAGGGTAAGTTGAAAAAGAGAGATGGTGTCAGGGCAGAGTATATCACCCTTCCACATTAGAAGTGCACACAGTGGGTGTGGGGCTGGAGGCCAAGAGGGCAGAATCCCACTGTAGTACCATGTACCCACTGCTAAGGAGATTCAGTTGCTAAAAGTAAATGTGAAATGAATTGTAACAGAACACTCACAAATTAATCCAGCTCCTGTTGTTTGTGGTAATGATGGGAGCCCTTCCAAATCATGTTTGCCTTTTAGCAGAGATCTTTTGTTTAATGAGTGAGGTCAAAGACAAGTGTCATCTGTGAATATCAGATGCTGATGAATCCCAGGGAATGTCAGGACTCCTGAAAATCATCCCACCCTTGGCTAGGCTAGTACCCTCTCTGGGATGAGCATGCTGTACATCTGCTGGATGGGGGAGCATCAAGGAAGGTGAGGGATTTTTCTCACCTCATCATAGCATGCCACTTACTCCTGTTCCCAGCACTCCTGCTTTTCTGGAGGACCCAGCCTCCACATCTGTACATCGCCCCTCTCTCTCCTCCTACAGACCACCTGAGTACGGCCTCTCTACCTAGTCAGAGAAGAAAGCTGAGACCATGTAATTATGACATCCTGGGGGTAATTTTAACTATAAGTCATTATTCTAAAACAACCGATGCAATTCCCATTTGCCAGCACAAAGAGATGATTCTCACTAGCCTGAACTCACTGTCAAACATGCCAGGAGAAATAAAAAGGTGCTAATGCAATATAGCCCAGAAATAGAAAATAAGATTAGAGACAACACTCAAGATTCCATGCTGCAGTGTTTGTGTGTGTGTGTGGGGGGGGGGGTGCAGCTCAGGGTTCAGTTAGCAGGAGAACTGTCAGACAAAAGTCTCTGAGGTCATTAACACCGGAACCTTCATTAAAGCAAGTGGGTAAAATTAAAGGCTATTTGGTGAGAGTTTAATTTCTCCTGGAGGTTTGTAATTTTTGAAGAGCAGTTAGTGCTGGCTTGGGGAACAAGGTACCGAGTTTAGAGTGGAGATCAGGGTACTGGAGTCCTGGCTTCCTGGAGCTCACCAAGGACAGGCTGCAGGAGGAGATCCTGCTCAGCACTGCGGGTTACTGAAGTAGTAAGCAGGGTTGCTCTGGCTTGAATAGGCTTCCTTTGAGATAGTGTCATGGTGGCCCTGCAGCCTTAGCAATAATTGCCAAGTGATTATAAGGAGGATTTCTATTGTAGTTGAGCGGCCTTTTGAGGACATTGGAGTTTCAAGGTCAGGACAAGAACTCAGAGTAGGTCCAAGGGTGTTGGAGAAAAACATGGGAACAGGCTTGGCTTTGGCAAACTAGTAGCAGTCAAAGGTCATCTTTTGGGACTGGTTGCTTTGCGGATCTTCTCTGACCTCTGGTTTCTCCCCATCACCACATTCCAGTTGCACTTTCTTTGTGTCAGAGTCTGTTACCTATAAACTCTTCAGCGTTAAGAGATAATTTGAGTTCAGAGGTGTTAAACACAGATCTCAAGGATGTGTACAGTTGCTGAAAGGCATTTTGAAGCTAGAAAGGACACACCATGCCAAAGGAACCTGTTTTGGGTGATGGAACAAAGATGGCATGTTTGGTTCAAGAGGAAGGACTAGGAAACAGGTCTTTGCACTACTCTCAGTACCGAACTGCTTGGTAAGAGACCAGGACACCTGGAATCCAGTCTCCACCCTGTGCTAGGATACAGATAGAAAGGCTCGTTTTCCTTAGACATCCCCACATCCAAAGTAGAGACCAGAAGAATTGCCTGGACTCCTAACCTAGGAGAGAGTAAAGGTTGGGATGAAGTGTGTTGAGATTGTGTGTGTGTGTGTGTGTGTGTGTGTGTGTATGTGTGCGTGCACATGCACACGCGAGCATAGTATGAAATGTTAACCTCAGGTGCCCTTCCTCAGGTACTAGCCATAATTGTTTTGAGACAGGAACTCTCACTGGTCTGGAACTTAACACGCAGAATTGGATCCTACCCCTGACCTATCCAGGGCTTACCTTATAAGCATAAGCCACCATGCCTGGATTTTTTAAAATCTGGGTTCCAGGGTTCAAATTCAAGCCCTCCTGCTTTCAACGCAAGCAGTTTACAACTTCCCTGGGCCCTTTGACTTGAGATTTTGAAGGAAACTACAATCAGGGAGTGATGCCACAATGATATGTTTTTGCTAGGAGGATTACTGGGGTTTTTGTTCTCGAGACATGGCTTCACCAGAGCCAAAGAAACTCAAACATCTTTATCTGGGGGAGTGACTGTTTACCAGACACTGGGTGCTTGAGTTTTACATAGATGTAGCATCAGAAACCTGGGGAGGGGATAGAGCCTTGTTGAGATCACTGAATCAACCACTGAGTGCCATTTCTTCTGGCTCCTCATATGTCTAGGGGCTGAAAACCACTCCTCCCTTACTGGGACCCTTTGGTGGCATCTGTTATTTAGCTTAGGGTTTAAACTGTGTCCTGACAAAGAGTTTGTTACTGCACTCCAGACAGGTCATTCAACGCAATACCAATAGACAGGGATTCCGCAGCTGAGAGATCCCAAACCTGCTACCACAGTGCTCATCTGTGGACCCTAATGGTCAGCCCTACCTGCACTGGAGGATGGAGACTGACTCCCAGTACATTCTCCAGGTAATGTTTGCCTGTTAGCCAGGGAACACTGGCCCAGAGCCCTGGTTTTAGTGTAACAGAAATGGATACCTCTCTGGGGATCTCTTGGGCCCCAGTTAACTTCTCTGGATGTGAAAGAATAGTTTCTTTTCTGCCATAGCTCACTGCAGTGCTTGGAAGATCAAATGACACGCTAGATGGGAAAGTACTCCTGGAGGCAGGCACGTAACACAGGGGAAGTGTGTGGCATTCCAGGCTCGCTGGCAGCTGGCCCAGCCCCACCCAGTTACCCAGGGAGTGGGCTTCATCTGCACCACCAAATTAATCTATTCCTCTGCTAGTTCTCCTACACCCGCTTTGAAACAACATCAATTTTGGTTGCTTTCATCCAGACGGCAAAGAGCATTTGAATTCACATTACTGCCTTTAGTGAGAAAGAATCTCTCTTCTTTGCCTCCATTACAAAAAAATATTTTTTTTTTAGATACACATTTGCTGTGGTGCCTGAGACCTGGTGCAGAGGAGATTAGCGTGGTGCTCAGCCACTGGCCATGCCTCCAAGGAGCAAAGCTTCCTGTTTATCTCTGAGAAGCAGATGCTTTGGATTTTATCCCTAGGGGAATTTATCAGGGTGCCCTGAATTCATTCATTCATTCACTCTCATATTCCTCCTGGCCCCAGATGTGTGGCATACACACACACACACACACACACACACACACACACACACACACACACACACACACACACACAGAGAGAGAGAGAGAGAGAGAGAGAGAGAGAGAGAGAGAGCGCTCTGTATGTCAGACATGTCAATGTTGGCTTCCTTGTATCTGGGAAGATGTGTGTGTGTGTGTAGCATTTGTAGTTCGTCTGCAGTTTTATTCTCTTCTCCCTGAACATATTCTTGGGTGGGTTTCTTATCCTCACCAGTGGCAGCCTCTGTTGGCCATGGTCCTGGCTTTCATATCTATCTACCATACATGGATTTCTTTCGGCCTCAGTAGGCCCTTTCCTGTGGCTTGGCCTTTTCAGAGCAACATCAGACAGGTATGGTTTGCAGTACTTGGAGCAGGAGAGCAAGTCACTGACCATGTCTTTAAGGAGTTCTTTTTAGTGTCTTTTTCAGCATGGGTGCCCACGAGTGTTCAATCAGAAATATACAGGTCTTCCTGTGCGCACATTGTAAATGAAGGGCTTGACTTCTACGCTGAATGTATTCGTGTACACGTGGCTTTTCTGAAACTGTGAACCAAAGTAAACGGGATATTTTGTCATAACAGATAGTCAATGAACACAACCAGGGCCTGAATTCAGGCGGTGGTAGGAGTAGATATAGGATATGTCACAAAGCCAGAAAGATTACCTTCCCAATGAATCTACAGATAGGTGGGAGAAGGAAGATAGAGGTGCCAGGACAGGCCACAGAAGTGTCATAGCAGACAGGGAGGGTGGTTACATTGGAAAATTCATTTATTTAATGGAATATAGGAAGAATAGTGATTGCAGCTTAGGATGTATCCAGTTTTGTTTGTTTCTGATGTTGGGGATGGTACCTGGGTCCCCTAACCCTTGTCTATACCAAGTTGATGATGCTGGCGAGAACATCTAGGTAGAGCAGTTCAGCAAGACATTGGATATTTGTAAGTAAGACTTGGGGATGATCACATGACTGAGGCTATACTTGATGACTGTATTTAGAGAGAGGTAGTTGACATCTTCTAAGTGAAAGCATTGTGGGGAAACATACATAGAAAACAGTACTGAGCTGTTAGGATGATAACTGTCTATGATCAGGATGAGAGAGAAAGGGAAGGACAACAAAGAGACACTCGTGTACAGTCAGTGCATGCACATAACACTTAGATTGAAAAGCATACAGATCTAGACTGCTAGTGAAGGATCAGAGCCTCAAGTGCAGAGAGATAGGCCAGGCTCAAGCACCATGGGGAGCTGGCCGTGTGGCAGAGTGGTGTGCTCCTATGGATACAGGCATGAGAGCATGTGTGTGCACAAGCACTTGATTCTCATCTAGGTGTTTGGAGGAATAGGAATGATAGATGCAGTAGAGATGAAGAAGATTCAATAAAGACATTTTATATAGAGACACTAAGAAGCAGAAGCATCGTGCAGCAGAACAGATATATATCGAGCTAAATATTTTCTTGGTTTTAACACTGAGTTATAGAACTCTTAAGTTGGAAGATGAACCTGTTACTCTCAGCTGTTTGTTTCACTGCAGGGCTGTGGTCTGTCGCTGGCTGGGAAATTACTGGGTCATGTGCTTGCTCCAGTTCTTCTCATGGCAATGAGAACCTTTTAATAATTAGGCTCGTGCTTACAAAATGTAATTTGGTGAGAAAGCCTGTCAGAAGTTTTGGCTTGCTCAATAGACCAAATGGTGGAAATGCCACGGAAATGATAATTTGAATTGTTCCTTTCAATCGTGGGTATTCACACCATCCTTTTTTTTTTCTAGGTCAGAAATCTCTGTATCTAAAGTAAGTGAAATCGTTAAAGTCACATCGAATGTGGAGAGGATCTGCCTGGAACCCAGTCAGAGGCTTATCATTTAGCAACAAATGTATTCATGAGCTTTATTCCCAGAAATACCCCACACTCTCCTTCCATTGTAGCTACCTGGGTTCACTTCTCTTTCATAGTCTCATTTTCTTAAAGCTTAGTTCACATTATTTTCTCAGAGGCAAATTCTCGAGTGGAATCGTTGTGAGGATCTGACTCCAGTCAGTATCCAAATGACAGTTGTACAAATACTACGGGATATGACATGAGGGGAAGATAATCTGGCTTACCTGTTGTCATGTGTACTTGACATCCCTCATGCCTTACTGGGGTCACCCTCCTCCACATCTGCATGAGTCACTTCCTGCCTCCTTCCCTCCTTGCCTTTCTTCTTTCCTTCCTTAATTACAAAACATGTTAAACCTTCTGGTCCCTCATCTTCGTCCAGTTCATAGAAAAACCACATTCAAAGAATCCTGGGTTCTTCCCCTCTCCTGCTGCCTTTTCAGGAAATCTCAGCTGATTTCCCTTGTGGAAGCAAGGGGGTGGGGACTGTACATATAGAGAATGAAAACAGGCTTTTATTTACAAGGTATGGCGCAGGTACAGTATTTCACAGCCTGCTGACTAGTAATAGGATTCTTCCATCAAAAGCTCCTTCTCTGGAGCCCGAACTGATGAGCAGATGCAAACGCTGAGCCGCATGCAGATGACAGCAAGCCACACACGCCTGTCATCTCTAGATGGCGTGTACACACAGACACGTGGACACAATTTTCATTAAGATGCAGACATGTCTGTGTTACTGCAGTAGTCTGCATAGATGGGAATACTTTATTTTGCAGTTTCAAAACACAGCCAGGCAGAGGTGATTTGATGGAACAACAGGAGTTTCTAAGCGAGCAAAAAGCTACAACAGGAAAGTTGGAAGTCAAGGGTTATCTTCCCAGGACATACCAGGCCCCATCAATCAGGGGAGGGTGTGGCAGCCATTGTAGCTAGCCTTCTCTTTCATATCTGCTGTCTTCTACAAGAGTCTGATTTGCTAGGACTGGCATGGATTTCCTTCATGACTTTGAGCCACCCTATTTTCCAACACAGATTTTCTGTCAAATCCAACTTCAATCCTATGTTTAGGCCACGGCTATTTCCACCACTTCTTGCTCTCCTTTGAAAGGTGAAGTGCCAGAAATCAGGCCTGGCACCAACTGGCTTCTGTGCCCAGATGTCCCGAGGGGTGAGGTCTGATTGCTACTTGGCCTTCTGGAAAGCTCTGGGCTGGTGCCCATGACCTCACCTTTCCTGTGCCTTTCTGTTTTCCTCAGGGGAGGCTCCAGTCTCAGGCTTAGGATGCTTGAGATCACAGGAACCAGAAAAGGAGCCAGGGGCCTGCTCTGCTGCAAAGACTCAACTTTTGGTTCTGTTTCCCTTCTAAGCTTATTAGGCTTCCCTCTATCCCAGAGTAAAGTGATATTCCTGGCTTGGTATTATGGGGAAGTCCCTCAGGTGCAAGGACCGAGAGTCTGTCTTATACCACAGTCACCCACTTTTCACAGAGGTCAGTCTGAGGACTCTCAAAAGACAGTTCCTTCTTCCTCTTCTGTCTCTTCCTGGTCAAATCATTGCTATCTTACCATGGTCTACTTTTTCCAAGATAAAGGAAAGGACTTGAGACTGGAAAGACAGAAGCATAAGATGCAACATCGAGAAAACTTATCTTGAATATTTTTATCCAGATTTTGTCTGTATGTATCTGCTGTTGACCCCTGACCAATTTGATATTGGGTAGTTTGGAGTAAAACATGGTTTGTATAAAATAGTGTTCAATAGCACTTAACCATCGGGGATATGCAAGTCAAAATCTCTATGGAATATCATCACCTTGTACCTGTTAGAGTGGCTTCATCAAGAAGACAAGAGGTAAGAAGAGCTTGTGAGGAAAAGGGGTCCCTAAATACTGTGGGTGGGGATATAATTTCTATAGCTGTCATAGGGAATAGGAGGTTCATATATATTCACTTATATGGAATCTTTAAAATAATCGAACTTTGAGGGGCTAGAGAGATGGCTCTGTGGTTAAGAGCACTTGCTGCTCTTCTAAAGGACCAGGGTTTGATTGCCAGCCACCTTATACTGGCTCGCAATCACCTATAGCTCCAGATGCCGGGAATCTGATACCTTTTTTCAGGCACTCAAGTGGTTCATAGATATACAAACATGCAAAACATCCACATACATAAAATAAGCAATTGATTTAAAAAAACAACACTTACAGAAGTGGAGAACAGATGGTGGTTTTAGTGGCTGGAGCATAGTAGACACAGAGATGCTAGGGAAAAGACATGCACAGTTGGTTATGTTATGGGAAGGTCCAGAGAGTTAATGTAGAGATTGGTGAGCAGTAATGAATGTGCTAATTAGATTGACTTTGAAATTATTATAAAAGGTATGCATATATCAACCCATAATCTTGTATCCCTTGAATATATTCAATCTTTACTTGATGATGAAATATTTTAAGACTGAGAAAGGAAGAAGTGTAACTGGCAACATAGCTCAGTTATTAAGAACACTTGCTTCTGTGGCAGAGGAACAGAATTGGAGTCCCAGCACCCATGTTGGGTGGTTCACAACCACCTATAATTCCTGCTCCAGGGGATCTGATGCCTTCTTCTGTCCTCCTTGGGATTTCTAAACGTCCTACATGACTTTGAGTCTCTATCATATCTGTGATTTAGCTATAATGCATAACAGATCTCTGGAAACATCCAGCACAGTACCTGTAACTTCTGGCAGAGACCAGCAGTTCAAAGTGAGTTGTGATTGTTATGTGTTCAGTCCAAGTTCATTTGCTCGTTAGTAGGAGTACCGAGTCTTGCCTGAGAGAGATCAGTTCCATTTACAACATGATGGTCAGATCATGGCTAATCACCTCTTTTAGGAGAGATTAAAACAGATCGTACCTTAACAAATACAATGCTGAAGAGTTATTAAAAAAAAAGCTTTCTGAGAATGGTTAAATATAGTGGGTGCTTGGTGTGAATTGTCAAGTGTCAGACAGACTGATCTGTGGACAGGAGAGGAACCCTAGACTCTGTGGCGTTGTTCACAGAGCACTGTGAACAAGGTGGGGTCAAGGAGAAAGATCTTTTCAAAGGGAATGATTTAGGCTCCACCAAAAAATGAGTTGCTAAGAGGTTGCATCCTGAAGATGAGGCCCTTCAGGCCTTGTGAGAGACTGGCTACATGGCTAACGGCGGCTGGTACAAGTAAGTTTCCATGAGGTTTAGAGTACGTGGTCTTTGTATTTCTCTTCCATATCAAGAAGTCTAACTGAAGCAGCTATAACCCTTCAGTCCCAAGAACAGAAAAAGCTTGAAATGTCTCCCCAGGATCCCAGTACACATTCTTAGATAACACCCAGAGATTCCTTATTTCCAGGCCAAGGATCAGATTTTTTTTTTTTCAATATGAACCCAGAAAAACCATTTGCCAGACAGATCAACTGAAAGCGAGGGGTGAGGAGCCAAGCGCCATGCTGGGGAGGCAGCAGAGCCTTACCTTCCATTAACATTGCATTCCAAAGTGAGAAATCAATGTGCCCCACCGCAATGGAAAGCAATTAGTCTGTGTTCCCACAGGTTCTCAAAGAATGGCTTAAAGAAGCCCAAATAAACATTTTCAGAAAATAGAGCAAATTTGTATTACTTAACCCAAGGAAAGCAAACAAGTGTAATTAAAGTGAATACCCATAAATAAAGTAAATACATTACTTAGGAAATGAATTAATTAGTGTTTAATTACTATCAATTACTAAAATCACTGCAGAATTACTCGTAGAATGGATTGAATCTCTTGCTCCTATTAATAATTTCCATTGCTAATTGTATGCAATTGTATTTTCTTTTCTTTGGGTGCATCTCGGCAGAGCTAATAGGAGGAAGGAGTAACACAGTGAACAATGACAGGAACATTTTTTTTTTCCTTTGTTCAGTGAAAAACAAAGTGCTTTGAAAAATATCTGCCTAGTTGTCAAAAGCCAGTGCAGGTGAGGAAGGCACCCAGGAAGAAGCGACGTTCCATTAGCACACGGAGACCCAGGGTACCTGTTGGTGAGGGTGGCAGGTGGTATTTGTGGCTAGGCCTAACCAGGCCTAAGGAGTGTATGCATGGGCATGTGTGTATGAATGTGCATGTGTGCATGTGTGCGTGTGTATGCGAGTGTGTGTTTTCATGTATTTGTGTGCAAAGAGAGGAGAGAAATGGGTCTTCGGAACTCTAATCAGCCTGCCTTGCAGAATCCATGTAGAAATTGTTTGGTGGGTGTCTCTACCAATTGGTGTTGGAAGGTGGCAGAGTATGTTGATATTTACTTGGAGGATGGAAAGAACAACTGCTCCTTCCAGATGAGAGAACTTGTCTGCTGTGATGCTGGGTGTGGATGCCATACCAGGAGTTAGAGGGACCAAATGGGGATCAAACTTTGAACATACAAGTCTTTTTGGAAATATTTTATATGTCAACTATAACTCTGGCATGATTCTAATGTTTATGTCTTTGGAGACACCTTCATATACATACATATGATATAGGTGCCATCAGATCTCTGTGCAGTCTGTAGGCCATCCAGGTCAATACAGGAGGAACCTAAAATAACTGAACTCACAGAAACCGAGGATGGAATGACAGATGTCAGCAGCTGAGGCTTGGAAAAAATGAGGACAACATATTTCGGTGGAGCTAAGGTAGACTCTGTAGTCTGTAACTAATAATGCTGTGTTTAGGGCTAGGAAGATGGCTAAATTGGTAAAGTGATTGCTGTCCAAGAATGTGTCCCTGAGCTTACACAGCACAAATGTAAGAGGCAGGCATGGGAGTACAGACTTGTAATACCAGCATGGGGGAGGTACAGACACCAGGATTCTTTTTTTGTTTGTTTGTTTTTGTTTTTGTTTTTGTTTTTGTTTTTCTAGACAGGGTTTCTCTGTATAGCCATGGCTGTCCTAGAACTCACTTTGTAGACCAGGCTGGCCTCAAACTCAGAAATCCTGAGTGCTGGGATTAAAGGCTCCAACAAGCCAAATTGGTAATCTCCGGAGTGGGTGGGTTGGGGAGCAGGACGGGGAGAGGCTATAGGGGGCTTTGGGGATAGCATTTGAAATGTAAATGAAGAAAATATCTAATAAAAAATTTAAAAATTTTTAAAAATTTAAAAAATAAAAGAAAGAAAAACCCTGTATCAAAAATAAAATAGTGATTTAGGAAGACAGCAGATGTTAACTTCTGCCTTTTCGTGCATCTATTGTTACATACACACACACACACACACACACACACACTCACACACACACACACACACACACACACACACACACACACACACACACTACATTGTTTATTTGACATTTGTTCACACATTTGATATTAAAGCTTTTTATCATACCCATCTGCCCACAGTTGAGACGGTCTTTCAGAAGAGGTTAAACAGATGTAAAGAGAAAGCCCAGGGAGGTTCTCAAGAGGAGGCAATTCTGAAAGGATTCTGAGGATAAGAGGAAGGAGAGACTCATGAGGCTTGGCCCTCACAGGAATGACAATCAGTGACATGTAAGTCAGTTGAGATCTCACAAAGATGGGGAGTTTGTCTGAATCTAGGATGGAGTCAGGTCTATAGAATTCTAGGGACAACTAGCCAACAATATGATCTCCTCGCTCTTGTGTTCCCATTCCCAGACTTCAGTTGAATCCCTGAGTACCTGTACCAAGTGGGAAGGTGGCCTAGACACCTAGCTTGGACTCTCGACACTTCTTTAATCTGTGGTGTGATCCCAGGTACAGCTGTGCCTCCTTGAATAACATACAGAATACCCATATCCCTGCTCTATGAAGATTCAAAAGGAAACAAAGAATTATTTTCTTTCAAAGAGAGAGAGAGAGAGACAGAGAGAGAGAGAGAGAGAGAGAGAGGAGAGAAGAGAGATTAGCATAGTGCCTAGTTCATAATAATTATTCAATAAATGATAGATAATATCATTACTACGGATGCTAAGCCTCATTTTTTTAATCTCAGTTGATTGTTATTAAGCCGGGCTAATGTGTTGCCTGATGAGGCATTGGCCTTAGTTTTATTTGCATTTCAGATGGAGATACTTGAAGAAGAGAATTTATGTGCCCTAAAAAGAGCAGCCATCTTCTTCCTAGCCCTGAGTGGGAACACAGATTGAATAATCTCTTGCCAAGGGTGACCTGAAGGGAGGTAGAGATGTTCCTAAGGGAAGTGGCACAGCATGCAGCCAACCTCGAGTGACTTGCCACCTGTACAAGAGCTCACAAGATGCCTGGGTAAGGTTCCTGAAAGCCCCCTGCTCATCTCTTCATGCCTGCCCTCCCACTGTGGCAACTCAGAAAGAAAATGAACCCCAGCAAGACTCTATGATCTGTCCTTTGAATGCCAGAGTCCTAGAGGTAAGGCCACTTGCCCCTAAGTGTCCAACAATATTGGTGGCCAAGAACATTATCCAACTCCTTGTCCCACTCAAGCCTCACCTTGCTGGTGAGAACTTTATGGTCTGGAAATGGGAGATCTTCCTGGTTCATTACTTCCCACTTGCTGGAGTCAGCAATTTAATTCTAACCTAACCAGGTCCCCAAGGTTCCCCATGCCCTAGCAAAGCCCCATTGGGGATGATCAAGTTTCACTGGGTACAATAAAGCAAAGAGCTGGTGCTGAGTCAGGCCCTAGACTCCAGGCCTGTAAATCATCACTCTGGCTCCTCTGTTGGAGATGTTATCACCACCATAGCTGTCTCTTTCATGCTCCCACTACTATATATACAGAACCCATCTACTAAGGAGGTAACCCCAGTAATGCATCTTCCTGACTGAAAACCCAGATGACGCTGAGTCAAACCATTTAAGGGCTGCAGGGAGTCTACATTAAATCTGCAACTATGGGTTGCATACAGCCACCCAGGCAGATCTGTACCTGGCTGTGTCTTCTGGATAGGGCTGAGGAGAGCCGAGGTGAAAAACCAGAATACAGGAGGAATTCTGTCCTGGTGTTCCCAGAGATGAGAGGAGAACAAAACAGTACAACCCATTCATTAGAGAACGCCAGTTTTGCAAGGTGTGTTCAATAAAAGCTGCTGGGTAGCACAATACAGAGAGCTAGCTGATCAGCGAAGTGGTTTCTTTTGAATGGACATTTTCAGAATATTTATCTAATGTCAGGCTTGGGAAGCTTAAGGTTGACAGAATGTGAAGCATCCCCCAAGCCCACAATCAGCATCTAGCTCTTTAACCTAAGTTTGTCCTAATAGACACTGGAGCTTAGAGTCTATCTATCACTTTCCTCTCTGAAGAAAGGCTTCACACTTATCCAGGGATTTCCAGCTGCTGAACAGTGCAGGGTTGGTAAGTTTGGAACTAGGACTGGAGTCTCTACCTTACCTCTGGTTCTTGAGCCTCAGTTTCCCTGTCTGT
Source organism: Mus minutoides (assembly GCA_902729485.2). Taxonomy (NCBI): domain Eukaryota; kingdom Metazoa; phylum Chordata; class Mammalia; order Rodentia; family Muridae; genus Mus; species Mus minutoides. The sequence continues at coordinate 756,518 of LR749684.1, read as the reverse complement.
TTACTGGGCATCGAGCTTGAGGCTGGACCCCTTGACTATATATTGTCTTCATAGGCCTTGCCAATTTAAACTTTTATCAGACCTCTGAGAGGCAGAGATCCCAGACATTGTATCTGAGAAGCCAGAGATGGAAAATGTGTCCTTCCTTGTTTTGGTCCTAGGGGCCAATCTGGCAGAAGGTCTTTTGTGTATGTGTATAAGCCGGATCAGCAAAGCTGCCAGGACTTTTGGTGGAACATGGGGAGGCAGCTCTTGAGTCACCTGGCAGTGATGGTGGCAGCAGGAGGGACAGCTCCCTTTTTCACCTACTGTGATTTCTGACACCTGGATTCTACCTTCCACCCACAGCTGCTTATCTGCCTGCATTCAGAAGGTAGCTGGGAGCTCGCACTCTGCAGGCAGAAAGCCAGCATCAAATCTTAGCTTTGGCAAGCTTTGCGACCTTGGGCCACTCAGTCCCTGCCTTGTGGGTTTGTTCTGTGTTAGGATGTATTAACAGGAAACAGGAACTCCAGGAGTTTGCTTTATAAATATTGGCTTCAGGATCAGCAAGGCAATGTCATGCCCTTGTGAACTGACAAGCTTCCAGAAGGCAAGTCTTCTTTAACTCCCTAAATGGCCACACCAGTCTACCTATGAGGTGAGCCTAGGACACATGACTGGATGAATAAAGGAGTCAACTTGGTGAGTTGGGCCACTGATCCATGGGAAAGAGCTTCTGATATCAGTCTCAAGGTATGGATAATACATGGGAAAAGCACCCTTGGAAAAATTTGGTTGTCAGAGGAAAACAGTGTCAGAAGTTCCATTTTCCTTCAGGCTTGTTCCTTAATGCCTTTTCTTCCATACCCAGCACCATGCTTCTGACAGAACTCAATTTGCCTTGGCCCTCTGAGAGTAAGGAAGACACAGAACATTGATAGTAGACACTTCAAGAGGATCTTATTTGCTTCCCTCTTCCTAGATGTGAATAGTGGTTTCTACACAGGTCATCAAATCCTAGTGACCCTCCAGTCCTAAATTGAGTGACAAGGGTTCCATAGATAACTGTAGGAAGGTCAAGGAGACTAAGGCTCTGGTACTTTTTGTCCCCAAGGGCTCTTGGGATCTGACATGTCCCAATGATAAAATTAAAAAATAATCCACAAATTACCAAATGATCAACTTGTGGTTCTTCCTTGCCGGCCTGTATTAGTATTGACAGAGATGGAGATGGGACTTGCCAGTGTGACTGACAGCTTGAGGATTTCCCTTAATCTTTAAGGACTTAATTGTAAGTAAAACCAGATCCTGAGCTGTGATAGGGTTTAGGGCAAGCCAGTGTGTTCCTTAAGGACATTTCAGTATGAATTCTAAGCATGAGGGCTAAAAGAATGAAGCACTTAGAAAAAAAGTAAGATACACCCAGGAACATGGGTGTGGACTTCTCAAAAACCTCTCAGTCTCCTGCATCTTTACAGTAGCCATGTATAGGATTTTGGTGGGTTTCGAAGTTGTTATCTTTAAAGGGTTGCTAAGGAACATAAATGAGATCAGGCTCCTGAGAGGCAACTGATAGGATCCCAGTTGATAAAGTAAAACTCTGGATTTAGGGAATGAAGGGAGGTAGGGTGTCTTCCCTCTAAACAATGCTAATAGTCTTTGAGAGACTAGGAGTTGGACAGCTTCCCTGGTAGGCAGATAGGAAGAGGGGATGTGGCTAGGTAATGGAAGTGGTGGACTTCAAAGATGTCTGGCTTCTTCCTCATCCCCTTGAACTGAGACAAAGGACTGGTCACTGAAAGCAAAGGACAGAAGGCCCACTTTCTTATGGAAAGTCTCAACAAGGCCTGATCAGAACAGGCTACACAACATTTGTTGGACCCATTAACCATCCTGTCTTTCTTCAAACTGACTAACCTTAAATTAGGAGAGGAAATCTCCTCAGAGACTTAAACCCTTGAGGAATGATTGAATATTTTGGATTCCTGGCTTCCCCATCTGCTTTTCAGAGGACCTTTTTCTCTGTCTGTCTACTACATATGTGTGTTTCCTTTCCCCTAGTAAACACCTTTTTTCACCTGCCGTTTCTGTCTGTTCCTGTTTGTGCTGTTTGGGACCTCTCCACTGCTGCCTGTCATGCTCAAAATCTGTCTGCCTTTCAGTTCTTTAACTGGTAGAGAAAATGAACCCAATCAAGGCCCCTAGACTGCATCAGTTTTGTTTGTAAGCCACAAAATGTCTAGGTGAAGGACTTGGGCTCTAACCAAAATCATATACACCCAGCTCTTATACCTAATTTATTGTTATGTTAACATCAAATATCCATATAAGAAAGGAATATATCTTCTATGTTAAGAACCTTCACAACAAATGTTAATTGTACTGCATTCCCTGCTTCTCAGTTGGTTTCAACCAATGGGCTTCAATGAGGCATGGTAATAAGGAGCCCTTTCTCTTCCCCTGTACCTGTAATTTCCAGTCTTTTCTCAGAGGCATATGATCCTCCTCGCTCCTGAACAACATCAACATCCACCTCTTAACTTCCACTGTAAAATGGTCAGTTCCTGCAAGATCTTACCAGGCAGGAGCTTGGGGAAAGGATAGCTACCTTTTTGGGCTATCCCAAATGAACTCATCACCATCACTCCCGTGACAGACAGAATTTCCCATGAGGGAGACTCCCTAACAACACAGAAGTTCCTAAAATCTGTAGAGCAAAGCCAGCACTTAGAATTAGTGTCTTCAAATATCAAAATAAAAACCTTTTCTATGGGACAAATGCAAGAAACCTGTCTTGCTGAAGGCTATCACTAACTTTGGTGAATGATTGACGGTGGGAGAAACACCAGCCCAGCTCTTCCTACAAGAGTCCTTCGTCTCTCTGGAAGCCAGGGCGGATGCTATTCAGGGCCCTTTTCTCACTGACTCACTCTGCTCAGAGCCCCCATTCTCCTACTTACCCTTCACCTTGCTGCATCCAGCTGACTTCAGAGGAGTTTACAGGGCTGCCCAGGTAGTGCAGACAGCTACATGCCAGATTCCAACATAATTATCAGGATAAACCAAGCTGGGAGAATCATCAGCTAGCCTTGGACAGAGACATCTGCCCCTTGACCAACCTGAGGGCATGACAGAAATAGAAATAGAAATAGTGTTAATGAAAATGAACATATCTCTGTCCTTCTCTTGTTGACTAAGCAACGTGTAGTAAAGATCTTAATAAGATTCAATTCTGCTTTTAGCAGCAGAGCAGCTGGTTAGAAGGAAAAGCATCCTGGTGTAGGTTAATATCTCCTTCCCCTTTTCCTTGATCTTTTCAATGACAGCAAGGCTAAGCACAGAGGTACTGTCTATCCCCAGAAATCAAGTGGGTACCATCCATCAGATTGTAGGACCTGCTTGAGATGAAAAATGGGAAATCATAAAACTGTCCTGAAAGAGTATTTTCAGAGCCCCGGGCTTCTTTTGCAAGCTCCCCCGACCCTTCCATGTATCCTCTCATGCCTGTGACCTGCAGAGTCTCTCTCTGCATACCACACCTCAAGTCTGCTTCTCCTTTTTTTTTATTGAGTGAGGAAATCACCAGGTGTGAACATTTTTGAAAAGATTTACTTCCTTATGTATCAATGTGGATATGCTTATCTTTGTGTGGGTATGTTCACACAAATGGGGCATCTATGAGGTCCAGAAAAGGGTGTCAGATACACTGGGTCTGAAGTTAACAGGCAGCCAAGAGCCACCTGCAATGGGCAGTGGGAATGGAACTCAGGTCTTCTGGACAAGCAGTAAGTACTCTTAATGGCTAGGCTCCTGTGAACATCTTTAACCCAGGAAACTTCCTAATTCCCTTGTTCAGCAGACCCGACCCTAAAACTAGCACAGCGCATGCTTGGCAGCTGCAGTATTTGAAATATTAGTTCAAGGGATGTGATTCTCTTCCTGGAGCCTCTAGTCACATCTAGATGCAAATGAACAGCAGCAGCTCATAGCCATGCCTCTTTTCCTGGGACATCTGTATTTTAAAAAAACAACAAATCAAAATGACATAGAAGAGTTTTATTAAATTGAATAGTAGAAACCCAGAGAGTTAACATAAGATCCTTTCCTTTGAGTAAGAGGATGTTCTGCATCTCCCCAAACCAAATCACAGAAGCCCATGGCCTACCAGGGCCACAGAAAATAGGAGAGTGTAGCCCTTTGCATTTACAGAGAGCAGCTGTCAATTTTAATGCATCTAAGGCCTTCTCCCTACGGGGCTGGGGAGGGATGTTGAAAAGCCCATGCCCTAGTCAATGCTTCCTGAAATCATTCCATTTAAATGCAGATTGAGAGTCTTCCTTCCTCTAAGTGGTCACACAGAAGACAGAGCAAAGTTGAAATGATAATTTCCTTAAGAAGAAAAAGAACCGTTTAGTTCATTTCCCGGTGGTTCCAAGACCCTCACTTTCTTTTTATGGTAGGGCTCCTCGCCTTCCCTGCTTCCCCTCTCCACACCTTAGAGGGCCTTTCTGATCTACAATCACCCCAGGTTTTTTTTTTTTTTTTGCATTAGTTGGTTCCTTTAATTATGCAAATCCCCCCAGCATCTAGTATCTTGTAGTTTAAGTAGGAAGAATCCTGTACCAGGGCCCTGAGATTATAGCTTCCTCCTGTCTATTTCTCCACCAGAGTCAGGCTCTTTTATACAGAGCTGGAGGTGAGATGAAAAACCCAGTGTTGCTGAGAAATTAACAGGAGGGGGCCAGGATCATTAAAAAGAAGACCTTTCCCAACTTTTGATTTTTCAAGAGAAATTTGAAAATCTCTCTCTTCTGAACAGCTGGCCAAGGCAGAGAAAATCACTCCCAGAACAAAGCCAGAACTTGTCCTGATTTCCTGAGTCAGGACTCTTGGGGCTGTGTCTTGAATCTCAAGATCTGGACTTGTACAAGGAATTGGCCAGTGTCCGCTGGCTGATTGCACAGTATTTCAAACCTTGTTTGGGCAGTTTGGCCCCAGGTCTGCCAGGGTCTAATAAGAAGTCTGAAACAGGTGGAGCCCCTGGCTGAAACAACCCCACTGGCTTGTCTCAGCTGGAAGCTTGATGTGAGAACTGGACAGGTGTCCCCAACCAGAGTGGGACTGGAGTAGCTTTTGATATTGGTGTCTGCTGCCAACCTCCTCCTCTAGAAAGAATGATAATTCATCTTTTGGGGAATTCAAACAAACACCTTGCCCAGAGACTACTTCATCTCAAGATCTGTCTCCTAAGCCATAAGGTCTCTGACTCCCTCTGCAGGAAAGAGGTCAGAGATCTGAGAGAGCACTAAAATAAACCTGCCACGGTCCCATTTACCTCCATCCCAGTGGTTTCAGACTCTGCTTGGGAGCATGACACGGAAGACAGAAATAGCTTTAAGAAAACTTCAGACAAGCTCACGGACAATAGAACCAAAAATGGCTACAGAAGTGGGAGTTATGAAGATTCACAGCTCCACCTTTCGATGGCTCAGTCTAAAGTACACAGGAGAGCAGGTGTCAGGATGGCCTAGGTTGATCATAGGTTGCTTTTATGATCTTAACATGTTAGTTTACATTTCTGAGTTTGGGCTTCTAATCTTTAAAGTTCAGTTGAACATTACATATTCACACAAGCACACACTCACACACAGAGAGAATTGCATAGTGACTTTCCATCTATGCAATTCTCTGTGTGTGTGTATGTGTGCGCTTGTGTGTTTGTGTGAATATGTGTACACAGAACACCAAATTGGTATCTATATCTTCTTCTTCCCAAAGAAGCCAAATGTATCTTAAAAAAAACCTAGGGAGTTGATGAGTGCTTGTTCTCTGGGCATCTTCCCGTACTGCAGACCTGTTCTTTCTTTCTTTTCTTTCCTTCATCTAAAAACTCAACCACTAGATTTGTAAACTGCAGAAGAGAATTAAGATGCTCTGAAATGCTTATTTAGTCAGTGCCAACATATCAAAAGAATGTTTGACACAAATGGGGTACCTAGTTACCATAGATCTTGTGAAGCTCATTGAAAAATGTAATGAAAAAGTATCAGACAATGAATCATTCAGGGAGATGCAAAGGGCGGTACCCATTTTTCAATCTTTTGTTCTCTTCCTACCTCAGGAGAGGAATGTAGACAGGAAATCAGAGCAAGAAGGGGAAGATATTGGAGAGAGCAAAAGATGCAATAATGAGAGTAATGAAAGCAAGAGCCAGAGTCAGAGGGGAGCAAACCAAAAGGCAAGCATCCAGCAAAATGAAAGACCAGCAAAGTCAGATGCAGACCTCCGTGGGACTGAATCTCTAACAACAGTAAGGAGAAGGACCAACAGAAGGCGAGCGCTAGTGATGATGCTGTAAGTGGACAGAAAAGTATCCTGCTTCACTCTTTTCCTGAAGAAAAAAACAAAACAAACAAAGAAACAAACAAACAGGTCCTGAGCCAAGTGGTGTGACCCAATGGGCCTTCAGGACATTGCTGAAATCACATGTCTGTTCCATGTGTTTTGGCATCAAATCTGTACTTCCTAGACATCTGCTTCCTGAGTGTTTTCTGACAGAGGCATCTTGCATACCATCCTTGTGTCACTTTTGTTTGAAGACCTTTGTTCTAGACTCCAGAGCATAATTTCCTGGGAAGAGACTGGGACTTAGATTAGGCCATCTGCCCTTAAATCAAATCCCCTATTGGCCATGTTAATTTGATAAAGTAAATAGTAGTAATGCTATCTACTCTGAAGACTTGCTCTAGGGATTAAATTAAGTCACCAGTGTCAATAGGTTTAAAGTAACAAGGCTACTCACAAAACCTGGATAGCCTTTTCTCCCCAAACCCACACCTCATTGCCAAAGTAAGACAATACCAAGAAGCACTGAGATGGCCAATGTGTCTGAATACCCTGAAATCCAGAACTCTTCTCTACCCTGGTTTCCAGTGTGCTAACTGCTTCCTATAAGATTTGGATCTCTAGTCTCTGAGTACCTTTTGTTATGTATATATGATAAAGGAAGATTAAAGATAATTTCTGACTTGTTTAAAATAGCCAGAGTTCTTGAAAGTTTGAATACACTGTGAGTTCTTGGATGTATTTTCATATCATAAAAATGAGTGTTTCTTGAGACTGAGTATAGCTATTGCAGTGTTGCTTGGCTCCACACCCTCCCAGGATCTCAGGCATGGGGACAAACAAACCCTGCCTTCCCCAGAATGCTGGACCTCTTTAGCACCCTTACTCCCTACCAAAGGCTCCTCCTCACCACCTGTTTTCATTGCCTTCTTTGAAGGTGGCAAGCTTGAGCAGTAGAAAGGCCAAAAATAAATGTATAAGGAGAGGACCTGGAACTCTTCTGTCTTCTTGAACCATTCCAGGGTGTCTGCTGGGCTTGGCAAGCCTCGGTGTTCAGGTGTTCATTCTAGGTTCTTTGCTTCATGCTACAGAGCAGCCTCTTCCTTTCAGAGATGACAGAAAGGTTATGTGGCACTTGAAACTTGGCAGCACACTTTATAAGAGGTCTTCTGCTGTTTGCTTTAATATTTTTCTCTTTGTTTAACAATGGGTTATTGATTTTTTTCCTCAGTCAAATTGTGAACACATCAAAATCTATGTTCTATATACAGCCCGATTCACTACCATTTGATTAGTGTTGTTCCATTGTCTGACTGCTTATTTTGTCTTCTCTCGTTAGGAAAATTTCTTTAAATGTCTTCATGGGACTGTCATTTGTTTTACTCTTTCCCTTACTACAGCTTTTCATTTTATGATGTGGTTATTAGTGCTGTTAATGGAGATCCTATGCATGTGGATAATATATATTCTTCACATACGTTTCATTTGCACTTTATGCATTTGCCCATCCATCTCACTGTACATGGAGCCATTCCTAGTGGGATATAGGAGTCCAGAAAATGACCTCAGGGATTTCTTAGTAGCAAGAGCAGTTCTTCATCAATGGGGTCTAGGAAGCGGTATTCTGGTAACATGTTGAAGAAAGAAAATATTACGAAAATGTACTGAGACACACAGGATGCCAAGTGTCAACAGATGAGATTCTGGGACCATTATTCAGAGTCCCTGTCCCTTTCCTTAGGAGTATCCTCAGTGAGAATGTGTGAACACTTGACAGTCACTGATATTTGTGGATGGCATCTGTGTGTGTATGTGTGTGTGTGTGTGTGTGTGTGTGTGTGTGTGCACTAATGTGTGATGACAGATACTAAGGGACACCATGGGAAGATGGCCAAGGGCCTATGAGTGTAAACACCTATCAAATATCCATATGAAATACAAACAGGCACACAAAACCACAGCTACTCCTCTGTAAAATTTCTAGAATTTTATATTGAATGTAGTGAGAACTGCTCAGTAATTGAAAGAAATTTTATTTTTCTGATATGGGTTCCTATTTTTCTTAACTTTCTAGCACAGACTGAGTTATTTGAGCTTTCAAACAAATTAGGCAAAGTGAGGTGAAGTAATGTCTGCCATAAGGGGTTGAGAGAACTGGATATAACCGAATCCCTCGCTCAGATGTGCTGGTGTACAGTAAGTGCGTGCTTGTATCTATTGGTGTTGATATATCCTAATTGTGCATTTCTCACAGTGCATACAAATTTTTATAGAGGATATGATGAGTCTGACATATTCCTGCTAGAAAAAAATGCCCAAACTCTTGGCATCAAAACCTTAGTCTACCTAAATCCTTGGTCTTCCCTTAAGGGCTGCTTCCACTCTGTCTTGCTTAAAGGGCTTCCTTTGATTCCCACTGTCTGTGTGACCATCCTATGAGGCTTATTCTTGCTTGGTCAAAACAATGAAGAAACTGGCTTGTACAATGGCTCACAGAGTTAAAAAATGCTTGCCACTAAGGCTGATGATCTGAGTTTGATTCCCAAGATCCCTGAAGTGGAAGGAAAGAATGGAATCAGGAAGGCTTCTCCCTTGTGCCCTGGCTTGTGTGTGTGTGTGTGTGTGTGTGTGTGTGTGTGTGTGTGTGTACATGTACACAAATAAGCAAACAGATAAACAAATGAATGAATGAATAAATAAATAAATAAATAAATAAATAAATAAATAAATACTAAAAAGAGAGGGGAAAAACCATAATAAAGACAAAGACGTAAACCTACATTTTTGAACGGTCATCAGAATGGCCACCATATCTTTCTCAGACTTAAAAAAAATGGTATTTCCTCATATATTGAAGAATTTCTCTAGTCTTTTTCTTATAAACACCCCATATAAAATAAATCAAAATAAGAAATCAGGTATGGTCAATAACAAACTTTCTGAAGAATGCAGTTCCTGGTCCTCCAGGCTGTTTGACTGACCAAGCTGTTTAAATTCTATCTGGAACCCACTGTAGTGAATAAATTGAATTGCGAAGGATGGAAAAAAATGACACATTTCTTTTGCTGTGGAAGAATCTAAAAGGCACTTTCCTGAGTTTTAGATTCTGGTCATGCAGCCAAAAGTGCTTCTTATCTGCTTTTATATATTTTTTTAACATCTTATGATTAGGTTTGATCTTCTTAAAGGCTTTGATTAAATAGTCTTTGCACTTTTCAATGTGCGGGTTCATCATTTTCTATGGGAAGATGTCTTGATGCCTCATATGGTCTTTAGAATGGAAATGTTATTTTCACCCTTCAGCCGTAATGGGCTTTCTATCATTACCATTATTATTATTATTATTTTATTTTTTGACAGAGAGACAGGGGGGAACGCCTCTGCCCGCCCAGCTGGGCCATTGGGGCTCCTCTCCGAAACCCTGAGGTGAAAGGCTGAGGGCAGCGGGGAGTCATGCTCTCCACCTTTGCATCTTGGTTTGATCCTCCGGTTCATTAATGGAAGAACCGTGGCAATCAATTTCTGGAGAAGATGGGTGCCCTTCCTACCACAGGCCACCATCTGCCCACTCCAAAACATCATGGCTGCAACCTGCCTCTCTAACGGGTCACCAGCCATTCCGAGGACATACGTTCGTCCTTGTGAAATTTGGGCTTGTGTACTCTAAGTGGGATCAAATCTTAAGAACATATTTCAGAAAAAGCATTCGGGAAAGTCTTCCTGCTCAAATAGAAGTCAGAACATAGCCCTAGAGAGCTGCCGCATACTTCCAGCGGCTTATTTGTGCCATTGAAAAGAAGACCACGATTGTTTCTTACTAAGGCAGGTTTAAGGTTAGGAGCACAAAGAGCTCAACAACAATTATAGCCTATACCCAACTCTGAAGAGCACCATGACCCGAGGTCTCATTCTCCCCTCATTTCCTTATGTATGATTGTATAGAGTGTTATATCTTGCCCTAAAAGTCTTTAGTACTCAAGAAAAATGCCCATATCTCTCATTTCTCGTGGTATTTTATGGAGAAGAACTTTAGGTACATAGTAGGGGCTTTATCTATATTCATCAGTGAACTGTTAGCTTGTCAATGCTTCTTTCAGCACATTGACCCTGGACTTACTTAAGCTTTGCTTGAACATACTTTGATAGTTGACTTTCAATGCCCATGACATGATTATAAGTGGTGTGTTTTTTTGCAGGTCTTTAAGGGGAAGTGGTTTAAGTTCTTCTCTCCCACATTGAGAAGTGGTGATGATCTCCACATCCACAACTTAGAGTTTTGGGGAATCATTGGCACTTCCTCTCAGAAATAGTTTGTGTCTGTGTTCTTGGCCCTTCATCCAGCTTTTAGCGTCAAATTCCATTGTCCAAAGTCAGGATGCAAGAGTCAGAAATAATGACGAAAGGGTCAAGCAGAGTGTGTTGAATCTCAGATAATTAAGAGACCCAAGTATGAGGAATTATTCATCTTGCTCATCTCCATCAAATGCATGGTACTTGTTTTTCTGTAAGCCTTCCTTTGTGATTGGCTAAGCAACCTGCAACAATTGTCTCTTAACAGGAGCTCATTTGGTTTCGATGCTTAGAAGATACCTAATGACCAGGCCAATCTGTTCTTCTGATAGGCATGTGATTTTTGGACACAGCCTTGTGCTCTGTATGGTTTCTCTTATCTTCAATCAGAGGTTTACTGTAAAATGAGGCTCCCGAGCCTTGCGGCTTTGATTTTTCAACTATTAAGTATGTACAAACAATGATGGAATTCTCAGGAGGTGCATTGACTGACTGGTGGGACTACTTGTTTTTTTCTGATGTCGGAGGTTGCAGACATGACTTATGGCTGAGAGAAGGTCAAGAGCACAGGGTTTTTAACCAAGTCTTGCTTGGAAAGCAAAGATTGTAATAACAGCCCACACAATAGTTCTATGAGCAATGTGTGTGTGTGTGAGTGTGTGTGTGTGTGTGTGTGTGTGTGTGTGTGTGTGTGTGTGTGATGGATTGCTGGTTTTGAAACCATGCCATGCCATGGCTTTGTACCTTGGCCTGTGTCTCATGACACATTCCAGCTGTTCAGAGCCAGGCTTTGAAAAGATGCCTGATTTAAATGCTGACTTTACACTAGACTTGCAGGAGCTCTGTGCAATTAACAAAGAAAAGGGCCCTTCCCTGCTTTCCCCACTGTTCTTATTTTCCCCCAATCCATTTCTTTCTCCCAGAGAAAAGGGAAGTATGCAGAGAAGCAATTAATTATAATTATATACATGCTAGAATATGGAAGACTAGTCACAAAGAATTTTCAAGTCCCCCAAACTGTCCAATAAAAACTCCCCAGCAACGTCATAATTTTTGGAGGAAGTTAAATTTTTTATAGGGTTTGGTGATAAGAAAATTTGCTAAAAGCGAGAGATCTTAATCACTGTGCTGTCACTTTGCAAAATAATTGTGGAATTAGGAATAATTATACTCTAAAGGAGGAAATGAAACAATCTGCCTTATGATCTTTTTAAAATAGAATTATGATTTTGGTTTGCACCATAAGTCAAAAAGAAATGAAGCATAGACTTGTGGGTAAGCCAGTGAATTGGGGTCTTAAAAACTTAGTTTACAGATTGTCACGCTTTATACTGGGACATGACTTGTTCCATTATAGGAAGTTTTCCCCAGGAGAACAGGCAGAGTTTTGTAGACAGAAATGTACACGATTTAAGTAACTCAAGGGCGGGAAGCAGGCCCTCCAGAGAGTGCTATGGTCTTTACTGAGAATCAGAAATAATGCCAGGATAATATGTTATGCTATTGATATACCTTCCTGGAAAGATTTCCACATCTCTGGCAGTTAAATCACAGTTCCAGCCAGTAGAAGATGATGAGATGTGGGTAGAAGAGTGGTTGTTCTGAGGGTCCTCGTGTCTAGACAGAAAAAGCTCAATTTGTTTTTACATTGTGGAAATGACAAAACAAATATTACAAGGATTATACCTGGGAAAAAAAATCTCATCTCTAGTAATTCCCGCAGCCATGGAGAGAAAAATGAAGGCGATTTAGACACTTGCATCTGCTCCACTCATACTGTTTTAAGATGCTGTTTAAAGGAATATCTCTCAGGCATGGTTCTGACTTCTGGTGGGGACAGTGGCAAAGCTTGGACCTGTGATCTGGGCAGTAGACAAAGAGTTAAATGTGAACAGTTGACAGTTGCTTCATTGAATGAAGAAGGCTTGGTAAGAAATAGATGGCAAGAGTTGGGAATATAGACATTCAGGGAATGATAGTTGAGTTGTAATAATAATATATGATGTCAACAGCAGTGACAAAGGAGGGGCTTAGTGCTTGCGCTGCCATATCTTGACAAGAGACAGATCCAGGTCCTCATTTTGACTCAGAACAACCTTTTCTGTTGGTTTTCACTTCTGCCTAAAGATTATTTTGGAAAGAGCTATTATTATCCATGATTTATCATGCTGCACTAGGGGAAACTCGTACTTTCCACTGAGACAATTATTGAATTTTCACTGGAGGTTCTTAAAGGAGCCAAGATCTGTTCTGAGGGTTCAAGTGGGAAAAAAAATACTCCAATAAGTAGGCAGGAAGTAGCACCAAGGAACACAAGTACTGTAAGCCCAGGTTGTGTTGTGATACCGCAGATTCTTCCTCATAAAATGAACAACCTCCTCATGCTAATGGAAGGACTGAGGATACAGGCTTTCATGTAGGATGAGTGATATGTAAGAAGATGTAAGAAGTCGCCTCAACAGCTACCTCTAGGACTCACAGGCTTCAGAACATTGTACAGCACCACTGAAATGGAAATCAGTCAAAGATTTGCTACGTACACACATACACACACATGCAGAGAGAGAGAGAGAGAAAGAGAGAGAGAGAGAGAGAGAGAGAGAGAGAACACAACATGGCAGATTCCAGGAGTCTGCATGTGATTAGGTATTCCTTGAAGAAGCCAGTGTTGCAATTGTGTTTGGGTGGAGGTCATTTGAGCATCTGAAAGAGACAAGCCCTAGCTAATATTAGCAATGAACTTTGAGACTTCAGAGAAATAAAATGCAGAGCTATGCCTAAGCAACAACTGTGGGAATCAACAATGATAAATTCCATAATAAATCTTGAGTTATGTTAGCAGATAACAACATGTAAGACAGCTAATAACTAGCCATAAATTCAAGACTATTTATTTTTTAGAACATTTATTAAGCGTTAACAATAGCCAAATAATTTTTTGTTAAACAGTTATTAAATGGAAGCTCTGCATATATTAATCAACTGATATTTATCATTATCATTCAGAACATATCTCATTACATCCAAATGGGTGTGTATCTATGCTTCCAAAACAAACTTAGAGATTTAAAATGAGCCAGAGTTCATTTTTGCCAAATGTAGATGGGTAAAGACGACTGTGTCTGCCAGCTGGGAAGCCAGACAGCAGAGTGGACTTGTCTAACTAAGAACAATCATCCACTTTTTTTTTCCTTTCACAGGACAATTATAGTTTCTGTATGTGGTGTGTTTTAAATTCTAATTTCATTTTGCACATTGTTCTGCCAGCAAATTAATTCTCCCAAGCCCTTTTAGATGGTGCAAATTTCCCATAAAATATAAATGGGGTTATTGCTGTTTTATCAGTCATGCAAATAATCCAAGATTCATTTATTTATCTGTTCACATAATTCAGGCATAGATGGCATATAATTATTCATTTGATGCTTTCAATCTGATTTACTAGGCTGGATCTTAAGTAGGACTTTTAATTTCTTGAGAATTGCTATTTTATACTATGTTTCTCCTCTATGATAGGTTTGCCTCTCAAAATCTTCCTCATCGTCCCCAAGCACTGCCCAAAGGTATATATATATATATATATATATATATATATATATATATATATATATATATATATATATATATATATAAAATATATATATATATATATATATATATATATATATATATATATATATATATATATATATATATATATATATATAAAATACCTTTAGGTATAATAGTTTAAATACATGAATTTCTACTTTTGTCTTTCATTGCATCTGGCATGTTGTTTTGCATTAGGCAAACATGCTGCGGATGAATGGTAGACAGATGATAGATAGATATTAGAGGAAAAGAAAGGAAGGAAGGAAGGAAGGAAAAAAGAGTGTTTTTGGTAAATAGATTGATGGCTACACAATTTTCCTTGAGCAAGTAATGTCTCAGGCCAGAAAGTGGGCTCAGAATATTGACTCAAATAAATGTGTGGCCAAATAAACTCAGGGAAGGGAAATATATTCACCAGAAAGAAACTGGAAATGACAACTCTCATCTTTCTTCCCAAGGCCTGCAGTTCGATTGGCTTTAATTGTGTGGGGGGAAGTGCTTTTATATTCTTCTTTGCAAATATTCAGCAATTAAGGAGGAAAACATCTGTCTCTCACCATGTGGGGGCAGAAAGGTCTGCTTGTGACTGATGTCGGCAACCCTCTTGGTTCGGCTCACTCCCAGGAACAGCAGAGTGAAGCAGCTCTGTGGGACTGCCGAATTCAGGTCAGGAGGCTCCATAGAGTTTGATCCCCCTTCTGTACAATTAGCCACCAAACAGTACATGCTTGACTTTGTCCAATTAGTCCACAAGACATCAGAGATGGTACCGTGGGGGGCAGTTTTAAATTTGAGTTTTGGATAGCAAAACCTTGAATTCAGATTGAGTAGTGTTTGGGGAAGCCTCTGACAGTCAATTGACAGTCAGGGAATTGGCATGCTGGATTTCAGGTCTACCACTTAGATAGTTTCACCCCCAGAATCATGTTGGGGGCTTTACTGGAATCTGCCATCTGGCCTGGCACTGTCTTACAGGCTCTTCCTGTGAAATATCTCACTGGCAATTTACATCCCTGTCCAGTAGTAATCCATCCTCTTCTTTTCATCCACATCAGGATGGCAAAGAATAACTTAAGCTGGGTTCAATCTTTTCAACGGAACACGCACAACGTGGATACTTACAACCATTACATGATGTCGCTCAATGTGATAAAACATTCAGAAGCTGTCAAGTCACTTCCACTTTATCACGAAAATGTTTCTCTCTAAAATGCTTCAGCCCCAGCTTCCTAGTAGCCACCTCTTCCATTCAGGACAGATTACTTGTTGCTGAGATTAATGAGCTAACTTGCTTGCTCTCCCCATTTCCTAAATTCCGAAGATCCAATCCAGTCCTCATGTTTCTGTGACGCTTCATGGCATTAGCTTGATCACTGCCCAGGGCCTCTTAGCCCTGGCTTGTTGCTATCCCACTCAGTCATCCTTGCTCTTTCCCTACTCTCCCTGTCCTCTCTGCCTGCTCACTAGAGCCAGCCCACTGTTGTTTGTTTCTCTCCTGGTTGTTCTATACCTATTTCGTGGGCTCTTCTTGCCTGTGTGTTGATAACCACACACCATTTGATCCATCTAACTATACCCCCACTAACACCTTTGCAGAGACTTCCTAACTCAGATACTTACCATCTGTCGCTAGCTTCTATGACATGCTGAATGTAGCTGGATCTGAGATTTTGTGGTGTGTCTGGGGAGGTTCTCTGCATCCCTGTTTCCCAGAATGTCTTCTTTTTTCCCCTCAGTTCTTTTATTAGTTCTTTGAGAATTTCATATAATGTGTTCTGATAATACTCACCCTCCAATCATCCCTGATCCATCTTCCTTTGCATACCCAGCCAGCTTTATGTCCTCTTTTCTTTCTTTCTTTCTTTCTTTCTTTCTTTCTTTCTTTCTTTCTTTCTTTCTTCCTTCCTTCCTTCCTTCCTTCCTTCCTTCCTTCCTTTTTTCTTTTCTTTTCTAAACCAAAAACAGTTTATGCTGCCCAAATTCTCAGAATGTCTCTTGGACCATGAGCTAATATGCTAGTCCCATATCAGAAACTTCTAGTTTCTTTGGAAAGTCAGTTATGTCAAATGATGTTTTGCTGGGGCACACAGGTAAAAGGATGTTTTGCTGGAGTATACACAGGAAAGAATATTTTCCTGAAGCAGACACAGGTGAAAGGATGTTTTGGTATAGCAAACATGTGAAAGGATGCTTGATGAAGGAGTGTAAATTTGATCCCACAGACAGTGGGAGACAGGCACTGATCTTTGGTTTGGTTTGCTCCACCTCACTATGCTTCACTAACTACATGCATGTATTGGTTTGCATTGTTGAGCTCAACTTGTGGTAATGCAGACATTGAGATAAACTCTCACCAAAGAACTGTCCATCAGGTTTCTGTGGCAGCTTGCAGCATCTGTGGCCTCGCCTCAGGCCAGTTGGTGTTTATACCTGGTGTCTGCATACTGAAAGGAAAAGATTAGACTGTAGTTTGGATGTGGAGTCTGCCTGCCTAGAGGACTGCCTGGTCTGCAGCTGCTGAGCTGTATTTGGTGTTTGCTATGGGACTGAACTGCTGACAAGGAAGACTGAGCTCACCCCCAAAGAACTATCGTTGAACAGGTCCACTTCCCCCATATCCTAATAACTTTTCTCTTCCACTACCTCTGCTAGGTGGTGGGCTAGAGGAGAGGTTGAAGCCTTATTAAAAGTAGTTTGCCTTCCAGTTCACAATTGCACCTGGGGAGCATTTCTTGTGCTCCAGATCCCCCCCCCCCCTGACACCCAGAGACAGCATGATCCCCAGGAGTTCTGATAGCACCAGGCTCAATGGTCAGTCCCTCCCCACATCCCAACTGGCCTAACTGGGATCCTCCCCCAACCCTAGAATCCAAAGGACATAGGACCTCTTGCCCTACTGGAGACACATTTTCTTTCCAGTCTACAACTGCATCCAGGAGCAGATCATGTGCTTCAGCATGCACCACCCTGCACACACCCAGAGACAGCTTGGCTCCCAGGAGGTCTGCCACAGCCAGGTCCTGTCCCACACCCAAGAACAGGTGTCAGAGACAGCCTGACCCAAGGAGGCCCAGCCTAACCAGGCTCACAGGAGGGACAGAATCCAGTCAGAGACAGCAAGGCCAGTTAACACCGGAGATAACTAGATGGCAAAAGGCAAGCTCAAGAACATAAGCAACAGAAACCAATGCCACTTGGCACCATAGGAACCCAGTTCTTCCACCACAGCAAACCCTGGATACCCCAACATACCTGAAAAGCAAGATTCTGATCTAAAAATCTCATCTCATGAAGATGATAGTGGACCTTAAGGGGGACATAAATAACTCCCTTAAAGAAATACAGGAGATCACAAGTAAACAGGTAGAAGCCCTTAAAGAGGAAACACATAAATCCCTTGAAGAAATGCAGGAACACACAAATGAGTGAATGAATTTAACAAAACCATCTAGGATCTAAAGGTGAAAATAGAAACAATAAATAAATCATAAAGAAAGACAACACTGGATATGGTAAACCTAGGAAAGAGATCAGGAGTCACAGGTGCAAGCATCACCAACCGAATATAAGAGATAGAAGAGAGAATCGAAGGCATAGATGATACCATAGAATTCAAAGGGCCAGTAAACACCTTCAACAAAATCATAGAAGAAAACTTACCTAACCTAAAGAAAGAGATGCCCATAAATGTACAAGAAGCCTACAGAACCCAAATAGAGTGGACCAGAAAAAAAAATTTCTCCCATCACATAATAATCAAAATACCAAATGAACAGAACAAAAAAAAAAAAAGAATATTAAAAGTAGCAAGGGGAAAAGGTCAAATAACATAAATGCAGACCTATCAAAATTACACCAGACTTCTCAAGAGAGACTCTAAAATCCAGAAGATCTTGGTGATATGCCATATAGATCCTAAGAAAACACAAATGCCAGCCCAGTCTACTATATTCAGCAAAACTCTCAATTACCATAGATGGAGAAAACAAAAATTTCCATGAAAAAATTTAAACAATATATTTTCACTAAACCATCTCTACAGATGATAATAGAAGGGAAACTCTAACACAAGGTAGGAAACTACACCCAAGAAAAACCAAGAAATTAATCTTTTCACAACAAACCCAAAAGAAGAGAACCACACAAACAGTTCTACCTCTAACAACAAAAGTAACAGGAAGCAACCCCCAGTTGAAGGATGGGGCCACCGACCCATCTCAAAAAATTTTTTTGTTGTTTTTTTGAGACAAGGTTTCTCTGTGCAGCCCTGACTGTCCTGGAACTCACTCTGTAGACCAGGCTGGCCTCGAACTCAGAAATCTGCCTGCCTCTGCCTTCTGAGTGCTGGGATTAATCCTGTCTAAAGAATCCATCCCACCTGCAGACACCTAACCCAGACACTGTTGCTGTTGCCAAGAAGTGTTCACAGACAGGAGCCTAGTAAGGCTGTCCTCTTAGAGGATCCACCAGGAACTGACTAAGACAGATGCAGATACTCACAGCTAACCATTGGACTGAGCCCAGGGATCCAAATGAAAGAGTTAGGGGAAGGACTGAAGAAGCTGAAGGGGAATATAACCCCATTGGAAGAACAAGATCAACTAACTGGACTCCCCTTACCCCCCAAACTCCCAGGGACTAAACCACCAACCAAAGAGTATACATGGATGGGTCCATGGCTTCAGCTACTTATGCAGTAGAGGATAGCCTTATCTGGCATCAATGGGAGGAAAGGCCCTTGGTCCTATGGAGGGTTGTTGCCCTAGTGTAGGGAGATTCTAGAGGGGTGAGAAGGGAGGTGTGGCTGAGTGGAGGAACACCCCCTTAGAGGCAAAGGAGAGGGTGGATGGGATGGGGACATGCATGGGAGAGACTGGGAAGATGGACCACATTTGAAATATAAATAAATAAAAGAACCAATTAATAAAAACAAAGTTGCTTGCAAAAATTTTATACCTATGTTCATATGCCAGGGCAGTGTTACAATATGGCATCCACTCTCACAGAAACACACACACACACACACACACACACACACACACACACACACACACAGAGGAAATCTTAATAAAAGTGTAGTAGGTATCCTGGCCCCATTCAGCCTCTGTTGCTCCCAGCTATTGTGAGGTGAACAGTCTCCTGTGCAGCACACTCCCTGCCACCAGGTTCTTCCCCCCAGGCCCATGAATGATCAACAGTCATCCTCATCCCTACCTCTGAAGGTTTTATAAAAATAATAGCTGGCATTTATTAAGCAAATGTTATGTGTACATACTATGTACATGTGGGGTCCCAGTAATAACAGGGGACACATAGTATTATTAATATCGTTTTATGAACAACAATCTTGGAGCTTTTAGCTACTATATTACCAACTTCTATAAAGACAGAATTCACTTTCCTATTAGATTAGTTCAGAAGCACCCTGTTTATTTCCCAGTGGTACACAGCATCTTGAATCAGGTAAGGAGTTATGAACTCATTTGATAAAGAATAGGTTGCGGGTTTTTTTCTTTTTTTTCTTCATCAAAATGTGGAATCCCGAGTGTAATTCCAGACTTTCAAAGTGACCTCCAGACCAAGTAAAGGATAACTAATCATTGATAGGCTTCTTTATATAAAGTAAGATTCCCCAAGTTTAGGTTTTGTCCAGCTCACCCAGAAGGACTCCTCAAGTACAGGTTACCTAAAGTTGATTCAGTGGGTCTAGGCCTAGCCTGAGACTCCACATTTCTGATTACTTTCCAATAGAAGCTGATGCTGGCCAAAACCCATTTGGGAACTACAGATGTGGTGGTTCAAATCCCAGTCTAGCGTGGGGAATTCTGCTCTGCCCTTGCCAAATTCAGGAGATTGTTTAGGTATCAGTGTTGTCATTTTTGAATCATAAATAGAGATTTATGAAGTTTAGGATTCCACAAATAATATATGCCAGGCATCCCTTCCACCATCCCTGGGAAAGTAAACTCTAGATGCCTGATGTCTACCCTGTTCTCAGTCTACCCACTCTTTTTTTTTATATTAAAATTTTCACATTTTTATTAGATATTTTCTTCATTTACATTTTAAGTGCTATACCATAAGTCCCCTATACCCTCCCCCCGCCCTGCTCCCCTACCCACCCACTCCCACTACTTGGCCCTGGCATTCCCCTGTACTGGGGCATATAAACATTGCTAGACCAAGGGCCTTTCCTCCCAATAATGGCCAACTAGGTCATCTTCTAATACATATGCAGCTAGAGACATGAGCTCTGGGGGTTCTGCCCACTCATTATGCTGTAAGAAGCTTTATTCTCAAAATATGGGAGCATTCAACAGATAATCTTCATGATGAGTCTTTCAAAATTTCTATAATTTAATTTTGATAAAAAGGAGATGAGGCATGTGATATTTATAATTCAGGGTTCCACCATGAAACAGATGTTATACTGAAACCTTTTACAAAGGCTTATTTGAAAGGTGTGGGTAGTTGGGGAACCACAAGACTGGTCCAGCAACCTGCAACTTGATAGCAGTTTAAGCAATAGCTACCTAGGTAGAACGAAGAGGCAGGAAAGAAGTCGTTCTGTTGTTGCCTGTTGATAAAGTGTTCTTTAGAGTGGGATTCCTGCTAAGAAGTAGAGATCTCTGATTCAAGGACACAACAAGCCCAAGTTTAGTTGGCAAGAAGAGAAGCCTGGGAATTACTACCCTGGCCTCACTCTCTTTCCCTCTGTCACTTGTAAGAGTTTGTAATGCAAGCCAGATGGCATGGGGACCAAGGACAAATCCACTGCATGTGTTAATATGCTTTGTTATGTGGTTTACAGATGAGGAAGGAGGCCAACCCAAGATTAAGGAAGCATGCTAACAGTTTGGTGATGAGTGGATAGTGGATATTAAGCCCAAGCATTCTCACTTTAGAGCCTGGCTCTGCGCTTGCACACCTCCAGAGAGGAAAAGAAAATGTAACAGATTCTTTGTCAGCATTTAAATAAATAAATAAATAAATAAATACCCAAATGGTGGATATTACATACATTAAAGCTTATATGACTTCATCTGTCCTTTTAACTTTTAAAAACAGAAGGAAACAACTTTCTGTGTTCATTATAATCACAAGCCAGTAAAATATGAATAGGGTAATTGATAATGTCAGTTGCAATAGGACATTAAGATGATGAGTGTTTTTCCTCTTTATTTTCTCCATCTTCTGAGGTTCTTTAATATGGCCAGATTGAACTTACACCTTTTAGCATAAAAGCAATCAAATAAAAATTTAAAAATAAAGTAATATGAAGGGTGAACCAGACAATCTCCAAGTTTCCTTGAATGTTTTATGAGCCTACAATCTTGATGTCAATCTCTCTATATCTCCTCTTTTAATATTAAAGCAATCCTACAAATATGAATAAAGACCCATGGATGGCATGTCAAAACTGCAGGACTATGATTTGAAGAAAACTCTGATGCTAAAAGTGAAATAAACAAAGTATAGGGAAGCCGCTAGAAGATGGACATGGAGGAATAGTTGTGTAATTCTACCTTCTGGCTGCATGTGATCATTTTCTGTAACATTTCCCTGACCTTTGTGAAGGTCATGGAGTCTTATCAGGAGGCTGCCCAAATGAATTCAGGCAGACAACATGCTCTGGAACATCCCTTATGGTATACTGGGACATTCCTCACATGATAGTTGGCATGCCCTGAAGTGGAGATTTCCTTCCTAGACTGGCATCTATGTAAATGGCTTGGAAGGTCAGAGCTGGGTACTTCAGAGATGCTCTTCACATAGGTTACAGGATCCCCACAGGCATCATCAGGTCATCTTATGTATAAGGAGTTTACAGAAAACCAACTCAGTGCTTCTCCTCAGTGACAGCAGATTTCTTGGTAAAGACTAGATGGGGACAAATCTCTGCGTTTCTGATTGTGATCCTATCCCAAATGATGAAATTTCAAACATGGGGATTAGGTAAACAAAAGACTATGGACTCTCAATATAGTCAGGGTGCCTACTCCTTTATCAACTAGTGACTTACAGGCTCTGTTCTAAGCACAGGGATGGGGTAATCCAAATCATGACTCCTTTGCTCACTTCAGAGTAACACCTACTCAGGAATGTTGAAGATTTCACATCAGATCTTCTGACTTGAAACTATTTTCCTTTTTTGTGCTCTTCTTAAACCTACCTTTAAAAACTCCACTGTTCGCATCTTGTTAATTCGTGGAAAGTGACCAACGAACACATGCTCAAGGAATATCTGAGATCACAGTTATGTGTGACCTAGTTCTGTTGAGGATATAGTTCTGAAAGGGAGGTAACATTTCCAAAAGTGAGGGTAGTGACCATATTCACTGATGGAATTTATTTGTTTTATGGCTTAATAATTTCACATGCACATGTAATGTGCTTTGGTCAAATCCAAGCCCTTCGCTGCCTTTCCTACAGTTCCTCCCATGTTTCTCTCCCAACTTACTGTACTCTTTAACAAAACAACTTACTAAGTCTACTTAGCTCTAGCTGCTTGTGCGGGACCATCTGCAGCAGTATGGGTAGCCTTGCAGAGGCCTCATTCCTAAAGAAAATACAGTCTTCCTTCCAGAGAAGCCACCAATTGTCAAGAGTGCCTCAGCTAGGGGTTAAATTTCTTGAGCCCCTTCCCTATCAATTCTGGTATTTTGGTCAGTTTGATCACGCGTGGGTCTTGAACATGTTATTATAGCTGCTGTTACTTCATGTGTGCAATGGCTTGTCAGGTCTGGCAGATACAGCTTCACTGCAGATGTCGGCTCTGACTTTGACAATATTTTTACCTCCTTTTTTTGCCCTGATCTCTGAGCCTTAGGAAAATGAGGTATCATATAAACAACCTACTTCAAGCTAAAAACTCCACAGTGTCTCATTTTCTGCATGTTAACCAGTTCTGAGTATCTACCTACCTACCTACCTACCTACCTACCTACCTACCTATCTATGACAGGTTGTAAATACAGAATAGCATTTTTTTAGTAATCTTCTACAAGATCCTCACAATTTCTGGTCAGAATTCTCCCCACCCCCTCCATTTCAGGAGTCTAATCAGCTCCCTAGGGCCATCCTGAAACTCATCTTTCCTCTCCCCCACCTCCCTGCCCAGCTGTCCGTGGTGACTTCTCATGATCCAGACATCTTTTCTTTCGGGAATGTGCAGCTCTGCCAGCAAAGGCCCACAGAGGAACTGGCTGTCTTGCCTCAGAGTGAGCTCTGGCCAGGTGTGTAATCCCCGGGAGTGTTCCACAACCACAGAAGAACAGCCAAACAGGAATGTAAAAGTTAATAACTTCCTTATTTGAAAGCTAAACCTTTCTAAACCTATCATGGTGTGTTTTTCCTCATGGAGGATTAACGGCCTGACAAGGTTGAACTTTGAAAGAAAAGCTATTTGTGACTTATGGGGGAGCTAGGGGAAAAAGGTCTTGACTTTTTAAAAACAAAACAAAACAAATATCCCAGCTCACCAAAACATGTTCATTTTTCTCAGACCTGTAAGTCACAAAGGGCACCTCTACTTTGGCTGGAACTTTCAAAATGACCCTCCTCTGAATGAAAGGGAGACATGAGCAAGTGGTGTCCCTAAAGAATTGGCCTGGGAATATTTATAAGGGTTAAGCACAAAGGTCCTTAGGGGAATTGCTCTCAAAGCCTAGAGCCACGGTGCTGCTTCCAGTAATTCATTCCTTTATTTCCGACATCCCAGGGCAGTTATAATGATATTTTACCAACTCTTGCTACTCTACTTCCAAATTCCTGAGGGCTTGCATAAAAAGTTGGACTTAAGTTTACTTACAGGGAGTTCAAAGCATGTTAACAAGATGATTTAGAAAGTGAGCAGTAGGATGTGAGCTTAGTACAGGTGTTTCTGTATCTTAGGGTCACTAGGTATGTACTTCAGGCTAGATGGCCTTTCCAAATCTCAGTCACCTGTTTTTTAAATAGGTTAATCATTAATCCCTGAGATTAGGCTCAAATTAGTCATAATAAGTGTCTTTAATAGTAACTCAGATTTGAAATTAGTTAGAGTATTATTAAACCCAGTGTCTTAGTTTCTTTGTTTTGCTGTGAAGAGATACCTTGGCCAAGGTAACTTATAGAAAAAAAAAAAAAAAAGAGTTAATTGGGATTTAGCATTCCAGATGTTTAGAGTCTATGACCATCATGGTGGGGAGCATGGCAGCAGGCAGGTGCTGGAGCAGTAGCTGAGAAATTACATCTTGAGACTCAACTGTGAGACAGAGAAGGAAGCACTGGGCCTGGCAGGGGCACTTGAAACCTCTAAGTTCCCAGTGACACACCATCCAACAAGGCCGCACCTCCTAATCCTTCCTAAACAGTTCCACCAACTAGAGACCAAAAATTCAAGCATTCTTACCTATGGGGGCCATTCTCATTCAAATGACCACACCCAGGTTTTCTTGTTTATTGCATTAAAAAATTGAATGAAACTTGTTCAGATTGGGGTGTCCTAAAGCTCTGGAGTTGAAACAAATTCAATCTGTGGTCACCATTTTTTTTAGCATTCTGTTATAGAATTTTTTTATTCACTGAGGTGAAGTTGCTTTGGAACTTTACACCAAGAAGGGCAAGAGGAAAAAGTCATGTGAACAGCCAGATGGGTTCAACCAAGAGCCTGAATGAAAGAGAGTGTTTAGATGGATGTGAGAAAGAGATACTGTGGTCAGGTCAGGGTTTGCTGAGCTAAAAATTAAATAGGTTTCTGGAGACAAGTAACATGAGAAGGGGTATTGCTGCCCATCTAACAGTAATGACTCACAGCGGGAGAGAACATGAATACTCGATTATAGAATCCGTTTACAATTCATGATCAGAGTCAGTCCCACTCTGGTCTTTATAGAGAAAATAATACCAGATAACCTTGAGTTCAAATTGAGGGAAGGAATGTAGTCAGCAGGAAGGAAATCATGGTAGGAATGGGAAAATTGTGAGGTTTTAAGTTAATGGCACTGCAAACAGTCAAACACCATAACTAGCATATTTCCTTTGATCCAAAGAGCTTGATATAGTTTCATAAAAGCCACTGCGACTAAGTCATTCTGATGTTCCTACCCAGATCTCAAGAAACTGAAAAATAACAAAACTTTGTTAACAAAAATCTAAGCTTCCACCTTCCCGGTTTTTCTTGCATCCTTTTCCTTTCTCTCTTCCCTCTCCTCTTCCACCCATCCCTGTCCTCCCTGCCCCTATTCTTCCTTCTTTCTCCTTTTCTTCCCCACACTTTCCTTTCTGTTAGTTTGTTTGGTTCCACAGGTATGGCGAAATCATCTCGATAGGTCAAACCTAACATCACTAATCACATATCTTAGTAAATCTGAATAAACAGTAAGAAGATCGAGAGCAATCTAACAAATCCCTAATTATTGCTTATACACACATCTTTAAAAAAAAATCAGGTTTCTCCTTTGTAATACACCTAATTGGCAGATGCCAGTATATAAGCAAATAAACAAATAAAACAAAGCCACAAATACCATAGCAAACAAAAAATTTCCCTAAACCACGACCACACAAAATCTCAGCTCTTTTCCTGTATTGACCCTTCGGCGGCTAGTGAGGGAGATAGAACATGAATATAGAATGGTGCTCGCATTGAAGGGCAAAAGAACTGAAAATAATGTGGCTGGTGTAGGAGATGTCAGAGAAGAGCATACCTAGAGATAGATGGGAGACCTTGAATGGGCAGCTAAGGCTCCAGTTAGTCTTATTACTTCTGTCATTCATTTCTTCAGGAAACCCTTGCGCAGTACAGAGCAGTGAGCAAATCATCATAGGGTGACTTTCAATGCCAGGGTGGTAGGCAGTATGCCAATACATTTTGATAATTTCTCAATTATCATGAAGGAGATGTGCATGCCATACTAAGAGGTTTGTGCACAGAAACCCAGTTGAGACTTCAAGACTCAGAGGGCTTCAAATGAGGTTAAAATTGAGCAAATAATGGCCTTTGGATAATAAAAACCAGGCTTTGCAGTCAGAGAAAGATGTTAAGAGTTAGCAGCAAATGTAGAAAAAAACTTGAATCCCCAAGGTACTGGATTTGTGCTACACACAAGAGACACCACAGTTCATTGTATGGATATAGATACATGTATGTATGCCCATAGCTATATTCAGGTAGGTAGATACAGACCTCTGCGTGTGCATGGGTTATTTTTTGCTATTGTTTGGATCTGAAACATCCCTCAGAATCCCATGTGTTACAGGTTGGGTCTTCTGAGAGCTTGTGGAACCTTTAGGAGGTGAGGTTTAGTGGGAAGTTTCAGATCATTGCAATGTGCCATCAAAGGACAAAGCTGGAAACCCAACCCTTCCCACATCTTCTTTATTTTGTATCACGGCCCTGATGTGAGCTGTTCAGCTCTATGAGCCTGTGTGGGGTATAATGATGAGACTCCCTGAAAACAAAGCCAACCACTTCTGGGTGGAAACCTCTAACTCTCTGAGTCAAAACAAACCCCTCTCTCTTTGCATCACGTGATTATCTCAGACATTCTTTCAGTGATGGATAGGGAAGAGGCCCATTGATCCTTGGAATACTGAGTCTGCCTCATATAAGCAAGGGCAAGTTTCTGGGCCAAGCTCAGACAGTTACCAAACCTCATAGGCAAAGATATTAAATGTCCATGTCCCTGAGTGGTGGCTGAAAGCATTCCAGCCCATGAGCAGCTATGGCCAGTCCTGCTGTGTTAGTCCTTCCTACTGCTTGGTTTGTCTCTTTCTAATGAGAATGTATTTCCTACGGGGTAGAAAAAAATAAAATAGAAAACAAAAAAAAATATGCTCACAGTCTAGGATCCCTTTGGTTTAGAGTAACTGGTGCCCCAGACCACAGCCCAGACTTGGCTGTGGCAAGTTGACCACTATGTACATTTTCTTAAGATTAACGATTATCTCCCTAGTCTTACTAAAATGCAGAAAGAATATGAGTACCTTATGTTCTTTATAATTAACAATGCTTTGGGGAAATTGCAACACACACAAAAAAGACAGGTGCTTGCTTGGGGTTATGGAGCGGGTACACAAATAAATAAGGACTAAATTCCTAAATGCCCAATCCCTCTAATTCTCCTTTTCCTGACTCGATCTTTCTTGGAATTTCTAGGGACGGATTTTCCATTTCTCCTGGGAGTTTCTATGAGTTATTTATCCCAGTGGCTTTTCAAAGATACATGTTCAGTAGGAAGATATTATATGTTTCAGGACTCTAGCCCCTTGGTAGTGTGCTCTGGATGTTAAGTGCTATTAGTGGCAACAGTAACAATAACGATGATGGTGATGGTGGTGAGGATAATGATGATGGTAATAATAATGCACACAGAGCATTGTTGCAAACCTATCACCATTATTATTATCACATTTGCCACAGCACATAAGTGACTGCAAGTGCTGTAGCTCAGAAAGATCTCCATTCTCTTCCTACTTTGAAGCACCAGAGAGAAATGTAACAAAAAGTTGTTGAAAAGATCCACACCTTGTGGTTCCGCATCCCAACACAGAGCAGCTGAGCTCTAAAAGCCATGAACCTCAGCTAATTTCCACTGTCACTGTGTCTTCAAGGCCATGGAGGATTTGGCCATTTGAGAAACTCTTTGGACTATAAGTCAATAGTGAAAGAAAGTAATGGCAATGTTCAGGAAAGATGGAGATGTTTGATGCTAGGTCAGAGCCTTACAATAGCCTGGGGGTTTTCAACAATAACAACTAGTTTAGCCAGAGGGCTCCAAGTCATATGAAATCAGCAAGAAACTCATGCTCCATGTCCACCATATACCAGTTGGGATTCTAGTCCAAGCTCTTTCCAAAAAAACTGAGTGGATGAAGGCCCTCATCTGCTTTCTGACCACATCACTTGCGTTGGCTTCAGTAAGTTGACCCGTTCTGTAGAACTTCTTTAGATCAATGCAGAAACTATTTGAATACTTTATGTTCTTTATACTTGATAGTCCATTGGAGAAATTGGGTCCTTTCTAGCTGACAAGATAAGGATGAGGAAATATCAATAATAGCACACTGCCATTTAAACAGTTTCATCTGCAGCTGGCATGTGGTACCTCTGCGTGAAAGTGACTGGGACAAACAAATTACCAGCACTGGCTTCATGTGGTGGGGAAATTTCCTTTCCTCTGTGACTTGAGGGGTATCAAAGCCAACGTATCCCATTGTGATTCATGTTGAAAACACACAAAGTAACAGCAAGTACAGGTACATATGGGCAGTATGTAACACCAGGTCGCAGCTACTATGTGGTAGCTAGTACTGGTTGACTCAGCTTCTGTCCTAAAACGTTCTTGCTCTGTCTCATTTGCTACCTATTCCTGAAAATTGACTTTTTGACTTCCTGCTATGTTGTACCAGGTTCAATCTCTAGAGCAGGAAAATGTAGGCAGAAAACTGGTGGGAAAGCTCAATGAAGTGAGTGTTCCTTGTTGTCCACTTGCTCTAACTTGCTCTGATTTGGAATATGCACATCACGTCTGAGAGGCAGCGGCCACCATGGTATTCACCCGAAGCAGGATGAGAAGAAGTCCAAAGCAGAGATGCTGACATGCTTGACTTCAAACTGAGCCAAGGTCAACAGCCACTTATCTGTACGTTTCCTGTGCCTTGGCACAAAGAAAGCCATTTATTCTGTTCCTAGCTGCAGAGAGCATTTCAGTTGGGCAGTCAGCTGGAAGTTAGAGATTACAAGGCTCTTATTGCCCAGATAAGAAAATTTAGACCAAACAAGTTAAATAATGCACACCTAAGACTAAGAAAAATTAGCAGAAATATCTGGCTAGGGATTGAAAACTTGGGGATTATTTGTTTCTTCTTTAGAGTTTGGGTCCAAACTACTTTGGGACCAACTCTATTGTCAACAGGTCACCCTCATATATCACCCAATTTTTTTCATTTCTCCTTCCATTCCTAGCCTACTGAGCCATCATAACTTTCTTCCTTACCTACTACCTTCCTTACCTTATTTTCTACACTTCTTCACTCTGATTTTAAAAATCTATCTATAGAAGAAATATCACCCTTCAATGTATCAGCCAAGCCATAATTTCCCACAGGACAAATGTAATTAATAAGTTTGTGTGGTAATCCTATGTGTGTCCTATGTCCAAGGTGCCACTGTCAAAGGCAGGGAAGGTGGCATAACACCTAAAGGTAGCATGGTTTCAGTATGGCTCACATCACCATAGTATATACAAAGAACAACAATTGATTTCCTATGGCAGGCAATGCTTAACCTGGCTGTGTAGAGAGCAAGGCATGGAACAAGGAGACAGGAAGCCTAGTTGCAGCTTCCACTTAAAAACTTCTTGAAGTCTAAATTAATTTGGTCCCATCTCACTTACAGGGAAAGTATCTATTTCACTTGCAGCTAAAGTGAGCGTTTGTTTAACCTCTTGGGGGATAGGCTATAGCTACACGTAGACCTTTGCAAGAAGTGCCGCGGTTATCCAATTTCCCTCTAATTGCTCTAACAAGGATGAATTAGGACTTTCATCAGCAGGCCTGAGTGATCAGTTTGGAGTCAGCCATGGGCGGCGAAGCCAGTTATTAAACAAAACTACAGTGTTAACTCCTAATATACACAGTGAGGGCAAATTAAGCAGAAGACAAATATACCATCCTGGTGACACTGGAGAATATGTCCCCTTGACTATATATCTTAAAATAATGCTATTATTAGTGCTGTCGAAACTCATTTCTAAGACATAATAGGAAAGTAAACGTTCACTTGGGCTTTCTATGCAGTTAAAAAGAAACCATTTGACAAGGGCATTCTATATACTGTTTGAACAGTCAGTAAGACAAGGTTTCATTTTGATATATTAATTATCCCCATACTATCATGTCAGGAGTATTCAGAGAAGTAAGGGACACCCTCCTCCTCTGATAGGGTAATTGTTCAGGCTGAGGAAGATTAGGGCTGTTATCAATATTGTTGCTTTTGCTCAGGTTATCACCATTTCACCTGTTTGTTTGTTTATTTATTTATTCACTTTACATCCAATTGCAGCCCCCTCCCTCTCTCAACCTCACAAGTCTCTCCCCCATGACATCACCATTCTTATTCAAAGCAGCTTACAGGAAAACACTCCTGCTTCCATCCTTTCTCCCCAGACACACTAACCTAGCGAAGACTCCCTTTCTGAAGTCTAAGATACAGCAGATCTGCTGACTCTGAAAAGAGAGGGCTATTGAAAATGCATTTTGAGTTAAAGAAATTGATCATATATCATGGGAGTGGGAGAAGGAAGAGAGAGCTATTCTTGTGTCTCATCAAAACCTCAGAAGCCCACTCTGGTAGAACCTCGTTAATTTGCACTAAAGGCTGGGATCGACTTGACTAATTACTGAGCAGCATGCATGAGAGTGAATGGGAACAGACGCAATTTAGAAAGCTGGGACTGTGCATCAAACAAATGGACTTTATTGTACAATTAAAAACCTACTTGAACGCTGGCTGGAATGAAATCCAATAGTGGAGTAAGTACTTTAATAATAACACTTTGCAGATTGCGGGCCGATGACAAGCATTGGGCCTTTGGGAAGCAGTATCCTGGCATGCCCAGCTTTCGAATCCCTGCAGGCTGTCAAGGGATGACTTGCTGCTTCTGGCCCACTCTGTGTGCCTTTTGAGGGAGTACAGACTCTCTTTCCACCCTCCTTATGCTACAGGGCTCATGGAGGGAGAAATCCATGTACTTGGCCAAGTCAACCGCATGCAGGAGGACCATCCTTAGAGTATTTGTTTTCCTTTCCCATTTCTTCTTGTTTATAGCCCCAGAGAAATCTGGATTAGAGTTGTTTGTCTGCTTCAGACACACCTGCTGGCCGTTCACCACCTGAATCCACAAGTGGGTATTTGGACGCTGTAGCGAGTCCTGCTGCAGAAGCAGTTATGACATGGCCAGCAGAGGATTAGTGCTTTGGGTGGGGAAAAGCAGCATGGGCCGATGAAAATCTTAAGTAGCAAATATCACCTCCAGGGCTGCAGATCTAAAGGCCACTGACAAGTCTCTCGCTAGTACTGATGTGTGATGTGTGGCCATTGCAATGGATTACTTTACCCTGAATTTTACAGCCAGATTTCAGCACTGGCTGTTGGCTCTCCCTTCCATTTCTCCCCACCTACACACACACACACACACACACACACACACACACACACACACACACACACACACTGGGCTAGGGGAATGCAGAGCTATATTGCATTATGGACAGTCGCTTACTTGGCAATGTCTGTTTGCTTCTGTATTGTGCTCTCAGATGACTTCTAGAGCTGTGCTGAGCAAAGGGAAGGCAATGATGGCTTGATTCAGCTTCTTGAGAAGATGAGCCGACAGCAGCAGATACACCTGTACCGAGTGAGGCAGAAGCACGCCTCAGTGTGGCTTTGCAGTGAAGAGCATTGACTTTACCCCCCACTGCCTTTGGACTTGGCCTTGTGGCATATTCTGCCAAATGGCATGGCTTGTGACAGAGCAGAGGCTTTAGATAGGTTGCATGCCTTGCCTTGACCTCTTCCTGCTCTGCTATGGACAGGAGGAAGATCAGATGCCAGGAAGCTTCTGCCTCTTAAGCCTAGGTCCAGATCAGTATCTGATGATGCTGTTTGTCATTCTGACAAGTGGAAAAACAAAACAAAACAAAACAAAACAAAAACACTGTTGTTAGCCACTCAGAAATCTGGGCATGGTTAATGTGCACCTGTGGAAACTTCAGGCATACTTATGATACAGCCTGTATCTCAGATATTGACTATTATAAGAGGACTCTAAAATAAATGAGGTGAATAAACCTTCCCCTTAAAGGAACTTCCAGATGAGCTAGGAAAATAAAGCATTTCTTTAATAGCAGAAATAAAAAAAGAAAGGAAAGTGTGTATGCCTAAGATAAGCGATATTGACGGGCTCACCTGCAGTGGCGCATGGGAACCAAGAAGGAAAAAGAACACAAGAGGAGCCTTCCTGGTGGGATTAGATCTGAGCTGCCCTTAAGGTTCCATGATTCTTGATTTTAATGATACCATATGGAAAGACAAAGAGTGGCTCTCACGTGGAGGGAATAGTATTCACAAGGAAAAAGCATTGCTGGGGACACCCCCGGCCAACTCAGGAGGCTATGGTCACTTACAGTGTTTTATATTTAAATGCATACCCCACTTACCATCCACTCACTTTTCCTAAACCATCTTGCAAATGTCATCCCATCTCTTGTAATGGAGAAGTGGGAGAGAGAGAATAGTTCAGAGACTGAACTCATTGTATCTTTAAAAAGAAGTACATTTCTCCTTTGCTCTCTGTTCAGTGCTTGGAATATGAAATTCAACTCAGAAAGCCCCAGAGATGACTCTATCGACTGTCCTTTAAATAGAATTAAAATTGACTCAAGATATATCTTCAAATCTATTGAATTACGTAGCCCATAATTGAGCTGCAGCTGGTCTTGATGGGGGAAATTAACCAGAGAAGGGGAAAAGATATGGAGGAGCTGCCACAGGATGTTGGGATATCGTGTAGGAGGGTTAGAGGGTGAAGGCTGTGTCAATAATTATGTAGCATATATGATGACACAAGGCACTAGCTGACCTGCTGAATTAATAGGGCTAGCTAGTATTTCTTCATTTATGTAAGGAAACTGCACACATTGCTCCGAGTTGTTCCTGTCAGAAATTAAGAAGGTAGCTGGGTTTGGAATGGAAGTCTCCATTCTCCATTTTGTCACTGAACTCTTGACCATGTTCTATGTCCTTACCAAGACTAGAAGCAGTGCTTAAAGTATTGTGTCTGTCAGTACTCTAACTTCTTTATCTGACCATATTTTCTCAACTCCTCCCAGTTGTTATAAACAAACAGCATTAAATTCATCCTTAGCTCAGGCTATGATTTTAGGCCTTGGGGATGCTAGTCCCAGCAGTACGAGTTGAGAAGCACATATCTTCCTGGGTCAGATCCAGGCCTGGCCTAACATGCCATGGAGGGATACATGCCATGGGACTCTCTACCCTCTTTAATGAGGTCTACACTCTTCCTCCTTGGGACCAAAGGCAGAGTGGCAATGTGATAAGTGTGCCCTATATATACAGACTCTGTGACAGTGTTTATGTCCTGAGATGGATGAAGGCTCTGCCTTTACTTTATTGCCAGGTAACAGCTCTTAGCTCTCTTCCTGCATCTGTCTTTGACATTCAAAGCAACAGCAAGACTATAGTTTGAATGAGACTAGCAAGAGTTCACTTGTGGTGAAGTTGGGGTGGGTGGTAGAACCTTTAGAAGTTAGGACCTACTAGAAGGTCATTGGCATACCATCCTTGGAAAGAGTTAATAGTTTTTGTGTGACCTTGAATTAGTTCTTAAGAGTTGCCCTAGAATGGCCTGGCCTTATCTTAAATTCTTTCTTTCTGTGTCTATTACTCACTATGTAATCCCTTTTTCTTAAGCTATGACCCCATGATGGTGATCATTTGGGTCAGGAGTCCTTCTTTATAGATGCTAGTGACATGTACTTACACCCCTAAGACTGAACTAAAGAAATCTCTCTCCCTCTCTTCTTCCCTCCTTCCTTCCCTCCTCTTCTCTTTCCCATCTCTTTGTCTTCTCTCCTCTTTCTCATTCTCTGTCTCCCTCTCTCCCTCCCACCTCTCTCCCCTCCTCCTCTTCTCTTCTTCCTTTCCTCTTCCTTCTCCATTCCTCCTCCATTCTTCCTTTTCCATTACCCAATCTCTTCCCCCTCCCTTCTGTGCTCCCTCAGTTTCTCTTCTATAATCTCTTCTTTTCCTCTCCCACCCATCTCCTTTTGAGTCAGGTCTGACTTTGTTGATACCCACACACCAGCCTTGAATTTATGTTCCTCCTTCCTCCATCTGCCCAGGTATTATAAATATTAGGATTATAGACTGGTGTCACCTGCCCTGGCTGAGCTTTTTCCTTTAGAGACACTTAACCTCAGCTATTTTGTTGTGTCTATGAAAACTAGACCAATAGTGGCCATATTAAACAAAGACTGGGATGGGGAGGAAATGTGCAATCTGTCAGCTTGCAGCTATGTATTCTCAGAGCTACCTATTTGTAGAATAGAGCACTTCGACAGTGTGGCTCCACTTCAACCTCCTCCCACACCACAATGCCCACAGACTTCTCTTCTCAATTTGTTACTTCAATTCGACAAATATTTATGGAATGTCTACTGTAGGTCAGGCACTGTTCCAGACACTGGAATCAAAACAGTGAGCATTTGTAACCACAACCTTGTCCTCTGGAAGGTTAAGGAAGCAAGTGAGATATGGGAGAAAGAATTGTGCAATCGGATCGCTAACCACCGCTGACACAGTTCTGTGCTCCCCCTGCCCCCAACAATTTAGGCAAGGCAGGTAGAAGCCCAGATAGTGTCAATCTGTACTTTTTGCTTTTAGTTCCAAGAGGGACTTAATCTGGGTAATGGATTAGATTTCCCTCAAATTTTCCTTGGATAACTCCTCATGCCAAAGGTTCTCAGCATTTTCTATTGTTTTTTTATTGCACGTCCAGGTATGCTGTGGTGACTAAGCATTCTGCCTTTCCAAGGTATGAGGGAGTTCAAGGACATGGAAGGTTCAATGCTTAAAGTGCCAATCCTGGACAGTTAGGTTAGCACTAGCATGAGTATAATGTATGTGCATGTGCATGCAAAAACATATAGGCCCATGTGTATGTGTGTTTGTGTGTGTGTGTGTTCCTGTATGAACTGAAAAGAATCTGTTTCCTTATATAAACCACAGTAGGCAGAAAAACTAAGCCTGTTTACCTGTCTCAATATCCCTGGCTTCTTAACAGTGCCTGAAATTGGTGTGTAAGAGCACACACACCCTGTAGACCACTTGGAGAGGATTGATACAGCTTCCCCATGCATGCATTTTGGTGGGGGTGGAGTTTCGTCTGCATGCATCATGGGTGATTGTGCTATGCAGAACATACAGCATCAACTACAAGCCTTCCCCATCATTTTCTATCAATTCCAATTGACTGTAATTTCTATGGGAGCTTTGAGCCCCACACTAAACAGTTTAGTTCTCTTTGTGCCCCACTAATCTACTGCACTTGATTGCGAATGGGCTGCCATTAGCCTTGTTGTTCAAGCTGGGGAATCTGTGTAATTGCTGAGTAACTTTTTTTAAACTTTTGAATGGCATGCATGCATGGGTGGCTATTCAGAGCCCATCTATCTATAGGCTGTCTAATGGGTTCCAATGGGAGTGTGCATGGCATACCTTGTGCCGGGCAACCTACAAACTCATCAGTGCTTCGGGCATGAGTGGCATTTTAAAGGACCTTTACCATGAGTGGAATTAGCATGCACTGTCCCTCTGGAGCCTGTTAGCTTTTCGATTCTGACCCCCATGGTGAAAAATAAATGCATGTAATTTAGTTGAGGAAAAATGTCTTTAGGGCATTTTTGCTGCTCTTGGATTTGCTCTACAGGACACTTAAAAAAAATCCAGTCTCCAAATGGAAGTGGCCAAAACTAATATAGGTCAGTATCATACAAAAGGACAGGAATTTACAGTAGGGCTCTTTGCTGTCTTCTGCCAGGACACTGGGCTCTTGGTTCCCTGTCACTCCGCTTCCACAGTCTTGATCTTTTGCTGACATATACTCCTGTATGGTCAAGAATCTACAGCTGGCTCTAACTGGTGGGTGGTGAATACCATTTGTCAAGATTAAACAATGCAAGGAAGATGCTTAATTTCAAAATCAAGCCCTGCCCAAGAACACACAAGAGGAGGGACAACAGCTTCATGAGCCTGGGAATTTCTGATATCTTTTAGGGTACAGTTTGAACTCCATGTTCATGTCTGGCTACA
The DNA here is from genome assembly GCA_902729485.2 of Mus minutoides. Taxonomy (NCBI): domain Eukaryota; kingdom Metazoa; phylum Chordata; class Mammalia; order Rodentia; family Muridae; genus Mus; species Mus minutoides. The sequence goes on along the minus strand of LR749684.1, from coordinate 720,430 downwards.
AATGTGTCTCCTTCCTTTAAGTTCCTAAAGTGATTATGCTACTTATTTAGCACATTGTCATGTATTATGCTGCATGCTAACTCTTTTTTTTTTTTGAACTCCTATTTAGCACTTAAAATAATTTAATTCAGCAGGGCATGGTGGAACATGCTTTTAATCCCAGCAATTGGGAGGAAGAGACAGGTGGGTTTGTCTGAGTTTGAGGCCAGTCTGGTATACATTGTTTCAGGCTAACCAAGGTTACATTGCTAGATGTTGTCTCAAAACTGCTATTACTACTACTACTACTAACTACTATTACTACTACTACTACCACTACTACATTGTTATTATTAATACATTAATGTTATTTTATAAATATGTATAATATGATAATTATTACATAATTCTTAGACTCTGTGCCACACCCAGAGCCAGACAGATTTGCATACTGCTTGCTTTGGCTTCTCTCTCAGTCTTAGGAGAACCAAGGACATCCCATGAATTGTAGACTCCAGGAGGAAGTGTGCTAAGGTCTCACCTGCCAGTCTCTTGTATGCTGAAATGGCAGAAGTGAGGGGAAATATCAGATTGCAGATGTTTTGGAATTTCTTCCTTATGCTGGGACAAATCCTTTCCTGAATATATTTACATCACGGCTTTCCATGACATTAAGGGGAAAAAATATAAGTTATCACCAAGCTGTGATTGTACAGAATCCTTATTATCTCAGAATTCATTAACATAGTCACCAGAATTGCGAATACACATATCTCTGAGAATTTGCACAAATTCTACTGAAATGGTCTTTGTTGAATTACTATTTTATTTTTATGCATTTTCAATAATTTTATCACTTCCCCCTCCAAACCCCTTTGCCCCATCTGGCCTTTAATGGAGGGAAACAGAACTAAGATTCCAATGCATCCAGATTTATATCCAAATACAATCTAGTTGCATTTGGAGCCCTAGAGAGTCAGTCAAGGCTATTATTGGCTGCCAGGATTTTTAGAAAATACATAAATCTCCTTTTGTGCCATAAATACATTTCTGCATTCATAGCTGAGAGAGAGAGAGAGAGACCTCATTATACCACATCCTGAGAGAGGGAGAAGCACATCTCATTCCGAGTGACAGGTGACATGTTCTCTAGAAACATGTAAAAAGATTGCAAGCTAATTTAATTCCTGTCTCATTTTTATCCATGGTTGGAATAATTGTAGCTTTACAAATGACTCTTGGTAGCCTAGAATACATGGGTTTTGAGTGAGGTTATGCCTAAAGCATGGGGATATTTTGTGGCCATACCTTCGTGGCAGGAGCCTTTGACAGCATGCCCTTATTTGTATGGCTTACAGATCTGTGGATAGAAGTTTTCTTAGAAGTAAATGAGAGCTGCGTCTGTCAAACTGAAGGTATACAACATGAGAGCTATCACCCACTGTATGCATATTAGGACCATCTGAGGAGATCTGGAAATTATAGGGTTATTCAGGCCTCACTCCCATGAACTATGATTTAATTGGTTGATATAGGATCCTGCCCTGGTATTTGTTTAGTGCTCTCCACATAATTGTGATGAAGATTACCTCTCAAATTTACTATGCATTCAATTCATCTGGAGGAATCATGACAACAGATTGTGAAGTACTGATTGTATGTAAGGACTAGCTACTGCTGCAGGTCTGTGTCCATACTTTGAGAGTCACTGGTGTTGTGCATTCCACTTAAAGACACCTAATCTGATGAGCATCTGGGCTGAATGATAAACCACTTTGCTGATTCTTTGCTTTTCACTCAAAGTTATGCCAACCTATCCTATTAGTAATATCTCTTAGCAAATAATTAGTCATTTTCCTAAAATTGGACCTTTTGGAACATGCCTTCCCACTCTAAATAGCAAAACAAAAATTCAACCTCCCAAATGTCTCTATTTGGTTATGAGTTGGAAAATGATGGTGACAAATACTGTTCCCCAGGGAACATGTGTACATCAAGTTCTGACAAAGACGAACACTGCTGAAGTGCCACAATCATCGTCTTCCTGCCTTCTCCAGAGCTGAAGAGAATATTATTAAAGAAAGAGGTCAATTTCTTTGCATCCTGAAGAAATCCTCAAGATCCAGGAGTCAGTAGCTGGAGGAAATGTGTCTAGAATATGGACTCTTCTTAGGTTGTGTCTTCTTCTTCCTTCAGGGTGTTTGCTTCTTTGCCATCACTTGTTTGAACCTGTGCATTGGAGTCATGACAGTCAGGGGAGCTATTTCATATCTTAGGGCCTCTTAATATCCGTTTAAAGTCCCTCTAGCACTCTTAATGTTGCCTAGCAGCAGGGCCCTCCAATAATAGACACCCTTTAAGCTCAGAATCATAGGCCTGGTCAATGTGGTAATGCTTTCAGAACTGCAGTCTAGGGGCTATGACTCAGGGATATTTTGCAATGAAGTAGGTCCTCTCTACCTACACCCACTGAAAGGAATTAAACACAGGAGTGAGAAACTTACATTTGCAAATCATTATGGAGTAATTGGGAACAGATTCCCAATTTAAAACACATTGATTATCTTTGAGTTTCTTGACCCACTTTGCATTAGGGGGTCCCAAAATCATAGCCAGGGGAGCTTGATCTTAGATATTGAACCTGTGCTTCTTATGCTCATGCGAGGTTCTTCCACATCTATTCAAGGGACAGGAAGATGGGCTTGGAATATCTGTGCTGCTTCACTTGGGGGTTGGAGGTCTCACAGCCAAAATCAAAATGATCATTAGACTCCAATAAAGAACAGTGGATGGTCAGGAAACAAGAGGAGGATCCCAGATCACTGACTTCTTACTCTGTATACATCATCACACTTATTTTTACTCAGAGGATAGTTTATGGAAGTTGGCTCTCTTCTTCTACCTTATAGGTTCCTGGGATTAAATTTATGTCCTCAGGCTTGTCAGCTAGGCCAACTTGCCAGCCCCTCTATGTACATCTTCTGTGTGTGGGAACAGAGTGTAAGTTTTCTTACACTTAATGCACTTATTTAGCAAGATAGACTGCTGCTGGATGCCAGAGCAGCTCCTCGTCATTACTGTTCATTCACTCCACCTGGGGACCTGTTAAGCTACAAATTCTCCACGTCTCTGGTCATTTAAATGCTAAGCTGATGGTCTATTAAAACAAAACAAAACAAGACAAAACAAAACAAGACAAAACAAAACAAGACAAAACAAAACAAAAAAAAAACTTGAGAGTTTTAATTTACCCTATGGGGCAAGAGGTCTGTGTGGCAAAGAGATTGAGATTAACATGAGCCTGAACTGCCTATTGAGTTATTCTATGGGTAATTAGATTTCTATGATTTTTCAGTCATGTGTATCTCAGCTCACTGATGATATCCCAACGGGTCCGTTTATGGAGAGTGGACAATGCTATCGATATATACACCACTAGGTCTGCAGGTGACTGAGAGTAGCTGTGGGCAGTAGGTATATCTAGAGCTGGAATGTGTGGATGGACTTTGTATACTCCTATATCTGAATCCCTGTGTGGGGAGCTTCACCATGTCTGATGGAGACAGAAGTGACTAGAGGGGAAATGATGGTTAGCGGTCAATTCTCTAGAACTCAAATTCTGAATGCAAAACAAACATACTTTATTCAACAGTTTGTAATCCATTTTATTACACTAATTGGTTTAATGTTTTTAAATACAAAGAACATCAGATATGTAGTCTTGAGTTGGGTCCCACAATATTTATAGGCAAAGCAATATATGACTGGTACAATTGTGGTGTGTGTGTGTGTGTGTGTGTGTGTGTGTGTGTGTGTGTGTGTATGTGTGTGTGTACATGTGCATGCCTGCACACATGTAGTTTACATATAACAACTAGTGTTTTTCCAATTCAAGAAAAACATATGACTCCAGTTGGTACTTTTTGTCCTGAAAATAAGTTCCATGTTTTAGTTCTGTTCAAAATCATCATTATTAACAAGTACATACATCTCTTTTCTGAGTCACTGTCCCAAGATGACAGGCCCTCTTTGAACCTCATTCTTCATTAACTTTATTAGAAAATTTGATTTACATGTAAGCACAACACAAAGCCATGAAAACAACTTCAAAGGGAAAAACAAATCCAAATTCTCTTTACTTTTCAGGGAAGGCTTATGAGCATGTAAGTGCCAGGGAAAGGAGAGAGAGAGAGAGAGAGAGAGAGAGAGAGAGAGAGAGAGAGAGAGAGAATCATTATTGAAGTATTAGAAAATAAAGTATTGTCTAAGGACTTTTGTGGTCTGTTATTTGTGCTTGAAAAAAAAAGCTAAGCATGCTTGCATAATAAACAAGGAGTTAACAAGGTTATTAACAAGGAAGAGGACCATTGGAATATCAGTGGACCATGTTGCCATATACCCCTAACTCTTAGGAATGTGCCTTGTTTATCTTTGGTGTACAGATTCACTTATGAGCACTCCACACATAGTTACTTGCTAGCTTGAAATCTAAGCCAGAAGCATAAGAAGAATCACCACATCACTTCCCCACGAGGGTTCTTGTAAATATGGCAGAATTTTTGTTTCATTTGTTCATCATCCTTAGTCATCAGGGAAATGCAAATTAAAACAACCCTGAGATTCCACCTCACACCAGTCAGAATGGCTAAGATCAAAATCTCAGATGACAGCAGATGCTGGTGAGGAACAGCCAGGGGAAAGAGGAATACTCCTCCATTGCTGGTGGGATTACAAGCTGGTACAACCACTCTGGAAATCAGTTTGGCAGTTCCTCAAAAAATTGGACATAGTTCTACCAGAGTATCCAGCAATACCACTCCTGGGCATATACCCAGAAGATGCTCCAACATGTAATAAGGACACATGCTCCATTATGCTCATAACAGCCTTACTTATAATAGCCAGAAGTCGGAAAGAACCCAGATGTTCCTCAACAGAGGAATAGATACAGAAAATGTGGTAAATATATACAGTGGAATACTACTCATCTGTTAAAAACAATGAATTTATGAAATTCTTAGGCAAATGAATGGATCTGGAGGATATCATCCTGAGTGAGGTAACCCCATCACAGAAGAACACACATGATATGCACTCACTGATAAGGGGATATTAGCCAAGAAGCTCAGAATACCCAAGATACAATTTCCAAAACACATGAAACTGAAGAAGAAGGAAGGCTAAAGTGTGGATACTTGATCCTTCTTAGAAGGGGGAACAAAATACTCATGGAAGGAGTTACAGAGACAAAGTGTGGAGCAGAGACTGTGGATCCACCCAATAAACAACCACCAAAACCAGACACTATTGTGGATGCCAAGAACTTGCTGACAGGACCCTGATATTGCTGTCTTCTGAAAGGCTCTGCCAGTCCCTAACAAATACAGAAGTGGATGTTCACAGTCATCCATTAGACAGAGCATAGGATCCCCAATGCAGGAGCTAGAGAAAGTACCCAAGAGCTGAAGGGGTTTGCTGAAGGGAGGAACAACAATATGAACTAACCAGTATCTCCAGAGCTCCCTGGGACGAAACCACCAACCAAAGAAAACACATGGCCCTAGCTGTATATGTAGCAGAGGATGGCCTAGTGGGTTATCAATGGGAGGAGAGGCCCTTGATACTGTTCTATGCCCCAGTATAGGTGACTGCCAGGGCCAGGAATCAGGAGTGGGTGGGTTGGTGAGCAGGGGGAGGAGGAAAGGGATAGGGGCTTTTTGGAGGGGAAACTAGGAAAGGGGATAACATTTGAAATGTAAATAAGGAAAATATCTAATAAAAAAATAAAGTTAATTTCAATGACAAACCAAAGGGGGTGGGGAGAGTTCAGGAAGTCAGTAAAGAAGTGATGTTTCTGTGCCTGGGGATGAGGAGCACCCTTACTTGTGATCTCACTGTATTGGGGATCCAAGGGGATTGTTCCACTTTCCTCAGTGGGACTTTAGAAGCTGGTATTAAGTTTACTCAGTAGGAAACAGGCCCTGAGGGTACATTCTAATTGGAAACTTTCAGGGGAGTACCTCAGATAGAATACTTCTGATTGAAGATATCTACATAAAGTGCCTTTAGGTAGTGCCCTGATTAGTTTCAACAGGTAATTGCATACCTTGGAAGAGGGACTCTCAACTGATTTTTTTTTTCAGTCAGATTGGCTTGTAGGGTTGTTTATGGGGCATTGTCTTGATTGCTAATGATGGAGGAAAGCCCAGTCCACTGTGGGTGGTATCCTTACTAGGTAGTTGGTTCTGGGCTGGATAATAAAGGTAGCTGAACACAAGCCAGCAAACAAGCCATTAAAGAGCATTTTTTCAATATTTCTACTTCAGTTCCTGCCCAAGTACCTACCATGATGGATTGTGACCTTTCAATTTAAGCCAAACACACCCTTCTCCCCTGAATTGCTTTTGGTCATGGCATTTATCATTGCAACAGGTCAAACTTGAATGGGTAGCACACCTTGAGTAGAGTATGTTAGAACCCTTCGAAGAAAGAACCTTTCAGTACAGCACATTAGGTAGCATCTTCAGGGAAAATATCTTATAGAGTACATAGTGGGGAGCCCATTAGGTAGAGGACTAAAGATAGTATATGCAGGGCAGAGCACCTTTAAGTAAAGTACTTTTGGAGAAAGTATCATAAGACAGAGTTCCTCTGGTAGAATATTCCAGGCAAAGTATTTTCAAGTAGATACCTCATGTTACATATATCAGGCAAGTACCTTTAGGTAGAGGGCCTTTCTAGGCTCAGCCTCTCTTTCCCCAGTCTAACAAAGCAAGCTCCTTGATGACAGAGACTACGTCCTACTTTTAGACCCTGAAGGCTGTATTAGGCTCAATAAATACTCACCGAATTGAATTGAATTGAGAGGAGAATTTGTCTCTACTTTTCTCTTCTGGGCTTACTGACAGAACTAATGCTTCCAAATTCCTCTGAGATCATTCTTTCTAAAGGCAGTTCCCAGGAGGGAATCAATGACTCCAGTCCCTGTGGGGAATTGATGATTTCCTGAGGATTTCTAGGACTGAGAGCTATCCTGTCTCATTGACATTCTGTTGTGTATTATGCAAGACTATGTGTGAGAGAGGCCTTGTCAAAAGCAAATAAATCCTAAATGGAAGATAAGCAGATTAAAAAAAAAAAACCCTCTCTTACAATGGCTACACAATAGGTTATAATTGCTTCAACTATGAAATGCCTACTGCCCCTCCCCGTCTCTAAATATAGCAGCTTTGCTCTCCTATTTTGTGTTCCTACAGCTATAGCCTGTGCTACCCTATCACTGTAAATTTTGCAATTCCCTTACGACATATAAAAATGAATAAATAATTAGCTGATGCTTATCAGAGTGGATTTTGTGAGCCAAAATAGCAGAAGCTGTCCAGCTTAGTGTCAAGGCTTATAGGGACTGTTATTTACTTCCTAATTGCAAGTGTTCATTAATCAGAAGGGGAGTTAGTCATACCTAATGAGCATCGCCGTGCCAATGCATACCCATGACGACTGGCCCTGAATATCTGTGAGTCTCAAGTCTTTGCTAGTTTATTCGTGTTATGCAGTTTTGATGGTTACTCAGACAGAACTAGTTAGCAGTTTGATTTAAGTCTTTTATTGACATTACTTAAGCTTAACATGTGTGAGCATACAGAGTACATTATTAACCTAGAATGGCTGCTCTTCAGCCATGGAGTGCTACGCCATCACTCTGGATAATTTTGGTCCTTCCTCACCATCACCCCCCCCCCCCGCATTATCACCATCTTTCTTACACAGTTTGATACATGAAAAATTCAGGCCAAAACACTTTAGGATAAATTCCAATATATTAAAATAAAATTTGGCTTCAGGATTCTGTTTTTTTTTTCTCCTCCATATTTTAGCTGTGCAGTTTTTGTTTAGCCTGATCTTTAGTTTTCAGATCTCACAAGGAGAAGAATAACAAGATCAGACTTGTGTAATCATTTAGAGAAGACAGAACTAAAATATACAGGGTTAGGAAGTATTTTGCAAACTTTGGTAAAGAGATAAAGAAAATGTCAGGTTATTGTTGTAAATGGCATTAGCCAGCCAAGTATGGCTTCAAAAGACTTTGATATCACTGTAGACAGGCTCTGGGTATACAGAAACTCCTAGCTTGGGTCAGGAATTCACATGATCTGGCTTATTTGGGGGTCTGAAGACCCAGCCAAGAGCTGTCACTAATTGGCTGATGTCACCGTGCTATGAAGTTTCACACTTTCATAACAACTCTGACAGGATGGCTTCCCTAGATCTGATCAGAACCATTTAGAGAATGTACACACAAAAATGTAAATTGCTTCCAGGGATTTTTTTTTTTTTGAAAAAAAAAAAAAAACCCTTCACATTTATTCAAACCTTTGAAGTGACTATTTCTAATAAAAGATGATTCCCTTGGGAAAGCGTGAAGTTTGAAAGTTTAGTTTTGTTTGAATTATTTGTATGCAGAGGTCCCTATGGGCAAAAGAAGAAAATAGCTATTTTCTTGCTTGTTATTAGGGGAGAGGAGAGTGTATTTCCCACAAATCAAAAAAACACCGATTATACAGAACACATTTTTTCCAGGTTTTGTCAACTCGGAAGCTTTGTAGCATCTCCCTCTTTAAACTTCTAGACAAGAAGGGGCCACACATCCTTGAAAATATAAAATACTTGAGGGTGTAGGTTCATTATAAGCATCCCTGTGCTTGCTCCATAATAGTAAATTGGCAGGGGTGATCATAGTGATGATAGCCATTAAGTGGCATTGTTAAGAAGGCTGGAAAGTTGCCGTGTGTGATACTGGATGGGAAACTGGGACCAGGAGATTTTGCTGAATTTATCTAAACACTAAGGCAAAATTTAAACAGAAGCAAGGTTACAGGGTTTGCTTCGCTTAAATTGTCAGTGGATGAAGGGTGAATTCATTAGTTACCAACTCCATTAGAAAATTCTGTGGAGAGTCAAGCTCATTGAAGAACAAAGCTGGACGTGTGAATATTTTGAATTTACAACTTCAATAAACCTCTGTTGACTGAATTAATTAGTGAATAAATGCTCACCGTTGTCCACATCTCATGGTTTTGACCCCATTCTCTTGCTATCTTTGAAATAGTTATTGAATCAAGGACACCACCAACTATGTCAAAAGTGTGTGGTTTGCTCATGAATGTGTATGCCTCACAATAGAGCCACATGGGTGACTTCCTAGTGACAGGTCTCTTGGTAACCTATAGGAATACATGAGCATACCTGTTTACATTCTCCTTTAGAGGTGACACTGGAAGACACGGACAGAATCTAATTGATAGAGACATGGCCATATTATTGTTGTGAAGAAGAAACTCTCCAGCTTCAGGGAAGAAGGTGAAGGACAGGGCAGGGGAAGATACATGTCAAGGAGGTACAAGAAAATGGACCCGATGTGAACTAGATGGGAAAATAATTACCCATAACATGGAAATAGATGCAGACCTCGTCAGAGAGGTCAGTGTCAGCTGAGCCTGCGTCTGTGACCTCCGAGCCATTGCTGTACACGAGATAGCCTGTTTCTAGCTCACTAGGAAGTAGATGTGAAGATGCAAAGTTGGTAAATAGCTAGCGGGTCACTGTCTGGTCCCTGAGCAAGGAGGGCCAGTGTGTTTCTTGGCTAAGGTTTAAATAACACTGACAATTGAATCTGCTTTGGGAAGCCACAGGTCATTTACTAGACACCTAAAATCGCAGTCTATACCTAATTGGGTTGTGAGTGGTTTCTGTTGGACCATTACATCCTCTATTTTGAGGGTCCCAGTAATCTGTCCCTTTCTCCCTGGCATTGGCAACATTTGAAAGACTCAGATAGTCACGTAGCATGCTGTCATACACAGGCTCTGCTCTCTCTTTTCCCTTAGAGACCTGATCCTCAATTGTTCTTGACTTTCAAGAGCAGAACACTCTCCCAGGACTGACAGTATGACCTTTGACTAAGTCAGAGTTAGTGCCTTAATTTGCCGGATTCACGTAATGAACCAAAACAAGCAAGAGCCAACCCTACAAATGGGGCTGCTACAGCTATTGTGATAGCACTGCAGGCAAGAGATGCCAAAACCTGGTAACTATTTACCCTTTGAAGTTTCTATGCTTAAAAGGTACATATTCTTCAACTGTTAATAATTAAAGTAAATTCCAAATGCATAATACAGGCTTTTCAAATAAGCATACCCAGAGAGGGTTTTTAAAAACCTTTTCTTGACATCTTTCCTTCTCTTTCCCTTCTCAGTATGCCATGAAGCACTCTCATCTTTATATTACAAAACAGTGCTGTTTAAGATGCAGGACTTGCCAACAGTTGGATAAGATGTAATAAAGTCCCTTGTTGTAATAGAACCCCACTGACATGGACAGGGATCTGAAAGGAATAGAAAGAATTAAAGTCTCATGACTGAAGTTCTTATGTGCTTCTCTGGAAGTTGAATTTGGGACCAGAGACCTAGTGTTGCTTGCAATTGTCTCTGAAAGAAAGACACAAAGTTCCAAGGTTTATTATCTGGGGGCAAGAGGGAAAAGATAACAACACACAGGACATGATTTCAGCTATGCAAATTAAACATCTGATCTCTCTGTCATGGCTGTTACTATCCGTTGATAAAATAGCGTTTGAAACAGAAAGAGAGAAAGAAGAAAGAAGACCTTAAAGTCTAAGCCTTGGGTTTTGTACCTCGAATGATAAGCTTAAGAGTGCCATCTTAGAACTCTGGTATCAGGTGATTCTACCCTGCTGCCGGGCTTGAATGTTCTTTGGCCCTGCTATTTGCTGTCCTCTGGTGCTCAGGTTAGGTTATGGACTGGAAAGCCTTCAGGTTCTTTTCTGGGGGGTTATAAGAAAGAAATAAGCAGAGGAAATTTGACTCTACATCTCTTCTTCCAAATGTCCTGATCTTTTTCATATTGTCTCCATGACAGTCTACTATTTTATCCTATTAGATCCCTTTATCATCAAGTGTCCACCATGTGAAATGTTTGCGTTATCTTTGAGATTTCCATTGTCAGTCACTTATGATGGGCTGTGAGTTCTTTCTGAGTGAAGTGATCCCCAATTTCACCTCTGTTTCTGTCATCTCTCCTATCCCTACTCTCAGAGTTTCAAGCTAGGACTATTAAAATTTAACACTTCAGTTAATCCTGATAACCCTACCAGGCTCTCTTTCTCTCTGTCCTGTAAACCTGGTCCCTAATTATGGAAACATCATGGTTTCTTAGAACTTTCATGCCTCAGGGTTTTTTTTTTCTTTCCTTTTGCTTTTATAAAATACTCTCTGGCTAAAGCAATCTGAGAAAGAATAAATTTATTCTGGTTCATAGGTTCTAGGGTACAGCCCAGTGTGGTTGGAATTCTCAGAGGCAGGAGTTTGAGAGAGCTAATCACATTGCTTCTTCAATAGAAAAGCAAGGGAGAGAGAGAGAGAGAGAGAGAGAGAGAGAGAGAGAGAGAGAGAGAGAGAGGGAGAGAGGTGAATGTATACCACCTACAGTGGGCAATCACCTGACCTCAATAAATCTAATGAAGATAGTCCCCACAGGCATTCCCAGAAGTGGTTCTCTTAGGCAATACTCAGTTTTGTCTTTCTGAAATTAACACTCACTATTGCACTATGGCACACACTCTCCCCCCACACCATACACACTTTATTTAAAATCCAAATTATCAATGGCTAAGCCGAATAATATGTAAGAATGCGTAAGTGTTCTGCTTATAGAATTTGGAGAGGTCAATTCAAGGAAACACTTGGTAGTCTACTTCCTAAATTGCCTCTTTAATTCTGTTTTAGATTAAAAGTTTAGATTCTCACACAAAGTAACAGTTTTCATCACTAGATCCTCACATATACTTACACATGCATCATGACTATTTTTTACTGTCTTGTTTCCATAAATATTTCATAACCTTTTGGTGCTGAATATGGTACTCAGAGCCTCAAGTCTGCACATGACTTATTATTCTTGGTCCTCTGCTGGCCCTTTAAAAATGGTCACTCTGATCCTTGTAGATACAGTTTGCTCAAGAGTTTACAGTAAGATGTATTGTCCAACCTTGTGTAGAGCATAGTGTATGCTTTAGGCTTTGTAGACTAAGCTCCAAGTCTATTTCTGTGCACTTCTTTGTATGCAGACAGCTACTACAAATGTAAGAACCATTCTGAATCCATGGCCCATTCCAAAATAGGTCCTAGTTTGCCCAAGCCATAAGCAGATAATTCTAAGCTCATTTTAGTACAAGAGGCCAGTGTAGTCCACCACTGAAGGTCTACTTTCTTCTCTATGAGAGGTTGGTGAGTAAAGTTCCTAGACTTTAGCAAGACCCACTGTTACTTTTACCTAATGTGTTTGAACAAATTTGATAGTCACTGTATCGCAGTGTTCTCATCTGCAAGTCTGAGGTGACAGTAGTGACCCTAGCCATGCTGAGAACTGAGACTGATTGTTCCTTACTGCATGTTCTGAGCAGTGCTTGACAGTGCGAATTTGATAAAAACTGTCATTAGGGTCCTATTAAAACCCTCTTGCAGGGGCTGGAGAGATGGCTCAGTGGTTAAGAGCAGTGACTGCTCTTCCAGAGATCCTGAGTTCAATTCCCAGCAACCATATGGTGGCTCACAACCATCTGTAATGGGGTCTGATGCCCTCTTCTGGTGTGTCTGAAGACAGCTACAGTGTACTCATATAAATAATAAATAAATGAAACTTAAAAAGAAAAGCCCTCTTCCTCTGCTGGTTCTCTTCCCTAATGGCATGCATGGCTCACTGTTTTCTTCCTTTCTCTAGTCCCTTTCCTCTTCAGAGTCTAGAACCATAAGTGAGTGACCTCTGTCTCACTCACCTGATTAGTAGATTGAAGCATGGACTGGACTGGTGTGCATGAGAAAGCTGGCCACTCTGCCTGGCAGCCTCTCAGAAGAAGGTCCTCACCTGGATTTAAGGAGGCAGAGGGGCTGGAGTTAGAATTTGGAAAGAACATTAGCAACCAGTGGACACTTTTGCAGAACAAGTAAGAATCTGAAAGGGAAGTGCCTGCCACACACAGCCTCTTTGGACATATTCGTGTAGGAGTGTGGGACATTTTTGGGCTTAAATTTAAATATGTTGAGGTTGTGGGTAGAAGCCTAAAGAGCTTGACTCCTTCCAGTTTAATTTTCTCTGGGGGCTTTATGGTTGAAGACATAGAGCCAGGTGGTGCTACCTTTGAAGGGAACACTGACCACTTATGCAGAACCTGCTAAGTGGAGTCTGAAACTAGTGCGGATCACGTCTAGTCTACAAGAGCAGTCAGGGTAGAGGCTAAGAGGGGCCTTCTGAGCACTGAGCATTTCTTTCTGCTTGCAAAGTCTACCAGAAAAGCTTCCTTGGGGCTTAGAGAGCCTGCCAGGAGTATTCCAGATGTCTAGAGGTTGAGAAAGCAAGGTTTACTGTTTCATTTCTGCCCAAGGAAGAGTAAAAGCAGAAAGCAGCTCTGGGGAGTGACCAAAGAATTTCTAAAGCAAAGAATTGTTCTTGAGGCCCAAATGTGGGCTCCACAGGGAAGCGGTCTAGGAATGCTTTAGAGACTTGTGTGGAGTTTTGGAGTCCTGGGAGGTCTTGACAGCACAGCCTTTGCTTCTACCAAGAGAGATACAGACAGCAGGCTCAGCAGGAACATTAAGACCCAGAACTTGACAAACTAAAGAGTCCAATAATCATTCACTTGTTCCCTAGTGGTTGTCCATGGAAATGCAACTATATTCCCTTCAAAACCTGTAGTTTCTTTTCTCATCCTGGATAGGCACACTGCACAGGGAAAGTAAAGAAGATGGGAAAGTTAGACGACTCCTCCCCTGCCTGCAGCCTTTCTTCTGGCCTCTAACCTAAAGGAGACGGAGCTATAAATTAGATGAAGTCAAGTTTTTGATTACAGTGAACTGGTTATTTTAACAACCGAGTGGAGGCTACCATGACACTTTCTCAAAATCTTAGCTCAGACACAGGGAAAATTAATTCAGGGTAATTTTGTAAGGATAGTGGACAGACTCTAACTTCTTTGGTTGCAGTTTAGCAAGTCCAGATTAGCCAATCAAGTAGTTATTCATAAAAGGCTGTTGATAAAATGGAAATACTATCATTAAGAACAAATCCAATCAGTGTGTGATGTGATGTGTATGACAGAGAGAGAAAGAGAGAGAGGGCGCTAGGGAGGGGAAATTAGTTCTAAAATCATAGATGTTCCATTATTCTTAGGCCTTCCTAATTGTTTAACCATTCCAAGGCTGGTTGAGTCTCTATCTGTTAATAGGCACAGTTCTGGCAGGGAATAGAATAGCTGATATTAATGCTTGAGCATTTGCTAAGAATATGTAAGTACAATAAACACTCAACAGACTTAAGAAACCAACAAGATTGTTTCCCGATCACTTCTACTCACTCCACCCTCAATCTAGGTGTGGTTTCCTTCCGACACCCCAGCCAACATCCACAGCAAAGGAAACGGGATAGACCTTATTTACTTCTTCATTGTCTAAAACTTTTGAACGTTTAGTATTCATCGCACATATGTCCTGTGAGTGACACAATGGAGGAGCAAGCATGGCTCCTGCTCTAAAGAGCTCATTACTAAGTTTTAAAAAAAAATGTAATAGAGTCAAGTACAGGCAAAGTCTTGACCGGAAGGAGAACTCTTCCATCCAGTTCTAGTTAGTGTGAGATGAAGAATTCAAGATTCCTGGACTGATCAGTGAATGTCACAGGGATATATCTTTGTTTAATTGCTCGTTTGCTCATTCATTCTGCAAATATTTGAGTGTTTGTAGTCTTGCCATATGTTATAACTGAACAAGCCTCATACTCATTGTTTCTTGGGATTTCAGTGCTCCTTTCTTAAGGATGTAGTTAAGAGACCCAGACGAAGAAAACTCAGTTCACTAAGGTAGGCCATAAGTTCATGATGAAGTTCAGGCTTCTTAGGAACACTTGGGTCAGCTAGGCAAAGGCTGAGAGCGAACAAGGTCTGAGTCAGCCACAGGTGACTGATTATATGCCTAGCAGCCCATACTGGTCTACAAGTTGTCCACCCTAGGGTCAAGGTCACAGCAGCATTAAAACTTAAACCTAAATGACATTACAGGGAATCAATCAAGCCAGGGCTGAGCTATGACCCGAGCAAATTGTCTGACAATTTTTCAGGGAAAATGTTCCCCCTCTCTTCTTGCCTTTGTTTCCTCTGAGAGATATTTGGTGCACTTTCTGAAAGTGCTGACGGATGGCCAGCCAGGCAGCAGAGCTGGGTGTCTGGGCTGTCAATATGCAAGCCATCTGTCTGTCAAGCTGTCAGGCCCAGTGAAGGTGCTTCAGGAGTGTGTCTGGACTAGATCGAAGGCCTAATGTGCACAGTGGCCTGTCTGGACTTGGTGGGCAGTGGGAATAATTGCCCTCAGCAATCACTGGAGCAGATGACCTTGATTACTTTAACTTCCTGTCCTGTCCTGTCAAATGGCCCATAGCTTTCCTCTGCTTAACTCTACCCATCTACACTTGAGCACTCTGGCTCAAGTCTTCTGTTTCTTCCACCCTTCATCTGCAGCCACCTTGCCCATGTATTCTTTTGTTTAAGCAGGCTTTTGTCCCGAAAAAGGACCAATAGCTTTCAGGTCAAGGTTTCAGATATTTTAGTGATCCCAGGCTATTGACCCTTAGGCATAATACAAACCTTCTTTTCCCTGCTGAGGCAGGTAGATGGATAATCATAATTTCTCTGCTGTTTAGATGTATTTCAATGGAATGCATATTTATTGACTATTCTTTGAGAACAGTGTATCCGCCAAATTTTTATATTTAAAAGATGCATTATCCCTCATAGATTGGCATCTACACTAGGAAACAAAGAAGTAAGTACATTAAAGAGGAAGGCTATGGGTTGCTTATGGGATGTTTGCTTGCTTACTTATCTCTGAAGTTCCCAGACACTTTTCCAGTGTTCCCAGATGCAGGGTAATATAATCTTTTTGGCTTCTGTGCCAGAAACTTGGGATATTTCTTTTTCTCTTCTTTTAATGGGCATCTGGATTTCAAGCTTGTGGGAAAGCTGTGATATCATAGTACATGGGAAAATGACGGATTAAATTCTAAGTTTCTCCCCACACTGAAACTTGTTATTACCCTAAGCACTCTTTACTACTGCTAGATCTTTCTTCTTTAAATGCTAGTTGTTTGAGGGTTTGAACTATCCAGCCTATGAATGGTTCTATTTTACTTTGTTATTTAAAAAAGAATTCATCTAATACCTTACTTTTTTAAAAAAATATATATTTTGGTTTTTATTTTTACGTGTATTAGTGTTTACCCGCATATATGTCTATATACCTTGTGCATACAGCGTCCAAGCTGGTCAGAAGCCAGCCTTGGATGCCCTCTAACTGCAGGTACAGGCAGCAGTGCATCTTCATACAGCTGCAGGGAACCAAACTTGAGTCTTCTATAAAAGCCATAAGCACTCCTAACTTCAGAGCCATCTCTTCAGCCCACACATGTACTGATTCATTCAGTCTTCCGTTAGTTTATGCAAAATGATTGCAAATATATATTTTTATTAGATAGTGGAGACTTTTAAAGAAGGAAAGCAGCGGGGTTGGAAACTGGAGCAAATGCCCTGCCTTTGGGGGAAGCTGTATTGAGAGTCCAGCTCTTAGTTTGTTGGACACATGCCCTCAGGCCCTGTAGGAAGATCCATCTGAGAAATAATTCATCTCAATCCACTTCAATTTTGAGCAGTAAGGGGTATCAAGGTAAAGATTGTTTAACTAACAGCAACAAACCCCCTGGATTTTCAACAAACTGTCAAGGACGTAGTTGTCAATATAGATATCTAGCAGATGATGCTGGGGATGAAGGCAGCTAAGTCTCAGGCTTGTACTTGAGAAAGAATATTTGTGTCAACCCAGATTCGACAAAAGAAAAACAATTCTTCATGATCCTTTTGAAAGTAATGGACTTGAATTGAGGATCAGGTGATGGATTGTGAGAAAAGAAGAGCAAAAAGAAGTTATTACCTTTCTTGCAACCCGGCAGGATGTGATAAATGCCGGAAAGGTCAGAAGGACCCAGCTGGAAAAGTTCATTCAGGTCAGGAACATTTACTCCAGGCTGAGTCTACAGTGGAACAATGCCACTCAAAGCCAACATGAAGGATGGAATGAGGCTTCCTGAATCCATTCTTAGCATAGAGCTAAACCATTTGGAAAGCTTGAGGAGATAAGGGGTGGGTGTGGGGTGCCACAGAGGAAGGGATTATATCAAAATAGAAGGTTCCCTAATGCAAAGCAACTGTGCTTCCAACTCCTTGGCTACAGATTGCCCACCAGTTAAAGTAAAAGGAAGGAGAGTGAAGCCCACTGGACAAGGGGCTCACATGGCTCTGATGTTGAGCAGGTAAGATGCATCGCCACAGGAGGGGATGGAGTGTTTGTAGAAACGCAGCTCTTCTGAGATCAGTTGAATGTATTCTTGGAGGCAGTTTCCTGGTAAGAACTAGATCATTGATAAGCCCTGTGCTCTGCTATTTAACAAATGTTTCTATCTAGAGGCTTCTCTCTTACCTCTAATTTTCAGTCATGAGACATTTATCAGATTTTAAATTTAACAAGGTGTGGTTTGCCTCTCTATTGCTGTTAATAATCTACAGATCAGCATCGGGGATTATAGGCCTCCAACCAAATTCCTTCAGAGGCTTTCCCCTAGGAAAGCTACTCTACACATCCAGTGCTTTCCAGTTCCTAGTCCAATGACCCCAGGGAGACCTTTAGAAAGAGACCCACTCAGTGGATACACTCTTAGTGGCATTTGATGCCTTCCGTTATCTAAGAGGCTGGGGTTCAAATTCTTATGCAGAAGCCACTCTCTAGGACTTCCCTTTCTCACAGCACTTCCATTGCCAGCTGTTGCTTCCACCTGGCCTGCCCAGTGACCAACAGGGACTTAATCTTTACATATGTATCATTCTATTGGATGAAGGTGTGCCTTTCTAAGTCAGCTACAGGCATCTTTCTGAGAGTTAAGCATCACTCTAGTGGATAACGGCATTGGCCCACCTTGGCTCTTATGGTCTAGATTCTCCATCATTCTAGGCCTGTAACAGAATGCTTAAAGTTCTTGTTTATATCCTCGGATGCTGCTCATCCTCCACGATGAGACACAGGACTCCTCCACACAGCACCAGCAAGCAGCCATCTTTCTTGCTGTTGTAGCCTGTCCACAGGCAGGGGCAGAGGCTAGTTGTGTAAGTGCCAAATGATAGGGATTTCTCAGAACAGCCATTGGAAGGTTGTTGAGGTCTTTTTCTTCCACCAGAGAATCCTAGAGATCTAGGCAGCTTTTCAGTAAATAAATACTTTGTTCATTCTCTCCACAAACAGACGTGCCTCATGACTCACCTCTGGGCGTAAGAGAGCCTTTCTCTTGCTCTCCCTGGCAGGCTTCAGATCTTTCTTTCTCTGGGCTTGGAAACCAGCCAAAACATCTCACTTTTCACCTTTCTTGCCATTTGAGTAAAAGAGACGGGAGGAAAAGGTTGGCATTTTAACCTTCCTTCTGCCCCTACTTCCTTTTTTTAAAGTTAGGAGGTGAGGAGGCTGAGTGATTGAACATAGCCCTTGGGCATCTTCATCTTAACAGCAGGGCTAAAAGGAAGAATCTAGCCAGAGCAGAGGCTGGTTCTGGCCAGGTAAGGGTGCACCATAGAACAATCTCAGAGCCATCCCAAAGCCAGGTGCCCCCCTGAAGCCAGGCATGGTGATCTGTGAGGTCTCATTTGCATCCCTGAGGAAGCCTTGCTATTTTGAATATTTCTATACTTTACTCTGAAGTTGCTCATTGTATAATATTTATAGCTTGGGTTGGGTTTTCTCTGGAGTTGTTGAAAGTAAAAGCTGACAACTTGGTGTTGGTTCTGCAGTCTCTGTTCCTTGCAAATGCATTCTGTAATTCTCTGGATGTTGTGTACTTTTAGGAAGTGGATGCTCACTCACATATGTGTAAAGACCCCAGTCACAGTGTACAGTTCACATAAAAGGTGCTCAGGACCATTCCACATGAAATTATGTAGATAGACTATTTTTCTCTACCTGTATAAAGGGCATAATAAATTATGCCTTTAAAAAGTGATTGGAAGAACATTATAGGAGGACATTAATTCACATATTTCCTATGTGCTTGAATCATTTCCACCCCAAAGCAGGGCAGAGACAAAATATCTATTTGATGAAGAGTTTGCCTGAGCAAGGCTCTTAGAGCAGTTGGGAGGAATCATGAAGGTGTAGAGCTGCTGACCCCAACAGTTAAGTCTTAACTTCCTGGTCTAGGACTCACTTTGTTGACCCACTTAGAAGCTGAGGGAGTTTTCCCTTTCTCCACTGTGAGGATTTCTGACACCCATGTTACCTGAGGGTACCTTAACCACCCTCTGTTCAACTTATGGAACACGTAAGAGACCAGAACCTTGGCTAATCAGAATGCTAGGATCAAAGAAAGTCATGGGAATTCTCTACACTGTAGAGGTGGTCCTCTTAGGACTGCCTTCATTGTGTCCCATAAGTTTGGGTATGTTGTGGCTTCATTTTCATTAAACTCTAAAAAGTCCTTAATTTCTTTATTTCTTCCTTGACCAAGTTATCATTGAGTAGAGTGTTGTTCAGCTTCCATGTGAATGTTGGATTTGTATTATTTATGTTGTTATTGAAGATCAGCCTTAGTCCATGGTGATCTCATATGATACATGGGATAATTTCAATATTTTTTATATCTGTTGAGGTCTGTTTTGTGACCAATTATATGATCAGTTTTGGAGAAGGTACCACGAGGTGCTGAGAAGAAGATATATCCTTTTGTTTTAGGATATAATGTTCTGTAGATATTTGTTAAATCCATTTGTTTCATAACTTCTGTGAGTTTCACTGTGTCTCTGTTTAGTTTCTGTTTCCAGGATCTGTTCATTGCTGAGAGTGTGGTGTTGAAGTCTCCCACTATTATTGTGTGTGGTACAATATGTGCTTTGAGCTTTACTGTAGTTTCTTTAATGAATATGGATGCCCTTGCATTTGGAGCATAGATATTTAGAATGGAGAGTTCATCTTAGAAGATTATACTTTGGATGAGTATGAAGTGCCCCTCCTTGTCTTTTTTGATAACTTTGGGTTGGAAGTCGATGTTATTTGATATTAGAATGGCTACTCCAGCTTGTTTCTTTGGAACATTTGCTTGGAGAATTATTTTCCAGCCTTTTACTCTGAGGTAGTTTCTGTCCTTGTCCCTGAGGTGGATTTCCTCTATGTAGCAAAATGTTGGGTCATGTTTATGTAGCCAGTGTGTTAGTCTATGTCTTTTTATTGGGGAATTGAGTCCATTGATATTAAGAGATATTAAGGAAAATGAATTGTTGCTTCTTGTTATTTTTGCTGTTAGAGTTGGGATTCTGTTCTTGTGGCTGTCTTCTTTTAGGTTTGTTGAAGGATTACTTTCTTGCTTTTCCTAGGGCATAATTTCCCTCCTTGTGTTGGAGTTTTTCCTGTATTATCCTTTGAAGGGCTGGGTTCATGGAAAGATAGTGTGTGAATTTGATTTTGTCATGGAATACTTTGGCTTCTCCATCTATGGTAATTGAGAGTTTTGCTGGGTATAGTAGCCTGGGCTGGCATTTGTGTTCTCTTAGTGTCTATATAACCTCTGTCCAGGATCTTCTGGCTTTCATAGTCTCTGGTGAGAAATCTGGTGTAATTCTAATAGGTCTGCCTTTATATGTTTCTTGACCTGTTTCCCTTACTGCTTTTAATATTCTGTCTTTATTTAGTGCATTTGTTGTTCTGATCATTATGTGTTGGGAGGAATTTCTTTCCTGGTCCAGTCTATTTGGAGTCTGTAGGCTTCTTGTGTGTTCATGGGCATCTCTTTCTTTAGGTATGGGAAGTTTTCCTCTATAATTTTGTTGAAGATATTTACTGGCCCTTTAAGTTGAAAATATTCATTCTCATCTATCCTTATTATTCCTAGGTTTGGTCTTCTCGTTGTGTCCTAGATTTACTGGATGTTTTGAGTTAGGATCATTTTGCATCTTGCATTTTCTTTGATTGTTGTATGCATGTTTTCTATGGAATCTTCTCCACCCAAGATTCTCTCTTCCATCTCTTGTATTCTGTTGCTGATGCTCATATCCATGGTTCCTGATTTCTTTCCTAGGATTTCTATCTCCAGAGTTGTCTCCCTTTGTATTTTCTTTATTATTTCTACTTCCATTTTTAGATCTTGGATGTTTTTGTTCAGTTCCATCACCAGTTTTGTTGTGTTTTCCTGTAATTCTTTAAGGGATTTTTTGTGTTTCCTTTTAAGGATTTCTACCTGTTTAGCAGTGTTTTCCTGTAATTCTTTGAGGGATTTTTCAGTGTTCTCCTTTATTTCTTTAAGTGAGTTATTAATGCCCTTCTTAAATATTCTACCAGCATCATGAGGTATGTTTTTAAATCCGAATCTTGCTTTTCGGGTGTGTTGGTGTATTCATGACTCGCTGTGGTCGGAGTACTGGGTTAGATGCTGCTGAGTGGTCTTGCTTTCTGTTAGTAAGATTCTTTCTTACATTTGCCTTTCACCATCTGATAATCTCTGGTGTTATCTGTTCTGTCTCTGGCTGGAACTTCTTCCTCCTGTGATTCTGTTAGCCTCTGTCAGCATTCCTGGGAGTCCAACTCTCTCTTTTTACCCAGTGGTCAGAGTACTCTCTGCAGGCAAGCTCTCCTCTTGCAGGGAAGGTGCACAGAGGTTTGGAGCTCAGCTCTGCCTCTTGGCTGAGGATGAAGGCCAAAGGGTCCCTGTCCAAGAAGCTCTGTTGTTTTTGTGGCCTGTATGCCCTCCTGAGCAGACTGGTCTCTGAGAGACCAGGGATACAAGATGGGGTAGTCTAATTTAACACTATGAAAAAAACTTATGTGACATTGACTATGGCCTAGCCTTGATTCACTGCTTTAAATGTTTAACTTATTTAGTAAATCACAGCAGTGCAGACATGTGAAGCAAATTCTATAACTGTCCTTTTTTCAAGATGAAGGGCTCAAGACATAACCCTAGTCTTGTGTACAGGCTCTGACAAGCTTTGTGCTGAGAGTCATAATGGCTGATGGGAGGGCTCAGGTGCAGCCCCGGTCTTTACAAAACCCACCATCCAGCAAGGAAACAGGAGACCAGGAAATAAGTCATTATCCCAGCATTGAACTGATCCCATCTTAGGGTCAAGGGAGTTCGGAGGGGTGTTGCTAATTGAGAAAGAGAGGCTACAAGTGTGCCCATTCTTTCAAGCACCATTCAACATAGATTGAACATACTATCACTCATCACTTTCCAGGTCAGGCTAGCAAGGACATTCAACTACATTGTCGGGAAAGACGAGTAGGGCAGAGCTGTGGACATAGAGTCTGACAGGCATTTTGTTTATATTCTGTCCTTGACCCTGCTCCATCACTGCCTGCTCTTTATCCTAGTCCATGCAGAGTTTACAAGACTTTCTCTGTAAGTCTGCCTTTGTTTTTATATGCCCAGCCCTCAGTGTTGCAAGGAGAGGAAGTCGGTGAGCATTGATACCCTCTAGGTTTTAAAGCTTGCTTCTTTGCGGTCCTTGCAATTGTACATGGGCAATGTGTATAGCTTTAAGGCAGGCTCCATCATACTGTCAGCTACTCACCTCTTTCCCCAGAGGAGACCCTGGCTGTCCTCTCACTGGCTTTGCTGGAGCTCTGCAAGGCTCTGTGATCCAAGGCACCTTGACTTCTCTTTCTGTTACTGTTGCTTTGGGGTTTTGTGCTGATTCAATTTGCTTCCTTCTGGGAAATTCACAGGGGCCTAGAGACTCCATTTATTATAATTCTGCATTTTGTTATTTATCCTAAGAAGCCTTTGGGTGTGAGCAGCTGTAGATTAACATTCATTAAGTCTGCAATGTCGTGCTTCAATATTTCTAAGAACTGAACTGGACTTGCTGTGCACAGGACTTGCTGTGCTCTGGTATTAACCAGTAAGGATGAGACAGGGATGTCCTGTGGTCACAGAAAATGTATTCCCTTGATTTTACCATTTCCCAATTGGAAGCAGGCAAAGGGTTGCCAGAGTCACCTACAGGGATGTATTCTCTGGCCCAGTGTATTCCCTCTTGTGTTTAGATCCACTGAAAGAATAGTTTCCTCTACTCAGTGTATAATGTTGGTCCTTCAAATGGGCTGATTGGACAAATCCTGGCACTTTAATCCACAAACTTGATAGCAAGGGTAGGAATGCCTCCTGCTCTGGTTAGTTTTCATCAGCTTGACATAAGCTAGAGTCACCTGGGAAGAGGGAAACTCAATTGAGAAGATGCCCCTATCAGATTATGTTGTATGCTAGCCTGTGGAACATTTTTTGATTAATGAGTGATGTGGACAGCCCAGGCTGGTGTGGGCATTACTACCCCTAGGCAGGTGGGCCTGGTTGTATAGAAAAGCAATCAGACTGAGCCATGAAGACCAGGCAGTAACCACTGTTCCTCTGTGTGGTTTCATGTCTCTGCACTTGCTTGAGTTCCTGCTCTGACTTCCCCCAAATGATGGACTGTGATTGGGATGTGCAAGCCAATTAAGCCCCTCACTCCCCAAATTATGTTCGGTCATGATGTTTATCACAGGATTAGAAAGCAAACTAGAACATACTCTGAAAGGATGTTCTGCAAATCCTCTGAAATCCTGCTGAAGCCAAGGCACTCGGGTACTGATCATGGTTTGGTTACTAGAGACACTGTGGGGGAGAAGCAGTGAGGCAGTCTGGTCATACAAGGGGCCGGCTTCGTCTGGGGTTCTGTGACTGTACAACGATGTGCTGCTAGGCCTGCTTCTTCACTTCAGAGAGCTTGAAATCAAATTGAATAATACAGGGTGTGTAGTCTGCAAATGCCGACACAAGAGAAAGCAGTGCTGTTTGGTGCTCAGTGAGAATGGTGCACACTGGAATACAGGAAGCTTGAGCAAAGACAATCCTCCTTAGCTTCAGCTCTTGACTTGATACAGGCCGGAGTTATCTGAGGGAAACTTCCCTGGGGGATTGCCTGCATCAAATTGGGCTGTGGGAATATCTGTAGAGATTTTCTTGATTGTTAGTTGGTGTAGGAGGGCTCACACCATTGTTGGCCATGCCTTCCCTGGGCAGGAAGGCCTGGAGTATATGAGAAAGGTCACTGCACAAAAGCCTGGGTGCATGTCAACATTCATGGTTCCTGCCCCTACTCCAGCTGGAGTGCTTTCCTTGACTTCTCTCTGCAATGAAGGACTACAACCCATAAAACAAAATAAATGCTTTTGTACTGGCTAGTTTTGTGACTCAACTTGACACAAGCTAGTCATCAGAGAGGTTGGAGCTTCAGTTGAGGAGATCCCTCTGTGAGATCCAGCTGTAAGGTATTTTCATCATTACTTATCAAAGTGGGATGATCCAGCCTATGGTGGGTGGTGCCATGCCTGAACTGGTAGTCTTGTGTTCTATAAGAAAGCAGGTTGAGGAAGCCATGTGAAGCAAGGCAGGTAACAGTATCCCTCCATGGCATATGCATCAGCTCCATCCTCAACATTCCTACCCTGTTTGGGTTCCTGCCCTGACTTCCTTTGGTCAACTACAAGGAAATGTAAGCCTTTCCTCCTCAACTTGCTTTTTGTACATGGTGTTTTGTCAAATCAATAGAAACCCAAAGGCACTCTTCCTTGCAAGTTGCTTTTGGTTATAGTGTTTAAGTCAAGCACAGAAACTAATCAGCACACTCATCTTGGTTAAGGGGCAAAGGAGCACAAAGAGCTGTACTGGAGTTCTTGACTTCTCCATACAGTTAAGTAAGTTGACAGGTTTGCACTTTCCAGCACTGCTCCTCAACTCATTGTAGCACTCATGGCGTTTGCTTTCTCTGTTTTAACTTATTTTTCATAGGTGAAGACACTATCTCATTCTAGGAAAAGCTGGGAAGACTTAGGTATTGTCATTCTATTTTAAAGAGAAGAGGACAAACTCAGGGCGTTTGCAGCAGCTGGACTATAAAGATGAGACGAAGACTTGGAAAGAGAGAGTCAGAGCAGAGTCTCACAATCTATATAGTAACAAATCTGGTCCTTTTCATGGGGTTGGCTGACCTCTGAAGTACACACCCGAAGAGGTGTGTGTTGCAATAGTAGTGGAGTACTTGCCTGGCACACACAAAACCCTAGATTTGCAGCCCAGTGTTCTTACAATCAAAATAAAACACATCATAATAAAAAGAATAAAATAGTGTTCTACTAATATCCCAATTACCATATAAAATGAATAGAGATTCCAGATGCTTCCCACCAAAAAGTACATTGAAATTGCTGTATTACCCAGTTAAGTTAATGATTACCAAAATAAAATTAAAGTTATTGTAGCAATTTGTCTGGAGGTTCTAGTCTTCTGTGTAGTATTTAGAAGACAACATAAACTTAGTAGAAAAAAAAAAAAAAGAAAAACCACCAAACCAACCAACCAACCAAACAAACAAAAGCAACTAGAAAAATAGGGTAACCTGTATTTAAGACAGGATAGAATAAGTGGAATGAGAGACAGAGGCTATATTGAGCAGGAAAGGATTTGAAAGCAGCTATTGTGGCTTATAAAAATCTTAAAATGAGCTTGTAGCAATAGACAAGGAAGAAATTTCAGCAGATAAATAGAAATGAGGGGAGAATCAAATGAAACTTCTAGAATTAACTCCATAAATTTTAAAACAAACAATATTTGTGGTTCGCTTAATAGCGTATTGGTGAAAAGGAGTCTATTTAAAAAATACAGTAAGACAAATTATCCATGTTTTGTACCAGAAAAATATTTTATCGAAAGAGAAAGGGTTCAAACACATGTGAGCCGATAGCAAAATTCTGCCATACATTTAATGAGAGACTCAGAAGGAGGAAATAGTGTAGAAGGACAGATGTGGGGAATTATAGAGTCCTGAGTGAATGTATGTGACTGGCATGAATAGAGCTATGACAAAAACCCTAACCTTAGACAGATGGGAATTGTTAAAGCCTTCCTCTCAACTAAATAGAAAAGTTAACAGTGCTTACACAAACTATCAGCCACACCTTCTTTCACCAGGAAGACTGGAGCCTGAGACAACTTCCCTACAGAGATCTCCCACTGGTCAAATCAGCCTTCAGGTTCAGCTGTATAACATGAATCTGCCTCCTTATTCAGGTGTATAAAATAAACCCAGTTCTGCAATCCACATGTATGAAGTCACCTCGCTGAGGCGCTGGGTTACTGTTGGTGGTTGTCTTAGTTAGGGTTTTACTGCTGTGGACAGACACCACGACCAAAGCTATTCTTATAAGAACAATATTTAATTGGGCTGGCTTATAGATTCAGAGGTTCAGTCCATTATCATCAAGGCAGAACATGGCAGGCATGGTGCAGGAGGAGCTGAGAGTGCCACATCTGGAGGCTGCTAGCAGAATGCTGGCTTCCAGGCAGCTAGGACTAGGGTATTAAAGCCTACGCCCATAGTGACACACCTACTCCAACAGGGCCATACCTTCTAATATTGCCACTCCCTTGGCCAAACATATACAAACCATCACAGTGGTAGTGCATCTCCATCAGAATGTACAGACCATATGATCTCCGGATATCTGTCTTTTCTTCACTCCCTCATTGCTCCGGTCAGGTTTGGAAGACTTGGAAAGTTATTTAAATAAACACAGAATAAAATAGTTTTTACATTTAGTAAAGCACAATTTTGTAGATTTTCCAAAAACTCTGCAAACCCCATTTAGAACAAAGACCAAGAAAATTACATCTGGCAAGAGCAAGTGTTGAAAACCACAGGTTGAGTTGTGAAAGCAACCAGAGGAAAATGTCAGCCGAGTTGGGGACAGTGACAAGTTAAAAACAAAGTTGTCTCTGGGAACAGCGGGTACCAAAGGGCTGAGGACTGGTATCTTAAAGCACTGAGGCAAAGCCCACCAACTGAAAGTCTGTTAAAATCAGCTTCCAAAATAAAGATAGGAGGAGGAGACAAATGACCGACTGATTTGATGACAAGAAATTCTTTTAGGCTGTAAGAGAATCAGGGAAATTTGGGTTTTTATGAAGAAATAAGAGACATAGAAAATACATGAACAAATAGAAAAGTTTGATGTTAGAGCCGAGGAAGAGGCTCGGTGGGGAAGGTGTATCTGTAGAAACATGAGTGCCAGAGCTTGGATCCGAGGAACTGGGAGGTGGAGGTAGGATGATCAGGGAGATGCTAAGAGAGCCAGGCTAGCCTAATGGTGAGCTTTCGATTTAACCAAGAAACTTTGTCTCAAAAAATAAGGCAAAGAGTAGCAGAGGAAAATACCCATTATCCACTTCTAGGCTTTGCATATACATACGTCCACATATACAGTCACACATACCCACACGTACATCCACGCAAAATTGGACATATAACAAGAACACATATATAGTAAGAACATTAATGTTTGAAATTTGTTTAAAATAGTAAATTTACTATCTAAGTCAAAATTAATGTTGTACTAGAGTTTATAATAGATATCTATTCCATGCACGTGGCAGCCAAAGCAAAGTTTGTGGATAGATTAATATAATTGATCAATTCTTACATTTTATTCGATGTGTTCAGGTACTAACTCTAAGTATACTACGAAAAATGCAACATATAGTGTAATTCTAAATGACCAGAAATGAGAAGTGATGCTGTCAGAACAAGTAGACAAGGAGCCAAGGATGTAGCTTACTGTGAGAAGGCATGCCTAGCCTTGGGTCTGGTTCCTTTAAGGAAAAGGTCTGAAAAGAAAAAGGAAATAAGAGACAGAAGTATGTACTTGAAGAATGATGACAAAATAATGGACTTAAGTCCAGCTTATTAGCATTGGACTAAATATAAATAGATTATAAACATTCTAAACTAAAGGCAAGATGATAGTAAGCATATTTTGTCTCTTTGCCAGATATTTGGGTACAGATATGGGGATGACAGGAAAGGAAATGGATGGTAAAGGTATAACACAAGAAGGGCAGGTACAGGAGAGAAAACTGAATAATTTTTACCACAGTTTTAACCCAGTCCTCTCAATTACTATAGAATTGCTTACAAAAATAAATTGGCTAAAACCATAGAGTATCTGAACAATAGAATCATCTACCTTGTTGTAATTAATATTCACAGACTTTATACCCAATAACAGTGGAAAACATTCTTTCCAAGCACAGATGATGTGTTCCCCAAGACAGACCATATGTTGGGCTATAAATCAAGCCATGGTAATTTAAAAGGATTGAAATTATACAGATCATGTTCTCTGATTACTGTGGAATTAAATTATAAATAAGTAATAAGCTGTCTGAAAAAAACTTGATGATTTGAAAATTAAGCAATGTATTTCTAAATAATCCATGGCCAAAGATGAAATCACTGAAAACTGTTAAAAAACATAACTCAGTGTAATGAAAATACAATATGTTAAGCTTGTTTTCTGTTAAAGCTGTGATCAGAAAAAAATTATAACATGAAAATACATTTGATGGCAAAGGAGAGTATAACAATAATATCTCATGGACACCTTAAGAAGCCGGATGACAGCAAGAGAACCCAAAATAAGCACAAGAAAGTAATTAAAGAGAAAAGAAATTACCAAAGAAGAAAAGTGACCAATATAAAATGAACAAAACCAGACACTGGTTCTATGAAGAAAATCAACAAAACTGAGACTTCTGAAAGATATTTCCAACACCGGGAATAACAATGGAACCACTATAGTCATGTTATATTTATACAGAAGATATTCTGT
Organism: Mus minutoides; assembly: GCA_902729485.2. Lineage (NCBI taxonomy): Eukaryota > Metazoa > Chordata > Mammalia > Rodentia > Muridae > Mus > Mus minutoides. The sequence goes on along the minus strand of LR749684.1, from coordinate 691,601 downwards.
ATTATGAACAACTCAAGATCAGTATATTCAATAAGCTGGTTGACATAAATGCTTTGGAAGATATAATTGCTTATTCTGCTATATGATGGAGGTATGAACTCATACCTGCTCTGTATAACTATTGATATACAGAAGTTAAATTCATTACCCTCCTGGTGAAAACTACAGGTCCAAATTGCTTCACGGATAATTTTTCTTAGCATTTAAGAAGATGATAACATAAATCTTTACAAACTCTTCCAGGAAATAACCTATAATGTTCATTGATAAAAGGTAAGTTTGATTGTGTGCAAATTAACCAAGTACCAGGCTAAGAACTTCACATTTATTATCCTATGCTTCAAAAACATCTATGAGGAAGATCATATTTTATAAGTGTGCAAAGAGGTGTAGAGAAGATTCTACTTCAAGATTCACATCCAGTAAATGGAGCAGTCCAGATAGAAACAGGACATATTGTTTCTGCTTTGTCTTCCCATGATGCTTAACTATGTATGGTGTGATATTTGTTAAGCATAATACAATATCTGATACACACTCTCCAGTGCACAGCCATTGTGAGACTGAACAAGATACATGAATGAATAACATTGATGAATAAATACTTTTTTTTAATCTTTTAACATGAAGCCCATGAGCAAGGTAAACCTCTTTTCCTTTTTCTTTTATTAGATATTTTCTTTATTTACATTTCAAGCGTTATCCCCTTTCCTGGTTTCACCTCTGAACCCCACATCACCTCCCCTCAACTTGCTCACCAACCCACCCACTCCTGCTTCCTGGCCCTGGAATACCCCTATCCTGGGACATAGAACCTTAACAGGACCAAGGGCCTCTCCTCCTATTGATGACCAACTAGGCCATCCTCTGCTACATATGCAGCTAGAGCCATGAGTCCTACCATGTGTTTTCTTTGGTTGGTGGTTTAGTCCCAAGCAGCTCTGTGGGTACTGGTTAGTTCATATTGTTGTTTCTCCTATGGGACTGCAAACTGCTTCAACTCCTTGGGTACTTTCTCTAGCTCCTTCATTGGGGACCATATGCTCAGTCCAATGGTTGGCTGTGAGCATCAACTTCTGTATTTGTCAGGGTCTGTCAGAGCCTCTCAGAAGACAGCTGTATCAGGCTCCTGTCAGCAAGCTCTGGAATCCATAATAGTTTCTTGGTTTAGTGGTTGTTTACGGGATGTATCCCCAGGAGAGGTAGTCTCCGGATGGTCATTACTTCAGTCTCTGCTCCACACTTTGTCTCTGTAACTCCTTCCATGGGTATTTTGTTCCCCCTTTTAAGAAGGATCGAAGTATCCACACTTTGGTCTTTCTTCTTGAGTTTCATGTGTTTTGCAAGTTGTATCTTGGCTATTCTGAGCATCTGGGCTAATTATCCACTTATCAGTGAGTGCATATCATGTGTGTTCTTTTGTGATTGAGTTACCTCACTCAGGATGATATCCTCCAGATCCATTCATTTGCCTAAGAATTTCATAAATTCATTGTTTTTAACAACTGAGTAGTACTCCACTGTGTAAATGTACCACATTTCTGTATCCATTCCTCTGTTGAGGGACATCTGGGTTCTTTCCGACTTCTGGCTATTATAAGTAAGGCTGTTATGAACATAATGGAGCATGTGTCCTTATTACATGTTGGAGCATCTTCTAGGTATATGCCAAGGAGTGGTATTGCTGGATCCTCTGGTAGTATTATGTCTGATTTTCAGTGGAACCACCAAACTGACTTCCAGAGTGGTTGTACCAGCTTGCAATCCCACCAGAAATGTATGGCCAACATCTGCTGTCACCTCAGTTTTTGAACTTAGCCATTCTGACTGGTGTAAGATGGAATCTCAGGATTGTTTTGATTTGCATTTCCCTGATGACTAAGGAAGTTGAACAATTTTTTAGATGCTTATTAGCCATTTGTTATTCCTCAGTTGAGAATTCTTTGTTTAGCTCTGTACCCATTTTTTAATAGGGTTATTTATTTTTCTGGAGTCTAACTTCTTAAGTTCTTTTTATATATTGGATATTAGCCCTCTATCAGATTTAGGATTGGTAAAGATCTTTTCCTAATCTGTTGGTTGCCTGTTTGTCATATTGACAGTGTCCTTTGCCTTACAGAAGGTTTGCAATTTTATGAGATCCCATTTGTCAATTCTTGATCTTACAACGGAAACCATTGCTGTTCTGTTCAGGGATTTTCCACCTATGTCCATATCTTCGAGGCTTTTCCCTACTTTCTTCTCTATAAGTTTCAGTGTCTCTGGTTTTATGTGGAGGTCCTTGATCATCTTGGATTTGAGCTTTGTACAAGGAGATAAGAAAGGATAAATTTGCATTCTTCTACATGCTAATTGCCAGTTGAGCCAGCACCATTTGTTGAAAATGCTGTCTTTTTTCCACTGGATAGTTTTAGCTCCTTTGTCAAAGATCAAGAGACCATAGGTGTGTGGGTTCATTTCAGAGTCTTTAATTCTATTCCATTTATCTACCTGCCTGTCACTGTACCAGTACCATGGAGTTTTATCACAATTGCTCTGTAGTACAACTTGTGGTCAGAGATGGTGATTCCACCAGAATTTTTTTTATTGTTGAGAATAGTTTTTGCTATTCTAGGTTTTTTGTTATTCCAGATGAATTTGCAAATTGCCTTTTCTAACTTGGTGAAGAATTGAGTTGGAATTTTGATGGGGATTGCATTGAATCTGTAGATTGCTTTCAGGAAGATGGCCATTTTGACTATATTAATCTTGCCATTCCATGATCATGGGAGATCTTTCCATCTTCTGAGATCTTCTTTGAATTCTTTCTTCAGAGACTTGAAGTTCTTATCATACAGATCTTTCACTTGCTTAGTTAGAGTCACGCCAAGGTATTTTAAATTATTTGTGACTATTGTGAAGGGTTTTGTTTCCTTGATTTCTCTCTTAGCCAGTTTAACCATTGTATAGAGAAAGGCCACTGATTTGTTTGAGTTAATTTTATATCCAGCTACTTCACTGAAGTTGTTTATCAGGTTTAGGAGTTCTCTGGTGGAAATTTTGGACTCACTTATGTATACTATAATATCATCTGCAAATAGTGATATTTTGAGTTCTTCCTATCCAATTTGTAGCCCTTTGATCTCCTTTTGTTGTCTAATTTCTCTGACTAGGACTTCAAGTACTATATTGAATAGCTAGGGGCAGCCTTGTCTAGACCCTGATGTTAGTAGGATTGCTTCAATTTCTCTCCATTTAGTTTGATGTTGGCTACTGGTTTGCTCTATATTACTTTTATTATGTTTAAGTATGGGCCTTGAATTCCTGATCTTTCCAAGACTTTTATCATGAATGGGTGTTGGATTTTGTCAAATGCTTTTTCAGCAACTAAAAATATGAGATGATCATGTTGTTTTTGTCTTTGATTTTGCTTATATAGTGGATTATGTTGATGGATTTCCTTACATTAAACCATCCCTGCATCCCTGGAAGGAAGCCTACGCGATCATGATGGATGATCATTTTTATGTGTTCTTGTTTGTGAGAATTTTATTGAGCATTTTCCATTGATATTCAAAAGGAAAATTGGTCTGAAGTTCTCTTTGTTGGGTTTTTATGTGGTTTAGGAATCAGAGTAATTGTGGCTTCATAGAATGAATTGGGTAGAGTACCTTCTGTTTCTATTTTGTGGAATATTTTGAGGAGAATTGGAATTAGGTCTTCTTTGAAGGTCTAATAGAACTCTGCACTAAATTCATCTGCTCCTGGGCTTTTTTTGGTTGGGATACTATTAATGACTACTTCTATTACTCTAGGGTTTATGGGACTGTTTAGGTTGTTAATCTGATCTTGATTTAACTTTGCTACCTGGTATCTGTGTAGAAAATTGTCCATTTCATCCAGGTTTTCCAGTTTTGTTGAGAATAGGCTTTTATAGTAGGATTTGATGATTTTTTGGATTTCCTCAGATTCTGTTGTTATGTCTCCCTTTTCCTTTCTGATTTTTAAAATTCAGATACTGTCCCTGTGTCCTCTAGTTAGTCTGACTAATGGTTTATCTAGTTTGTTGATTTTCTCAAAGAACCAGCTCTTGGTTTGGTTGATTTTTTTTTTTGTATAGTTCTTTTTTTCCACTTGGTTGATTTCAGGACTGAGTTCGATTATTCCTTGCTGTCTATTCCTCTTGGGAGAATTTGCTTCTTTTTGTTCTAGACCTTTCAGGTGTGTTGTCAAGATGCTATTGTATGCTCTCTCTAGTTTCTTTTGAGAGGTACTCATAGCTTTGAGTTTTCACAGCTTTCATTGTGTCCCTTAAGTTTGGGTATGTTGTGGCTTCATTTTCATTAACCTCTAAAATGTCTTTAATTTCTTTCTTTATTTCTTCCTTGACCAAGTTATCATTGAGTAGAGTATTGTTCAGCTTCCACTTGTATGTGGACTTTATATTATTTGTTGTTATTGAAGATCAGCCTTAGCCCATGGTGATATGATATGATGCATGGGATAATTTCAATCTTCTTGTATCTGTTGAATCTTTGTGACTGATTATATGATCAGTTTTAAGAAGGTACCATGAGGTGCTGAGAAGTAGTTATATCCTTTTGTTTTAGGATAAAATGTTCTATAGATATGTGTTAAATCCATTTGTTTCATAACTTCTGTGAGTTTCACTGTGTCTCTGTTTAGTTTCTGTTTCCATGATCTGTCCATTGCTGAGAGTGTGGTGTTGAAGTCTTCCACTATTATTTTGAGGGGGGCAATGTGTGCTTTAAGCTTTAGTAAAGTTTCTTTTAGCAATGTGGATGCCCTTGCATTAGGAGCATAGATATTCTGAATTGGTAGTTTTTCTTCTTGGTAGTTTTTCCCTTTGATGTGTGTCCTTCCTTATTTTTTTTTGATAACATTACATTGGAAATTGATTTTATTCGATATTAGAATGGCTACTCTAGCTTGTTTCTTTGGACCATTTGCTTTGAGAATTATTTTCTAATTTTTTACTCTGAGGTAGTGTCTGTCTCTGACACTTAGGTATGTTTCCTGTATGCAGCAAATGTTCGGTCTTGTTTATGTATCCAGTCTGTTAGTCTATGTCTTTTTATTAGTAGAATTGGGTCCATTGATAATAAGAGATATTAAGGAAAAATGATTGTTACTTTTTGTTGTTAGAAGTGGAATTATGCTCTTTTGTGGCTGTCTTCTTTTTGGTTTGTTAAAATGAGATTATTTTCTTGCTTTTTCTAGGGCATAGATGTTTCCCTCTTTGTGTTGGAGCTTTATATTTATTATCTCTTGAAAGGCTGGATTTGTAGAGAGATATTGTTTTTGTTTTTGTCATGGAATGTTTTGGTTTCTCCATCTATGGTAATTGAGAGTTTTGCTGGGTATAGTAGCCTGGGCTGGCATTTGTGTTCTCCTCGGGTCTGTATGACATCTGCCCAGGATCTTTTGGCTTTCATAGTTTCTGGCGAGAACTTTGGTATAATTCTAATAGGTCTGCCTTTATATGTTACTTGACCTTTTTCCCTTACTGCTTTTAATATTCTTTGTGTGTGTGTATGTGCATTTGGTGTTTTGATTGTTATGTGATGGGAAGAATTTCTTTTCTGATCCAGCCTATTTGCTGTTCTGTAGGCTTCTCATATGTTCATGGACATCCCTTTCTTTAGATTAGGGAAGTTTTCTTCTATAATTTTGTTGAAGCTATTTATTGACCCTTTAACTTGGGAATCTCCACTCTCTTGTATACCTATTATCCTTAAGTTTGGTCTTCTCATTGTGTCCTGGATTTCCTGAATGTTTTGAGTTAGAATCTTTTTGCATTTTCTTTGATTGTTATATCAATGTTTTCTATAGTATCTTCTATGCCTGAGATTCTCTCTTCCATTTCTTGTATTCTGTTGGTGATGCTTTCATCTATAACTCCTGATTTCTTTCCTAGGTTTTCTTTCTACAGAGTTGTCTTGCTTTATGGTTTCTTTATTGTTTCTAATTCCATTTTTAAATCCTGGATAGTTTTGTTCAATTCCTTCACCTGTTTCATTGTGTTTTCCTGTAATTCTTTAAGGGATTTTTGTGTTTCCTCTTTAAGGGTTTCTACCTGTTTAGCTGTGTTCTCCTGTATTCCTTTAAGAGAATTATTTATGACCTTCTTAAAATCCTCTACTAGCATCATGAGATATGATTTTAAATCTGAATCTTGCTTTTCTGATGTGTTGGGTTATCCAGGACTTGCTGTGGTGAGTGTACTGGGTTCTGATGATGCCAAGTAGTCTTAGTTTCTGTTGGTAAGATTCTTGCATTTGCCTTTTGACATCTGGTAATCTCTCCTGCTAGCTGTTCTTGCTGTCTCTGGCTGGAGCTTGTTCCTCCTGTGAGTCTATAAGCCTGTTTCAGCACTCCTTGGAGGCAAGCTCTACCCTGGCAGGGAAGGTGCACAGAGGGCTGCAGAACAGCCCCACCTCCTGGGTGCAGATGTAGGTTCATAGGACCCTGTCCCATCTGCTCTGCCACTTTTGTGGCCTGTGCACTCCTAAGTGGACCTGCCTTAGAGAGTCACCAGAGAGAAAATGGCAATCTGTCTAGTGATGCCAGAAGGACATGCAGTCTTGCCAATACCCCACCACCACCACCACCACCACCAATCTGGAGTGCAGGGTTGCCTGACTCTTTGTGCTTTACTTCATTTCTTATTTGGAGGAAGCCGAAATTAAGAAGCTGTCTAAGGCTAGATATGGTGACGCACACCTGCAGTCTCAGAGTATGAGGTTATCTAGAACTACACATGGGGTTAGAGGTCAACTTTGCCTACATACTGTGACAATGTCTGAATAACAAATGAATAAGAATCTTACATAGTTACCCAGATTGATCTTGGACAGGGTGTTTGTGTCATGGTAATAGTGAATGGATCTACTCAAAATTGTATCATTTAAGGTACAAAGGTGACAAGATAGCTCTTGTTGCACTTGTTGAAAACATATAATGTCACATAAGAAAAGAAAGCTGACATTTGTTAGAATAAAAAGTAGGTCTCCATATGATTGCTTCTAACTGCTGCTTGAGCCTCTTGCTTCTTCTGGGGCCTAAGGACTGGCACGTATAACATATTTACTCTGTGTTTACATGACAGCCACAGAGGTGCCAAGTGTCAGAGAGGGGGGAAATCTAGAAAGCTGATGATCTAAGCAAGCCATTATTGGAAAGAGAGAAACTGTGGGTCCTTGGCTGGTGGAAAACTTATTTAGTTAACGTGAGAAGGAGATCGCATCCGTGGACAGTTTATACTTGGAGCAAGTGCTTTTAGTCTCAAAACTTCTTAGTGGGGTTTGGGTAGGGGGATGTATTAAGGGGAAGAGTAGTATTTTGTTTTGTTATTTTATTGAGAAAATTTCTATATATCATGAAATTCACTTCCCTTTACAATTCAATATTTTAAAAATACAGTTATCTGCTTGGTGCCTATCAGTAACATCCCACTTTCGGAAGAGCCTCATTTGATAAGGTCTCTCCTGCCCACTTATAGTCAATTCCCTTGCTCACCTCTGCCCCCAGGAACTGCTGATCCATTTTTGGCCTCTAAAGATTTATCCATCTATTTGAAACATTTAATACAAATGCAACCATACAGTATGTAGCATTTTTATGTTTGGTGTCTTACTTCAGAACAATTTTTAAAGACTCATTTATGTCATAGCGTGCAGCAACATTCAGTCCCTCGTTGTTACTTCATGGTGTTCCACATTGTGCACATGACATATTTTATTCATCCATTTAATGGTTCTTAAAATTTGGGGCATGTATTTTTATATTTGGATAAGTAATTTTTAATTTTCTTTTACACTATAATTTAGCTTCTTGTTTCATTCCCAGGGTGCATATATACTTGAATTCAAATACACTTTTTTTTTAAAGATGGGAGTCTCATTATACCAGACTGGCTTTGAACTCATTATGTGGTTAAAGATGGCCTTGCACTTATGATCCTCCTACATCCCATGTTCCAAGTACCAAGATTAAAAGTGTGTTACCACACCCAGCTCAAATGTTAATTTACAAGTAACTGGCTGTTATTGATTAGAGAAGTCATCTTTCAGAAATAATAGCACCCACTCAAAGAATATGTGGAGCACTACATGTATATATTAGTATTTGGTATATTATAAATATTATTTGATTGGTCAATACACTTAGCACTTTGTCTTAGGGATTCTATTGCTATAAAGAGACACCATGATCACAGTAACCTTTATAAAAGAAAATGTTTAATTGTGACTAGCTTACAGTTCATAGGTTTAGTCCATTATCATCAGCCAAGAAGAGTTCTACATCTGGATCATCTGGTCTCAGGAAGAGAAATAGAGACACACAGCCTGACTTGAGCATCTGAAATTTCAATGCCCCACCCTTCAGTGACATACTTCCTCCAGCTCAGCCCATACCTACTTCCACTCAGTTATACCTCTGAATAGTGCCACTTGCTATGGAGGCCATTTTCATTCAAACCATCACACAGAGAGATGGTCCTTATTCTTACAGGGCTTTTGCTCTATTTGGGAGACACAAACAATTAGCAAAGAGAGAAGGGAAAGGAAAAGGGAGGAGGGAAGAAGGGAAGGAAGGAGGGACAAGTACCATGGAGACAATGTAGTAATGGGTAAGTAGATGGTTACTTTAGATCGGTGGTCCATAGACTCTCTTTGGAGGCATAATGCTATAACTGAAGTTCCAATACTATAACAGTTATAGCCTATAATAGCTAAATAGTACACTGTACATGGGGCAGTTAGTGCAAATGACCTTCAGCAAGAGTGGGAGCATCTCCTTGCTAGAACAGGAAGTCCCCACCCACAACCAAGGGCTGAAGCATAAGTGACAGATGAAAATGCCCAACAGTAAGGTGGGGGAGGTAGAACAAACTCTCTGTGAGCAGAATCAGGAACGTGTGTGTGTGTGTGTGTGTGTGTGTGTGTGTGTGTGTGTGTGTTTGTGTACTGGAAAGCAGCTTGCTTTCTCTAGTTTAATATTCTACTTCCTTTCAAACTAGTGAGTGCACACAAAGCTTTTTCATAAATCCGTAATTTTGGTTAACCCACTCACTGCCAAATCCTGACCCCATCCCCACTTAATATGCTCCATATCTCACTTGTATTTACTAACCCTCCAACTAATTTTTAATTAAGTTTTGGGACAGTCAGCTTCCTCTTCTTCTTCTTCTTCTTCTTCTTCTTCTTCTTCTTCTTCTTCTTCTTCTTCTTCTTCTTCTTCTTCTTCTTCTTCTATAGTCAGCTTAAGGACGTTCATACCTCCCTCCTCTGTGTTATTCTCCCTACCATCTGTTCTTCCTTATATTTGTGAGCTCTTCCCTCCTTAAGCATCTCTACTTTCACTATTCTACCTCTCTCCTTATCTATAATCTATTATTTCCTCGACCATGATTGCCCTACATGTGTAGATAATGCTACTCCCAGAAGACATGCGTTATTAAATAAAAATAATAGTGTAAGGACGATACTAAATGGCTGTAAAGAAACACAGGGTATTGTCAACAGGGAGAAAAGACATGGCTATTCTTACATATTGCTAGAACCTGCCTTCTGCAATACTGATCTGTCAGGCTTGATGTTCCAGCTGGTACAGTGGGTTCTGTGAATGTTATGGGATGATGACCACCTTCTCATTGGATTTGAGATTGATGAACAGGAGGCAATTTTATGCATGGTACAATAATCCTGGCCTAAAGCCCAAATCTGCGTATTTAATAGATCTGATGCTCTTACTTTGACCAACAATCATGTTGTTGAATTGCTTCTAAGCATTTTTTTTACACTCATAGACTTGGGCTGCTCTTGATTTAGGCCAGAGAAACTTCTATATGCAGTGGGCAACAGTCATGGTGACATACATAAGTGCTGAGAACAGAGACTTAGTACTCATCCCTAAATAGGACACTTTATTTTTAATTTTAATTTTTAAAATTTTATTTGTAATTCATTTTTTACACTCCATATTCCATTCCCTGCCCTCCCCTCCCACCCTCCAACTGCTCCACATTCCATACCTGCTCCCCACCACACCCTGTTTCCACATGGATGCCCCCACCCTCTATCCCATCTTACCTCTAAACTTCCTGTCGTCTCCAGTCACTTGAGGGTTAGGTGCATCATCTCTGAATGAACATAGACCTGGAAGTCCTCTACTGTATGTGTGCTGGGGGCCTCATATCAGCTGCTGTATGCTGTCTGTTTGGTGGTCCAGTGTTTGAAAGGTCTCGGGGGTCCAGATTAATTAAGGCTGCTGATCCTCCTATAGGATCTCCCTTCTCCTCAGCTTCTTTCAGCCTTCTCTAATTCAACAACAGGGGTCAGCTGCTTCTATCTATTGGTTCTGTGCAAATATCTGCATCTGACTCTTTCAGCTGCTTGTTGGGTCTTTCAGAATGCAGTCATGCTAGATTCCTTTTTGTGAGTGCTCCATAGTCTCAGTAATAGTGTCAGGCCTTGGGACCTCCCCTTGAGCTGGAAAATAGATCTACCTGAAGACCCAGATATACCACTCTTGGGAATATACCCAAAGGATGGCCCACCATGACACAGGGCCACATGTTGTACTATATTTATAGATGCCTCATGATAGCCAGAAGCTGGAAACAACCTAGATGTCCCACAACAGAAGAATGGATACAGAAAATGTGGTTCATTTACACAATGGAATACTACTCAGCTATTAAGAACAAGGACATCCTGACTTTTGCAGGCAAATGGATGGAACTGGAAAATATCATCCTGAGTGAGGTAACTCAGATGCAAAAGGACATGCATGGTATATACTCACTAATAAGTAGATATTAGCCAAAAATAAAATAAAACCATACATAATGCACTATACAATTCACAGAATTCAAAAGGCTCAACAAGCTGAAGTGCTCAAGTGAGGACACCTCAGTCCCACTTGGGAGAGAGAAAAAAGCAATCATAAGTGGGGAGGGAAGATGGGGTGGGGGGACAGTGAGGGGAGAGGGGAACCTGATCTGGTATTGGGTGTGGGAAAAGGACCAAAGCTTTGAGGGCTAGCAGAAAGAATGGAAACAGGCAACCTTGCGAGATAGGAGGTTGGGGGGACCCTCCAGAATGCACTAGAGACCTGGGAGTTAAGATTCTCAGAACTCAAAGGGAGGGATCTTACATGAAATGTAAGTAGGGAGAGGGAACTTATAGAGACCACCTTCAGCAGGAAGACTGGACATCAAGTGAGGAGTGGGGTTGCCATCCCACAGTCACAACTCTGACCCATAATTGTTCCTGTCCGAAAGAGTTACAGGGATGAAAATGGAGAGGAGCCTGAGGAAAAGATCATCCAGTGAAAGGCCCAAAGTGGGATCCAGCCCAGGACATCTTTATTAGCTCCCTCTCCAGTGTTTAGGGGACATTTAACATTAGAAGGTAGAAAGAATGGAATAAGTGGATGATGAGGAGAAATGCTGAAAAATGATATTTTCTGGACATGGGGTGGATATCCTACTCAGGAAATAATGACAGTTTTAGTTACCTTCACAAGAACTGTACAAAAAGTAAGCAGCCTGAGTTCTGCATTGATGGGGTAGGTGCTCTTTAGACCCTTTGCTAAGGAGCTATTGGCGGTTGATAGCTCCTGAAGAAGAGAGAATCGTTCTTTATTGGGGTGTTCTTGCTAGTAGGATTCCTTTGTCCCAGTGCAGGACCTGCATCCATCCACATATAGGCAGTATGGATTGAACTTAATGGATTATAAAGAAAAAGACATGACATTTTGCAGGGAGAAATTGAAAGAGGAAGATAAGGGAGACCAAATATGGTCATATTTCATTAAGTATATTTATAAAATTCTCAAGAATAAAGAACAAGTATAATAAATAATAGCAATACAAATATTCCATCCTGGGCTTCCATGGTAGGAATGGACTGGGGGAGGCAGAAGTGACACAGGAGACCTGTTGAGGAGTCACTCATTAGGGACTGGTGATGGGGCCTGAACATAGTAAAATTTCATGTAATCTTAGAGAAAAATAGGAGAGAGAGAGAGAGAGAGAGAGAGAGAGAGAGAGAGAGAGAGAGAGAGAATTTCCTGGGTGACATAATTTGTTTTAAGGATTAGGCAGTAGAATTGAGATGGTTTTCATGTGTTTGAATGGAGAGGACCACAGTGAACAGGAAATTTCCACAAGAGAAAACACAGGGCAGACCTTTGCATTTAAGATAGCTTCTAGGCATAAGTCAGAAGACATCTGGCAGGAAGTGGGAACTCAGAGTCTGAACTTCAGGGAAGAGCTCAAGGTTCTATAGCTACAGCTAGAGAGTCTTGGGACTCACCTGGTAGAGCAGGCAGATGTTTGAAGCACATCCAGGGAGCTGAGAGAAGCTATCTTTCCTCAAGAGAATTTATCTATAGGCAGTCACAGAGACATCTCTCAGTTACCATGGTCCTGGGCATAACACTGTTCTCAGATAAATCCAATATAATTGAATTGATTCTTTTGCTCCTTGAGGAACTTGGCCATTGGCTTCACCATTTATTAGAAGGCTATTTAGTTCTCCTCAGGTTATATTGTGTCACGTACAGGTGAGTCCTAAGATTCTATCTCCTCAAGTAAGAATGATAAGCACCTGCACATTTCAACCCACGCCATGGTCACAGAAGTGCCACTGATTAGTTGATGAAATTAATGCAGATGGTCTTGCCTCACCTGGCCAGACTCTGTGCTGTTATTAACTTGAAAATCTACTCCCCTCACCAATATGTCTGCCATGGTAATCTAAGGATAACACAAAACTTGACGTTGGACTTCTTTTTCTTCAGTGTTTTGTATTGCTGGAGGCTGACCCAATGCATGAGAGTCACACTCAGTTCTAAGTGGCTTGACGTTCACAAGGATGTTGCTGTATAGCCAGCACCATCATCCACCTTCATAATGAAAACAAAGGTTTTTATTGGGGCATGTGTGTAGGAGGATCAAAACATGTACATAAAAGTCTTTCAAGGTGAGGGAGATAAAAAAGATTTAAATTTCTGGTCTTAAACACTAACTTTATAATATTTAATTAACAAAACCCACTCATGTAATATTTCTTAGAATTCCCAATGCCCCTCCCAACAAAATGTCTTTTTCCTTTTCTTCCAATAACACACTAAGTCTAATTAACATTGCTCACATGCATATGGGAGTGTGTTCATCTACTGGGAGCATAGTCAACCTACCAGAGGCCACATTTAAGGGAAACTATTTTTCCCTTCTCTAAAATCATCTACTGTCAATAGCTCCCCAGCTTGGGGTGGCAGCTTGTGTAATAAGCTCTCTCCATGCAATAATGTTGATTGGCTTGATATTGTAGAAATCTTACCCAAGCAAACATGGCTGCTATTAGTTCGTGAGTACAATGGTCCTGCCATGTCCAGAAGACATGTTTTTCCCTAATCTTCCCTGACCACAGATAATAGTTTGGCTAATTAAGAGTCTTTGTATTAATAAGCATCTTATACACAAAGAAATTTCTCTGACCAAGGCTAGGGAGATCATAAGCCCCAGGGATGAAGCTTCTATTATTTTGCTATTCAATGGGCATGCCATCAAACTACCTTCAAAATACATATCTCTATATCCACACATTAGGACAGATGTCAGTCCAGAATGTTATCTTCATGAACTGGAACAACAAACCAATATACACTGGCTTCAGTGTCTTCTCTCATATTAGCCTCTGGATATAACCATTCTCCTATCATTGTCTGCATTGAACCTCACATAAATTGAATCACACAGAGCTTGTTCTTTTGTGACTTGCTTATTTCACGAGTATTCTGTGACCAATGTTTGTCTACACCATGGCACGAGTGTCACAATTTCTTTCCCTTTTGTTTCTGCTTGTTTAACAAGGTCTGCTTATGACTCTCATTGAGAGTTTATACTCTGGGGCCAGAACACTGAGCTCTAATCATGTTCTTTCATTTACTAGCTGTGTGACCTTGAGCAAGAAGTTTGGGCCCAGTTCTTTCTCTATAACTAGCTATTACAGTAATGATCATTTCTAGATTTTATCATCAGAATAATGTAGTTTATGCAAAGATCAAAGAACAGTATGGGAAACAGAGAAAAACACAGTTGTTATTCCTATTAATCAGATAGTTTAACAAGGTCCATCAAAGATTAAAATAACAATCAAAGACAAATATTTCCCTCATAATAACTATAGCTTGAAAAAGAAAGCACATTGTGTTTTAAAATAGCAATAATACACATAAGAAAATAATAAAAAAAGTAAGAGATGTATGTAGGAGGTCAATATCATCTTCTAAAATGGGGAATTTTTTTATAGCTGTTGAGAATTGTATACAATGTATTTGAACATATTCATTACCCTGTAGTGCTCCCTCCTCTTATGACCTGCTCTGTCTCCCTATCGCTTCTTATCTAATTTGGAGATGATTGCTTACCTTTCTTTTCCTCCTTTCCTATCAAGTCAAGTTTGTGCTGCCCACCTTGTCCTAGGGCTGAAGCCTGCCCCACTTTCTGCCCATAGGCTCAGCCTGTTAGGTGTCACATTGGAGGTGAAAACTGGTTCTCCTTGATACCATAGTTATCAAATGGCAGCAGCTTCTGAGTTCATGGTGGGATTCCATGTCTACCTTCTCTCCTCTATGCTGGAATGCTTTATGGCTAAATCTTTTAAAGGTATTGTATATGTTGTTACAACTGTTATGAAATCATATGTATATCTGCCTCTCTGTGTCTGGAGAAGACTATTTTCTTGGTATTGACAACCACCTCTGGCTTTTAAACTCTTTCTGCCTTTCCTTCTGAGAAGATTTTGTAAGTATTTGGGGGAGGGGTGTGATATAAATGTATAATTTAGTTATGAGCACAGAGATTTTTATTTTTAAAGGCTGACTTTGTAGCTTTAAAGTAAGGCAGTATGGAATGAAATCTAAGCAAAGAGGGTTGAAGAACAAGAATAGCTGTAGTGTATATTTATGTGTTTCTTATAGAAAATTATATTTGACTAAACATAGTGGTATAGTATTTGCCAGGCTCAGGTTTGATTCCCAGAATCTCTCTCTCTCTCTCTCTCTCTCTCTCTCTCTCTCTCTCTCACACACACACACACACACACACACACACACACACACGCCTAAGCCTGACAGCTTCTGAAACTCTTGTAGATGGAGCACTAAGGACTAAGGGACTCTCTTTTTCTCCTTACATTTGATATCTGATTCTATATACTGACATAGAACTCCCATGTCCTCTGGCATTTCATAGAATCTGGAGCATCTTGTTCTAGCTGGTGACTCGTGGTGGCTCTTGAATGGATTTAGGAGGTAACTGGCTTCCTAGCTTGGAGAGAAACAAACTAGTAACTAAAGGGCTGGAAATTTCACTCTTACCCACAGCTTCAGGGAGGAGAGAGGGAACAGAGAAAACTTCATAACCAGAGAGCAGTGAGAAAACTAGTTACTCCCAACATAGTGAGCTCCCACAAATCATCCAAATGAACCCAATTTGAAGACTTGGTGGCTAGCAGAATAGCTAGGTTCTTGGAGGTGGTGTAGCTGGAGAAGGTCTGAGAGCTCTGCATACCTTCCCCCTTCCTCCTACTATCCCCTA
This sequence comes from Mus minutoides, assembly GCA_902729485.2. Taxonomy (NCBI): domain Eukaryota; kingdom Metazoa; phylum Chordata; class Mammalia; order Rodentia; family Muridae; genus Mus; species Mus minutoides. The sequence continues at coordinate 675,988 of LR749684.1, read as the reverse complement.
TCTTTGTTTTCTAATAAGCCAACAAGCCTAAGTATTTTCCTGAGTTCTGTGAACTGTCATCATCAAACACAAGGAGGAGACTGTGGAATGCCTCATTCACAGCTGGCTGTTCAGAAGCATAGATGAAACTTGCTGCTTTTGACTGACATCTAGCATGCGTGTGCTCCGTGGAGTTAAACCCTCTATCTATGGGGTCTCACACTATTTGCAGGTTGGTGGTGTGAATATAGAATTGAATTATAGGACCAGAGAACCAGTCAGTGTGAGAAAAGCTCCAGCCATGTTTTGATGACCTGAGGTGAAGTACTCAGAATTGGGTGTGAATGGAGAAGAAAAGCGTCTGGGATTTCCTGTTATCTAGAATGGCAGGAGAAAAATATAGGAAAGGAAGTACCCAACAGGGCCCAAGGCATTTAGACCAAACAATTAGAGAAAGTTTAATGTGATAACATAGTGAGTGGGGCTGAGAGAAGCCATCAAATGATGACGCAATACCTTAGGGCAAATGACAATGAGGAGTTAAAATCACCCCTCAGCTAAGTGGACTGGGGGTGGGTGAGCAGGTAGTGGACATTAGCTCTATGGGGAGGAGCTTTAGAGTGAGTATTCCCTTAGAAGACTGGTAGTTTCCATGGCGTGCCAGTGATCACGATGTTGTCTAGAATCCACACTTCCATACTATGTCTATAGTGTATATATACTACAAGCAGTTGATACCATAAGCTCTGTCTATGAGCAAATGAGGACTTCTGAATCATGCCTTGTGCCTCTCTGTATAAAATCTAATTGTTCCTGGGGTCCTAGAGGCAATCCAGGTGGTGGTGGTGGTGGTGGTGGTGGTGGTGGGTAGTGGTTCTCTGTTGGATTATAAAATATTCTCTTGTATAATAAGGACTGGAGTATTTGACTTGGGAATATCTGACCCTTTGAGGAGGATGAGATGATGGACAGCAGTTTGCACTGAAAATAAAATCTGGTAGGAGCTGCACATTCCCTGCTCTCAGACTTTGGATCCATGTTTCTAAAGTTCCCACCTCACTTCATAGGGTCCCACTTCATGCCTACCAGTGCTCTACCTTGCAGAAGACATCTGGTGAACTTTGCTGTTGGATTGTCAGTGTGACTTTGCTCAGTCATAGCTTCCAAAAGCTGTAAGGTTGAGGGCCTCTATCAAAGACGTCATGGAGCCTTTAGATTTCCCAGCCACATACACTAAGCATGAAGTTGAAGTTCAGTGCATCTTCTTTCCTGTATAGTCCCTACCTGTCAAGAGCAATGCCATCTGATCTCCCAGTTTGAAAATCACTGTTGTCACCTCAGTCCCAGTGGAGCTTGATCTCCACCTGTACTGTGCCACTGCCATTGTTAATTCAAGTAATCTTCATGCTATTCTAACTTACACACCTGTCAGCTCATTTCTCTCTTTTAAAGTTGGCTAGGGCTCTTCAAATTCATACCATGAAGCACCATTGAGGATCAGTTTCCTATAGGGACTTCTAGAACCTGTTAGTCTACTAGCCATAGGACCACGCAAGAATCAGATGGTACAAATTGTTCACTTTGTGTAAATGAATATATACAACCCAGTAGAGAAGATAGAGGGCAGATTTGGAAATACTTTGTACATATGCCAAGACAAACTTTTAGTACAACTGAGAAACCCACTCTGAGCATGGAGGGGTACAGTGTTACAGGATACTTGAACACATTGTGAACCCTGAGAGTGTGAACTGGAAAAACCTGTTTCCTGCTGTGGTGTGGCTCAGCCCTAGCGTTCACCTTCAACCCAAGACCTTTCTGTAAACAAGGGCTAAATAAAGTCAATGATAAGAGGTAAAGCAAGTCACCAGTTGACAGGGAGTGAACAGAAGAAAACTCAGGGAAGAGAAAGGAAGGCCTTTGATTTGAAGAGTATTTAGGACAGCATGGAGAAGGGAAGGAGTTTTTTCCTTCTGGGATGTCAGTGGAGTAGGAAGGTCAGCCGGGTACTTTCTCAGCCTTTCTGAGCTAGCAGGCTTTCACCACAGTGTCCTTTGTATTGAGTCTTCATTTAGTAAATCAAACATTTGGCATTTTGTTTAAATGTTAAAAACAACAGAACAGTGCAAGCTAAGTTTGCAAAAGTGATTCGAGACCAGCTCTGAAAACTCTTGAAATGCCAAGAACTTGTGGCCTTCTTCCCAGCTTCATCAGGTAATGGATATGGATTTCCATAGTTCATTTCCTGCTACTATACCAAAATATTGAATACTGGACAAGTTTTAATGGATGGAAATCTCCTTGACTTTTGACTCATGATTTTGGAGGCTGCAAAATAAGAGAGCTTAGTGATTGTTGTGCTCAGTGTGTGAGGGTGAGGCAGATCAAAAAAATGGTACTGCCCTCGGAGGGGTCCTACTGTGACCTCATATATGATTAATCGCCCACCAAAGACCTGGTCTACAAACACCATTAACCATATGACTTTGGGGATTAAGATTCCAACACTGAGATTTTAGGGGATACATTCAACCCCTTGCAAACATGGCAAAGATTTTTGAAGATTCACTATGGCATCTGTATGGCTGTAGGGGTGGTCTGCAGTATCAACAGGCCTGGCAGAGTCTATTGCTGGAATCCATGATTGCATAGGTTGGTGGGTGACTGGCAGTTTAGATATCATAGGAAAATTGATTTAGAGGAAGAATTGACTAACATTGTAAATACATTGGCTTTAACTAGCAACAAGGGAAAAGGTCCATCACAGCTCTGCTACATTCACCATAAAATGGGGGTGGGCTACGAGCTTGTATGTCCTGTGCACTGTGCAGACTGAGTTGGCTGTTAGCACTCTCATTAGGAAGAAAACTGAAGTCTTTACTAGACCAGGTTAATATAGTTTGATGGGAAATTCCTACCAGGCTAATTTGATTTTCCTATCACATTATTAAGATATTAAAGAAAATGATTAATAATAGACAATCCTATAAAACGAAAGAGATCTCAGCTTAGAGGAAACATTCAAGCAATGATATTAATCCCTTGATATGGAGATGACATATTTTCTAGCACTGAGTGCACATACCCAGACATGGATTATTAATATTTGACACGGCAAATGCAAGGCTCGCAGCCTATACTCTGCCTATGCCAGGAAGATGAGACTGCCTAGACATTTTTCTAGTTTAGGAAGGGCATATGTTCACTGACATTTACTAGGTCTCTGGCAAGGTCTTTTAGTTTTAAAAGTTAATGGGCCTTTGAGAGGAAACGTTCCTTCTTTTTCTACACTGTTGATGTTGAAACATAACAGTAGTAACAATATCAGTGACAATTAGTGCTTGTTGACTCTTTCCCTGCTGGCCACTGTGTGAAGCTCTTTCTCACTTAACCCCCACACAACCTTCTTAATGCAGGTGCTAGCATTAGTCCCATGCTACACCTCACTAAGTTGAGGTACACAGAAGATCATTAATTAACCACGGCCAGAAGCGTAGCATCTGGTGATGCCTGTTCATGGACCTCACTGGTGGCACTTTATTTTAAACTCTTTCGGTGGCCATCTACCCTTGGGGGTTCCTTTGAGGTCAAGATACAAAGCTTGTCATGGTGCTGACAAGTGATGATTGGTTACCAAGAATTGTGATCCTAGCCCTGGGCATAGGGAGAAAGCACAGCCAAACGTAGTAACTGAGGGAGAAATGCCCTAGGCGGGCCTTCTTTTGCTCTGTGTTCTTTAGTTTCTCTCTGGTGAGAACCAACTGGATGCTCTTAATGAAGAGGGCAACTGACAGAAGCTTGACAGGGTGACTGTTGATAGAGCAGCATCTCAGACAGCTCTTGGGCCTTCCTGAGACCCTGGTGACTTGCTGGAGGGGATGGATCACTGGATTCGTTCTCTGTAGATCTTTGTTTTGTGTTGTTTGTAAACCATAATGTCTAAGATAGGAAAACTGGCACTTTTGCCAGATCTTGCAAAAATCTATTTGCACAAAAAGACTAAAGGACAAGATAAAAAATAAGCCTCCTATTAGATAAGTTTATTTTCCTAAATATCTGCCTTGACTTTACTCAAAAGAGGGTCCATGTTAGTTGTCCACCTTGTGTACTCCTTCTTTCCCACTTTAGCATCTGCTTCTTCTAGTTCCTACAACCTACTTTTCTCTATCTCCAAGCTTGCCAATACTAATAACAAGAATAGCTCAGCAGATCAATGGCCATCTGTGGCTAAGATATACTCTCTTGAGGTGACATTTTCTTGCCACTTGTGGGTGTAACATATTTGTGTAGAAAATTTGTTGGTTATTACTACTTGTGTAAACCAGAACTCAGATATATCTGAACAGAAGGCATGATTTACTGGACACAGAAGCACTCAGTATCTACAGATTCTGCACCAGTCTTGGAAAGGCAGCACGGAGTTCTACAGTATAGAATTTACAGAAAGACACCAGGTCAAGTCTTAACTCAGCCACTTCCTAGTTTCTCTTATATCGTCTATACCAGCTCAAGAAGACCCCAATGTTTGTTCCAGTTAGCACCTAAAGATATTTCTATGCCAGTCTTCTGGGTCTTTACATATTTTGTAGATATGGGTTACTTTTTTTCTGTTTCCTGATATCTGACAACGACTGTTGGACAGAAACACATCTTTCTGGGGGGAAGGGGGAAGTATTTTTCCTACCACCAGTACCACAACGGCAATATTTCACTTTGGAGAAAGGCCAAAGACAACCATGTGTAATGCCAATTCTAAAAAGCCTGGGTTCTTTATATTTAAGATTTCTTTCTTGTGATTTAACTTGTTGCATATTCTGGAAACTCTCTTAAAGAAAGTATAGGATGAAGTGTTGTTTCTCTAGCCATGACTTTCCTGTGAGTGTCTACAACGCTTTGTCGTTGAACCAAGGGAGTTTCGTATCTTCTGCCAGCAGTTAATCTGTAAAATAATTCTGTCCAATTTGCTCTTGTTTTTTTCTTCTGTGAGGCATACCCTTACTATGTAGCCTAGGCTGGCTTTAAGCTCACACTCCTCCTACCTCAGCCTCTATGTACTGATTACAGGTGTGTATTGTCATGCCTGGTAATTTCTTAGTTCTTGTTCTTAGCATTGAGGAGAGTTGGGAGAATTTGAAGTGGACAAAGCACTAGGGCTGCAACACTTAACTGTCAATTTGACCTTGGGGAAGTCATAATAAGCATGTGAAACTCTGTGTTTTTATCATGCATGGCAAGATAATAGCACGTGCCTTAGCTGATTTGCTGTTTCCTGGAGGATCAAGCATAGCCATCCATGAGCAAATACCTTGAATACAAGGAATAAAAGCAGTTTATTAGAGAGATAAACAGCAATGTTCCTAGCACTCTGTGAGGCAGTATGCTCTTTCTAGTCAGATTTGGAGGACCACGCTGGCTGCAGAGTAGGCTCTAATGAGGATATCTCATTATTGCTGTTTGGTTTGCTTCTTATTAAATTTAACAATAATGTCCAATTAATTCTGTGTCCATTAAAATTTGAAATAATGATTTCAAAGAACAAATATGAGTGGATTGCACGGGATACTTCAAAATTGAAGAGAGATGTGTGTGTGTGTGTGTGTGTGTGTGTGTGTGTGTGTGTGTGTGTGTGAGTGATTTAATTGCTTAGAGCTCCTAATGAGGAAAGATCATGAGACTATGTCAGTCCATAAGAGGGAACTGCCACTCAGCTCAAAGGGATGCACAGTGCTCAGAAGTTCAAAACATCCACATCTGAGGTCAAGTTGTGTGGTATGGCATTAATAAAGTCATGTTAAATAAAGATCAGAGAGAAGGATTCTTGTGTATGTGCTCTGTATGTGTGCATGTGCATATATGTATATATAGGTGTGTAGGGCATGTGGGCATGCCACCAACAGGCATACGCACTGGTGAGGTGGAGCATACTTAAACCCTGGGAATCTCAGAGATTCCAGTCCAAAGGAGTGGAGCTGCTTCCTCTGTGCCTGCTCTGGGACATGTAACCAAGGCCCTTAACTGAGGTGACCATGGGCAGTCAGTCATGAACCACAGCACCTGGAGTCATTCCCCATGCGAGCATCACCAGAATCTTATCCCCAGCCAATAGAAAGCATTTACCCTCCAAATCCCATCCCACTCCCCAAGGTTCATATAATCCCTGTCCACATGGAATAAAGCCCACAAGTTATTTCACCGAGGAGCGTCTCAGAATAGCTTGGAGGAGGGCTCTCTCGCCTGAAGCACTCATTGTTGAATCTTGGACCTGCTTGCCTGGCCAGGCTCCTCTTGCTCACAGAGGCTCACATCAGAGCACTGGCTAATGCTACCACCATTGCTGCTGCAGCTGCAAGACTCAGGATGACCTGTATCATGCTGACTGCATGAACTTCTTTATTCCTTTTCTAAGAGCTGTAACACTCCCATAATCCCAGTATTCCTGGGCTGACTGGAGTCCTGTCGAATCTATTCACCCAGGATCTGCCTCACCCTCCTTGGTCTGGCACACAGCAACATCTGACAACCTGAAGAGAAATGCAGATTGCGGTCTCCCATCCCAGATTTTTGCCCAGCACCCCGCTGAGCCAGTGTATCAGTGGCATCCAGACATTGCCAGCAGAGAGGCAGAACATGGAACCACACAGGTGTGCATGCACACTCATGTACATACATGTAGGACTCAGAGGACAACACTTAGAGGTTGGCAACAGTATCTTTCTCTGCCATTCTCCATCTTATTCTTTGAAACAAGGTCCTCACTGGTTCCCATGTGGACCTTTTCAGCTTGAGTGACTGACCTGCAAGATCTTAGTATCCTTTTGTCTCTGCCTCTCAGTGCTGAGTTAGTACATGTGTGCATCTGTACCCAGCTTTAAAGTGGGTGGATGACTACATTCAGGTTCTGGTACTTACTGGCAAGTATTTCATTGACTGAGCCTCCTCCCCAGCCTTGTGGCTTGTTTTTGAAGACTCAAGTTTACCACTCAATGACTCATCCCATACGCTGAGTATAGCTGACCAAACTATACTAATCCTCTTCCAGTTCATTCATCAGTATCTGCCCTTGTCCTTCAGTAAAATAAAAAAATTAAAGACTCATTTCATTTACTTCATAGTCAAGAATACAGTGCATACTTTCCCCCCTCCTCAAAAATGAACACTGTAGCTGGAGCCCCCCTGGCTTTTTTACTTGCATCGCTTCTTATTGCCGTTAATTATATCTTTGTTCTAGTTTTTTTTTTCCACATCAACAGAATTTCTTGGTGATGGAGCTTATGAACTCTGGTTTGCTTGCCATGGTCCATAGGCACCGTGTGGCATTTGGGCTGTCATAGGCTCATTGCACTTCAGTTGAAGTTAAGTTGTTTAAAAGAAAGGTTGCTAGGAAAGAGGATACTCTTCTCACTCAAGGGAGGGGAGGGGGCTGCAATGTGTTGGCCTAGAGAAGGCACTAGAGAAATACAAGGGAACCAGAGTGTCACAGTGCTGGCTTTGGCTGCAGTCCAAGGTGAATAATTGCATCCTGTCTATGGAAAGCCCCCCTGCAGTTCCAATCAGATTGGATACTTAGTTTAATTTCTTAGCTAAAGCCTTTGCATTGAGGAGCAGAGACTACATGTAAGCAATCTGTACTGGGCCACTGACCAGTAGCAGCTTCATGTAAGGAGTGGGTCACTGACAAGTAGAGGCTGTGCTTAAGGACTGGATAAAGAGCCAGGGAGCTGAAGAAAGGATGTAGAACTTCAACAATTCTCTTTAGCTCCCTCCTTCCCCACCTCCAAAGTCATACATCAGCCCTTGAGAGAGAGAAGAAAACCAGGGGTAAAGATCCTTGCAGAAACCAACATTGTAGTTAAACAACCACCATTCTTAGAAGAGATGGGAGTATAGTTATCTGGTGAACCATGACCCCTGCAGACGCATTACATGTTTGGAAATCATGGCCTCCCACCAATTGACGTTTGCCTAAATTATTTAGACACCCCATCTCATTCAGGTCACATTGCTCTGAAAGAGATTGAAGACGGGAGGTGGGGAGCTGGACTCTTTCGCCCTCACAGCTTCCTTGTTACTCTTAGGTCCATTAAGAACAAGCTCCTCCATGATTTCCTCCTTCTTGGCCTATAATGAAGTCAAACAGACTCTGATTGTCATCAATAATTAATGAGTCCGATGGTTCTCAGCCTCTCCAGGCCATTTGGCAGATGGCATCGTCGATTTACTATTGTGCCTGCCATTCTGGAAGCCTCTCAAAGTGGTTTATGTTGTGAAATCTAGTTACAAAAGGCTTTGCACTTTGGGTGATCTCTGGGTTTTGACATTCTCTGTGACTTTTTCTTCCTGTGACTATAGAAGAGGAATAGGCAAGCTCTGTTGACAGAGTTCCTAACAACACCACTACCAACAACACAAATCTATGTATTTACAGCCAGTGAGAAAATAAGCTGGAAAAGACAAATGGCAATGTTGGAAGGCAATAGGCGCCCAGTGACCCAATATTAAAAAGAAAGATTTGTTCTGAAGCTTGAGTAAAGAATACTATTGAGCCAAACATTGAAATCTTATAAGCTTAAACATCTTTTTTAGAGTCTAAGTGAAGATAAATGGTTCATGTATTAGGAAGGGTGGATTAAGTCTAGGTAAGTATTTGAAATCAAAGTAACTTGAGTGATGTGTCTGGTGTGTGTGTGCGCATGCTTCTCTCTGTGTACGCACGTCTGTGTCTTTTTGTACTCACATTTGTGTGTCTATTTCTGTGTATAAGTGCACAGTGTCAGCCCACATGTGTATGCCTTTCCTTGGGGAAGATCTTTACCACAATTATTATCATCAGGGAAGACAGACCAGAGCTGGGATTCTATGTGACTTTTCTTAAATTAACTGAGTATGAGAAGGAGAGGGGTTAAGGTGAGGTGCTCAGTGGAATTCGCCAAACATGCATTCATGTGAGACAAAAGGTTTGTCATACACACAAAGAATTTTAAGGATAAAGCTTAGGCTCAGTACAACAAACTATTTCCTTCCCTAACCTGATTAGAAAAAACCAAAGAATATCACCTAAAAGTTTTTTGCTTGTAGCTATTATCGTTCAAAACATGGGCCAAAACTGCCCCTTAAAATGATGCACATTTTTATTGAAATGCTTATACAGTATCTTTCAGGAAAAGAATTAAAAAAAAAGCAGGTCCAAGAATGGCATTTCTATGCACAGATCCCATCCCCCAGGGAACAGGGAAAATCCCAGGGTCTCAGATACTTCTCCTTATGTCCAGAGCTCTTGCTTAACATTACCGATAGTTGGCTTTCCACTAAGAAGCTGAATTAAATTGCAAGTCCTGGCTTTGTATGAGACTATGTTTTTACACTGCAGTTGCTTCTCGTGCAGTTCAGAATGTCTGCAAGGTTTGACATGCTTAACCTTTCCCTTTAGGAGGATATCTTTATTCACCTTTGCTAAAGCAGGGTTCCTTGGTGTACCTCTTTTAACACAGTTGCGTCCTAGAGTAGACAAAAGGCCCACTTCAACACAGAATGGGACCAAGAAAGCTGGTTTGTGAACATCTCCAGCTTTAAGTACATAAAAATCCATGAGCAAGCATAAGCAAGCTGTGTTCATTCTTTCCATAGCTGAGAACTTGCTAACTAATGAGAGTGTTTTGGTAAAGGTGTGTCTTTCAGAAGAGCAGGGATCACCTTAAAAGATGTACTGTGCACCCAAGTGAAACAAAACCAAAACATTGCAAGAATCCCCTCCTTGTTTATAACCAGGTATAAGATTCCGGCCAGGAGATTATCTGTGTCTGTGTCTATGATGTGCATGTGTATATGTATGTGTGTAACACACACCCACACACACACAAACACACACACACATACACACACACACTTCACATAACTCCATCAGGATTTTTTGTTGTTGTTGTTTGTTTGGTTTGGTTTTTTGAGACAGGGTTTCTCTGTGTAGCCCTGGCTGTCCTGGAACTCACTTTGTAGACCAGGCTGGCCTCGAACTCAGAAATCCGCCTGCCTCTGCCTCCCGAGTGCTGGGATTAAAGGTGTGCGCCACCATTCCCAGCTAACTCCATCAGGATCTTGACTTGCTAACTCTGTCAACTGCACACCTGTAGAAACAACAGGCTGAACCTCCCTCAGTGGTCACCAAGCATGACTCCTTCAAGGACAAGCACAACTGAATTGTCTGTAGATTGTAGCTGTCAGGTGATTGAGAGGGTACATTAGGGAGTTCACGTGATTTATGAATGTGGGCACCTCCTTCTTCTTCTGTCTTCTGCAGCTTGGCCATTAACATGAAATTGCAGATCAAATTGTCTATATGGAGTGATAATGTTGTCAGTAAACAGAGAGAATGAAGGCATTATGATTTAGGCATGCTACTGTAGAGATGAAATAAATCATATGCTCATGGGTTCTCGATAAGGCTTTCTGTCCCTACATTCATTTATTTTCTTGAGAATGAAGCATCAATAAAGTAAAACTTGAAAAATAAGCATATAGATGTTCTTAGTCACTGTTCAAAATTGCCTGAAATGTTTCCTTTAATTATTAATATATTACTTAATGTTAAAAATCCTAAAAGACAAGAATATTTAAATCAATCATAACTTTACCGTCTGGAAATAATGAATATCAATGTTTTGAGGTAATAGTATTTAGTTATTAACGTTAGTTTTGAAGTATGTACATTTATAGCACAAATAATTGGACTCAAACTGTAAAGATGGTTTTGCGCCTTCTATCTTTGAAGGCAGTAATACAACAGGAGCGCTTTGTCAGTTTGCTTCAACTCATTAGCAAAATCATTGCTAAGGGATTCAGGGAAGGGGATTTATTACAGGACAGAAACATGTTTTATTTTGTCCCACTAATTTTAAGAGGTAGAAAAAGTGGCTCTTTTTGGAATGAAGTAGGAGGCTTTGAGTGTGTGGGATATGTGGGGACCAGATGAGGCCATCAGTCAATGTGTATTGTTGATGTGGGTACAGTCATGTCAAGACCTCAATGTGGGTACCTCAATGTGGGTACAGTCATGTCAAGGACCTCAATGCCTTAGACCAGTGGGAATGGCGATGTTTTCCCTTGAGCCATGCTCAGAGAATTGGTGAAGCCTTCTTTTGATTGGCTAGTACACGCAAAAACTAGCAACCAGAACTTCCTCCTCCCGAGTCCCGAGTCACTACAGCCTAAGACTGCACTCCTCAGAAATCTCCCACAGAGACTCAGAAACCCCTCCTCTTTGTGCTGTATAAAATAAATGCCCCAAGTTTTGAGTTTTGTGGGTTTTATAGTAGGTGCTCTACATAGGAGCAAGCACAGCCTACCTGATTCCAGTTTTTCTCTCTGTGTGTGTCTGTCCTTTCTTCATCACCCCAGGCAGCTTTCTAGAACCAATCCATGCAGGATATGGCAGAGAAGGACAGTAATTAATTCAATATATTAACTGTCTATCACATACAAAGTCATGTGTTGATTCTGGAGCAAGCAGTAAGCATGGTCCTCAAAAGAGAGTTCACAGTTGATGGTGTTGCTTTGCAGTCATACTGTAGACACACTTCATTCATTTGATCTTCTAACACATGTTAGAAATAGGTGCTGTTTTGATGCCCATTTTATAAATAAGGCTCCCAGAATTTAAGCGTCTGTATGTAAGTACCTATTTAAGTTGCTGAGTGACAGAGTTTTTTTTTTTTTCTTTCTCTCCCAGCCCAGTGTTTTCCTGTATATCTTTCTGTCACAGAATCCACATACCTTGCTAACCTAGCATCCCTTCCAGAGTGGGTTACTTCCTCCTTTCTGCTATTATTTATTTATTTATTTATTTATTTATTTATTTATTTATTTATTTTTGTTGACTCTGGCTACTCTGCTACATGGAGGAGGAATGGCTGTATTCCACTTTCTTTGGTATTCATTCACAATATTCTTACTGTGTTCTCAATTTCTAGGTTTTCCTATGAAAAGTGTACAGCATCTACTGGAATGGCCAGAGGGAACAGAAAACAGTAGCTGTCATGACGGGAAATAATTCAGAAGAGGAAGGAAGACAGAGGAGTGGAATGGGAGAAGGAAGTGAGAATCAGGCGTGGGCAGCTAGATAGCCAAATAACAGAAGTTAAATCACTAAGAAGGAGACTGATGTAGAGGTTGGGGAAGTGAATGGCAAAGAGAGATAGTGAGAAGGAGGAGGACAGCTGCTTTGGGCTACCTCAGCATTCTGAGCTGTGGGTTATTCTGTTATTATATTTTAATGGATTTTGGCTCTTTTTCTTTCTCTCTCATCGCATTAGTGTCACCATTCAGATGAGAAAGAAAAATAAAAGGAAAAAAGGAAAGAAAATGGTAGTAGTCATTTTAAGAAGAAAAGAAACCACACACATATAGAGAAAAATTACCAGATACCAGCACAAGGATGTAAGCATTCAGCCTTTCCTGAGGGCTTCTCTGCCAGCTAAACCAGAGCTGACCAAGCAGAAGGGAACCCACTTGGAAGGCCTGGGAAAGGGTCAGAAGTGAGAGGTCAGAGACCAAGGAGGAGCTAAAACATCCTTTTAGACTGAGTAGGCTAATTGCAGCTGGCTGAGAACATCTACCAGCCTTGGACTCCTCATGAGGAGAGCTGTTTCCAGTTAGAGCAGGTGGAAGGGGAGCCAGAGAAGAGCCAGGATGGTCTTACCATCTGAATGTTTGGCGGTTGTCACCAATTTCTCCTTCTCTGACCTCTCTGCAGATAATGTTATTACCGCGTTTATGTTTCTCTTGCTAGACACTTTTGTTACTTGCTAAGCAATCTTATGCATCTCACAAGATGCCTTCTATCTGTGAGAAGTCAACCGCCACTATCACCCCCCCCATACACACACACACACACACACACACACACACACAGACACCACATACACACTGAGAGACAGAGACAGGGAAGAGAGAGAGAAAGAGGGGGCAGAGGGAGAGCGAGAGGGAGAGGGAGAGAAAGAGACTGTAATGACTATTCCTGGTTGTCAATGTGACTATAGCTGCAATGAACTACAAAATAGAATTGGAGGGTACTCCTGTGATCAAGATCTTACAGCTAAAAGACACAAAATTTTCACCTGGATCTTGGCATGGAGATCTTGAGGCATAGTGGCTATGAAAAGCTTAGACCCAGGAAAGGTAGTATACATATTTAATCCTAGGAGAAAGAGGCAAGGGGATCTCTGAGTTCAAAGTCAGTCTGGGACAAAGCAAGTCCCAGATCCAGGTATATAGTACATATCCTTAATCTGGGACACACCTTCTGCTGGAAACCTACATAAGGTCATTGGAAGAAGGAAGATTCACTCTTCTTCGACTGCTTGCACTTACTTGCCAGCCAATCTGTTGGAACCAACTTCTACAGAAGAACAGCTCAAACAAATATCCTCATAGGACTGAGCAACTACTAGATTCTTGGACTTCTATCCACAGCTGCCCATTGTTAGATTAGTTAGACTACAGACTGTAAGTCATTACAGTAAATTCCCTCAATATAGAGAGATATCCCATAAGTTCTATGAATCTAGAGAACCCTGACTAATACACACACAGAGAGACAGAGACAGAGACACAGACAGATAGAGACAGTAAGGCAGTGAGGCAGAGACAGAAAGATGTGGGCAATGGACACTTGAAAAATGCCCAAGAGGGCCATGTGTTCTCCTTCATGTTAAAGTCTAGCTCTCTGTAAATAAATCATCAGAGAGTAAGCAGAATCATAAGCTTTAATTTTAGATATAATAGCTTTTGAATATACAAGGTTATTTACAGTTTTGCTATAATCTACCATCAATGTGTACACGATGGTAATTATGATGATGAGATGTATGTCCTGTTCAGAATGTGCCAGGATCTCTCCTAAACATGTTATAGATACTATTCCATGTATTTTTTACAACTACCCTAAGAGTTACATGCTCCAGAGGCTATTGTTTCATGAGAGCATCAGTGAAGTCCTGGATATTATATCTTGACCCAGCTTCTAAACAATACTGGAAGACATTAAGAGGCTGAGCAGGATAGTGATTGTACTGGCTGGTTTTATGTGTCAACTTGACACAGGCTGGGGTTATCACGGAGAAAGGAGCTTCAGTTGGGGAAGTACCACCATGAAATCCAGCTGTGGGGTACTTTCTCAATTAGTGATCAAGGGGAAAAGACCCCTTGTGGGTGGGACCATCTCTGGGCTGGTAGTCTTGAGTTCTATAAGAGAGCAGGATGAGCAAGCCAGGAGAAAGCAAGCCAGTAAGAAACACCCTTCCATGGCCTCTGCATCAGCTCCTGCTTCCTGACCTGCTTGAGTTCTAGTCCTGACTTCCTTCAGTGATGAACAGCAATGTGGAAATGTAAGCTGAATAAACCCTTTCCTCCCCAAACTGCTTCTTGGTCATGTTGTATGTGCAGGAATAGAAACCCAGACTGAGACAGTGATCAATCTAAAGTATGTTAAAGGGTATGATATGTGGTGTTAAGGTCAGGGACAGAATGTAGTCTTGATAACAGAGGTGAGAACTTATATCAGCTTGAATAAAGGTATAAGCAGTATAGCAGTTGATGAAAAGTGCTCCCAATTTCAGGAGTTCAGTGGCAAATAACGTTGTGGTAGATTAGCTGTAAGAAGAAAGAGGGAAGTCACAGATAGAAACTTGGATCCTATCTGAGAAATTAAAAGGTAAGTCATCTTATTTTTTTCATTATGAGCAGAACTACATTAAGAAGGATAATATGGATGTCAGCTCTGGGCACATTAAACTAAGGTGTTTATAAAATATCCAGAATGTAGCATTTAATGTTTAGTTCTGCTATAGAGACTTGAAAATCATCACATGACTGTACTTCCAGTTATAAGATTAGGTCACTAAGGGAGAATCTGGAGAACCAAAGACAAAATTCTGCATCTTCAAACATTCAGATGTTTAGAAGTCAGGAAATGAAAGAAGGGCCAGAAAAGAAGACAAAGAAAGACCTACAACTGAGGTCAGAAGAATATCAACAACTTAGAGTCCTTGTAGTCAGTGAAAAAAAAATCAACAGAAAAGATGTGATTGCCTCTAAAGAACACTGGTAAGACATCACAATGTGAGGTGGATTCAACCAAATGCTAGGAGCTATGGGCAGAAGATGTGAAAACCCAATTTAAGAAGAAATAGAAGGAAGCAAAAAACTGGAGACAGGAAATAAGCCATTGTTTCAGAGAATTACAGTATAAAATGTGTTCGAATGAGGCAGTAAGTTGACAGAAATGTGGGTATCCAGACTTTCTGCTAAATAGGAAAAGTTACACTTATCCCATGTCCACAGAATGGTCCCAGAGAAGAGAAAAGAGGAATGGAGAGAATTTCTGTTGAGACATCCTTGAGTTGGGACAGGTAATGAGGATTGGTGAGTGTGTAAGGTGCTGCTTTTGGCAATAGCACAGAAAGGACCCAATAATAAGGGCTGAGATGTGGATAGATAAAGGCTATGAAACTTCTCTTGTTTCTTTTAGAGAAATAGATACCAAGATTATCAAGTATGAATAAAGAGTGGAAAGGAACCGCTAAGGAATAGATAAATTATAATGTTAACTGATCTTTTGATTTTTATTTCTGTGTTTGATAGTGCATAGTAGAAAAATCACACCAAATTCAGCGTTTGGAAGTCTTCAACACCATCAGTCATAACTTCTGTTTTCTCATACTTCAAGTGCTTCTCCAGTGTACACCTACGAAGTGTACTGCATTCTGATTCAATTCTGGTGTTGTTTGCTTAGAGTCAGAGTAAGATTCCACACTATAAGGGCTCAGTGATATAACACAGCATCTCACTTCAGATGGCAGTCACTAATCTGGGCTTTTCAACTAACTAAGTGGATGGAAATAAAAGAAACCCATGACCCTTATTGGTTATACCCACTAGATCATTTGCTAAAGTGGTTCTAAAACCACAAAGGATCTTGACTTATGCTTAGCAATTCATTAAAAAAGACATTCCAAAGCATATAGATGTAAGGCAAGATGGCAGTGATACATTGGGCAAAGTAGGGGTGTGGGGGGTGGTATGAAGCTTGCAAACTCTCAAGGGCATGACCCTCTACACTCTTCTACCTGTTTGGCAATGAGGAAGTTCTCCAAACTCAGTCCTTTTCCATTTTACAGAGGCTTCATAATGTAGGCATTACTGGTGAAATTGTTGGTGATTGATGATCAACTCAGCTTTTAGTCCCTGTGCCCCTCCAGAGACACAGGACTGACAATGTTCTAATGACAAGGTTGGTCCTGCTGCCAACTTCCTCCATTCTGAAGCTGGCCTCCTCAGCATATGAGAAGTCACATTATCACTCAGAGACTGAGATTCCTAAGATTTTTAAAAGAGATGTATTCCAGGAATGGAGCAAAGAACGAGTTGTATTTTTTCTTATAAATCACAATAATTATTTTATGGCATGGAATATACCATAGAAAATAAGTGTGATGATCTTCCCTGTTTAGTCAGATGCATTTTGGATTCTTCCCCAATGGCAAGCATATGTAGCTGACATATTGTGTTGCCGTTCACTGCGTGCCATCAGCTTCTTATAGGACCCAAGTGTGAAGCCTATGAGTTTGCTTGAATCACAGGAGGGCACAGAAAGCTACCTCTGCAAAATGCTCTTAGGGGAAAGGGCCTCTGGGGTCTGGGTGTGGGAACTACAGAGCATTTGCTTGGTTCTCGATCTTTTAAAAACATTTTTGGGGGGGTCCAGTTTGAATTGAGCATTTCCTATTTGAGAATCCTGTGGATTCCACGATGGTGAGTGTGAAGCATAGCTTAAACAGAGATGTAAAAGGCTGCAGAGAAAAGGGAAAACTGAGAACAAAATGTATTTCAAGGAGACGCTGCTGGGAGCAGCTGCTACTGCATTTTAAAGAGCCACTTATTTTAATTGAGGGGGCAATAGAATAATAATACTGTGCAATAATGATGTGCTTTTCTATGAGACGCTTGGAGACCTCCCCATGCATGATGCAATGTGATCCCACAGGGCAACCAAACTGGACTGGGTGGATCTGCCTGCTTTGCCCTATGAACAGAAGTAGTTCATAGAGTTAGCATGCATTTCCCAAGAATACTTTGAGAAATATCTCTTTCTAGACCCCAGAAATATCCATCTGAATGAGTGGCCATATAAATGGAAAGACTGTTGGGTGTGACCCTTTGCTTCAAAAGGAGAAAGTAGACAGGAGATCATTCAGCTATGTGTGCAAACATGGTCCCCAGGAATAGGTTGACAGGGCAGAGAGATATCAGAGACCAGGACAAGAGAAGAGTCTTCTCAAAGTGATGTTGAACATGGACCTCAAGCAAGAAGGTCGCTTAAAATGTAAAAGGTTAGAATTTGAAGTGAGCAAAACAACCTCTACAGTAACTTAGGTCTGGCTCACGCTTTTTTTTTTTTTTTTTTTTGGCTCTTTGGAATCTGTTTCCAAAGTGTTTTCTTCTAGGTAGGATTTCTAAGAGGTGGCTGGCACATGGACAAATCAATGTAGTCAACCTGGGGTGGGGACGGGGGAGGGGGTGGACAGAGAATTAGGTGGACAGGTCTTAAAAGCCATCATCTTGGTTTCAAGGCACAAAGCAGTTTTCTTCTCTCATGAGGTAAAATCAGAATTGATAACAATGGTAAAATGATTTCCTTTCCAAATTATTGAAGGCAAATGCTCCTCAAATATTAATCTGTGTAGGAATCACTTGGGGCTTTTGTTAAAATGAAAGCTCTGACATAGTGGGTCTGGAGTAGATTTCAAGATTTTGCATTTTTTAATTTTTTTTTTTTTTTTAGAAGCAAGCAGGTGAATGTGCTGTGCTTAGAAGACCACACTGTGAGGGCTGGAGGAGAAGCAATTGCCTAGCTCTCCACTGTTGTGTTAACTCAATTTCCTCCCCTACTGATTGTTTGGTTGTATATTATCTTCTCTCAAGGAGAATTCATTTGCATGAGGTATTTTTAGCGGCAAGGGTCCTCTTGATGAAGCATTAAGTAGGAACTTTTCCTTTTACCAAGGGATGGCATTGGTTTCTAGGGATCACATCCTCCCAGCCTTTTATCAGCTTCTTCCTAGTGGTGGCATGACTTTGGGTGACCTTCAAAAGGTCAAATCCTCTCTGGCCCTCAGGTGTTCATGTATAAGAATGAGATGAATGATCCTTGCCTTGTTTATGTGACAGAATGGTGGTAGTCATGTTAGTTGACGGATGTGAGATTGAGAATATATCCTAAAGTACAAAATATGTCCTTTGATGACAGTCACCTTACCTGCCTGTTATCTGTAGCCAGTATTGAAAGTTTAGGCCCCATTTTGAATGGAAGCATTGGTGCATTTGACTTCGTACTGTGTGATGTAAACATTAGGCAGAATGCTTGTCACTGTGGGCTGGAATGCTTGTGTACCCAGACTTACCAGGCTCACTTCTTCCCATTCTGACCTCTGTTGTTCTGACCTTTTTCTCTGAGCTCACAGTCCATCACAACCTCGTACCCACATTCAGGGAAGGCTAAATCCTGTTGAATGATCCCTGCTGGGGAAGCTATCATCTTCGAATCACGAGCATGGCTAAGCCTTTCCCCTATGTGCTTCCTTACTATGCCAGAATATTAAGTATCATTTACATTTCTGAGATGAGCGCTTGCATCACTGGCCCTGGCTCCCACAGCCAATGAGCACTGCCACAGAACTGGGTACACCTGGTTTCTAAGGCTGACTGGATTTCACCATGACAAGCTGTTGCCTCTGGTATATGCTCTAGGACTGTCTTCATGGAGTTCTGGTGAGGTACCCTGACTAGAAGCCTTGCTTCTGGTGGTCATATGGGAAGGGGACAGTGACAATGCAAGTGAGGACAGGTGGCCCAGTTGTGAAGGTTCGGAGATGCTCACCTCCATATCCTGAGGCCTAAAACTGAGGAATAAGAGCAGGCCTCCAGCTTTTCAGTGACGGGGAGAGAGCAGTGGGTCCCCTTAGGGGATTGCCAGCTGTCACATACAAGGAAAAGAAGAGCTAGAATCAGGTGAGAGAGAGAGGTGACCCCACTCCTGTATAAAGAGAGAGAAAGAACAAGCCAGAAGGAAGAGTTTAGGGGAGCACATGCAAATGGATTCCCTAGGGAAGGCCAGGGCAGGCAGGGCTGCTCTTCGTATTTATCTTCCTAAGAGTGGTCTCCATCCTCACCAGGATATCTGTATTTGTTAGGCCCATGCATTTGTCTTCCTCCTGCAAGTATGCTTTGTGGGATGTGTTTTATTCACAGTAATTCTCCAAAGTGTTATTTCTGTGATTTATTGCCCCGTGGTGTTTATCTTACCCTCCAAGTTTTGCCTTTCCTTCAACTATGGTCTAACATTTTAGAGTTTGACTTTCTGTATTCCTACATGAGGAAATTTATCTTCTTTTCATATTTATTCCAGCATTTGTCTTGTTCTCCCAATATGTTTCATTCTCAGAATTTATCTCTCTTATTTGGAAAATATGTCTCAGAATACAGTCTTTTCTTTTCCCTATTCAGTCTTTATTTGTTTAATATTTTACATCTTTTCTGTGTTTTCTGAACTTGGGCTTCCTGAAGGGGTATTTCTCTTGGGTGGAAAAGTCCTGACTGTTTGCAGCAGAGGCAGGCATGGTGCAAACTGGTTTTTTGCTTTGCCCACCTCAATTTTTCAGTTCATACAAATGGGGGGTATTAAAAGCCCCAGAGATAAAGGTGATCTCTGCTTTGTCTCAGAATAGCTTTGAAACTGGGAGAGAATGAATATTTAGTTTGAAGGCGATAAAAGAAACATTCTGCTGTAGATACAGCCCGTTTTTTCATTTTTCTTATCAGCTTTGTAAGGAGGGCAGGCCTACTTGAGCCATGTTTCTCTAATTCTCTTTTTGACAGATCTAGACAGCTAGAGGTTCCTGAGCAGTGACTGCAGTTACAAAGTGAGCTTCCTTTCACCTTTTAATGAGCATGCAAATAGACCCACTGAAATCGCTCTTTCATCAAAAGTGATGGGAGTACCGATGGCAGCCATTAACATTTGAATATTATATCTATAGTTACTGAGCATGTACGTCCTCTTCTTTGGTGCTCATGCAAACCAAGTCGGTTAGAATTATTGTCCCATTTTCTAGAGGGAACCTGAGACTCAAGGAGATTGTGTAGGGCTGAGTGTAGCTGAGTGGTCAAGGGCTTGTCTAGCAGGTATGTGACCCTGGGTTCAAGCCCCAGCACCATAGACACACAAAAGGAGGGTTAAGTAATGACTAGTAAGCAGAAAATGAGCACTGGGATGGGCTTACTGACTGTCTAGCTTTGTGTCTTTTCCAATATCACAAGGTCTTTAGTATTGGATATACAGTTATGAGTCATTTCTCATGCATTAGACTTTCTTTTGTATACGTCATTTTCTATTCCTCTGTCTATGTTTACCCTCAGTTGCCTCTGGCCATACTCTCTAGCCTAGCAACCTTTCCTAATGCCCATGACTACTGCCCATGACTACTGCCCATGACTAATGCCCATGACTGCCAAGATGGCTGCAGTGGGTGATGGTGGCTGTTGCCTCCTGTCATCATTCATTTCTGACCTCTTTTCAAGCTCTCCATTCTTTAATACTTCCTTCCTTCCTGGTTGTCTGGAGGAGGGAGTCTTAAATTTTTTCCACTCCTAATTCATTTTCACCCAAGGAAAGCTTGCATGGCAACCAGCCTTAAAGAAATTTATTCTGAAACAATTATTTAGTATGTAGGTAATCTTGCCACTTATGTATGATGGAAGCATATTTGCATATTAATACAATTTTTGTACTTTTTTTCTTTTTTAAACTTTTAAAATTAATCATTTTTTTCCTTTGTGAGACAGGGCCTCACTCTGTAGCTTTGGCTAGCCTAAAATGATGCAGAGCGGGCTAGCTTTGAATTCACAGCAAAAGGCCTACTTCTGCCTCCCAAGTGCTGGTACTAAAGGTATCACCATGACTTGTAAACCGCCTGCGGCCTATGCTAACTGGGTTCCTGAATGGGAGGCCGGAGCTGTATGGGAGTAAATGGTGAAAGAAATAATGGAGGCCAAGACAAAGTTCTCTGTTCAAGGCCCCCCAAGTTTCCTGAGAGTCTATGCTTATAAAGAGGGTAGGCCCATCCCCTGCCAGTCCATTCTTGCCTGAAGAGGATGTGCAACGTGCAGGATGTGTCTCCAGAATGTCTCAAGGGTATCTCAGCAGGCAGCAGGATTTTGGAGTACAGCGGCAGTTGACATAACAATTGAGCCTACTAAGTCTGAAGGCTACATCGCAGGTGATCTCATATTCAGTGGCAGCAAAGTCTGAATCAACCTGCTTTAAGGCTGAGGAAGGCTACAATGTCTAGTCAATACTTGTTTATTTTTATAAAAAGAGTTAAATCTTGGCTTATTGTCTGATATTGCAGGATAGATATACAGCACCTTTAATATTTTCAATGTTGATGAATATTTTTATAGGAGGAACAGAAAGGTCCTGTTGCCAGGGTGGTGGCTGCTCCTGCATACATGTTGGTAAACAGTGATTGGAGCTGTGTAGCCAAGGAGGCAATTTCCATGTGAGGACCTAATTGAAGACTACATACTGCATGAGAGCCTAAAGGTTGGTTACACAGACAATGCTAGCCAATAGAGATCTGCCATTGGAAGGTAAGCTTGCTTAGTACCAATAGGATGTGGGTAGAGGGAATATAGGGCACTCCCAAAGAATTAATAAAGGAACTTGCATTTTTTTATGGTTTTAGAGCTTTATTGTAGAATGGCAGAGAGAAAGAGAGAAGATAAAAGAAAGAGAGGGGTCAACCATAGCCACAAGGTGAGACGGGGGAAGGGACAGAGAGAAGGAGGGCTAAAGATGATAGTAAGAAAGGTAAGAGCTTAAGAGCTTGCTTCTGCATTCTTACCTGCTCCAAGAATCTGTGCCTTTGATTCTACTTTCTCACCCAGTGACACCAGGCAGGATGGAGGACTCAGCTAACATATTTTATTTGATTTATTTTGTTTTATTTTATTTTATTTTATTTTATTTTATTTTATTTTATTTTATGTATGTGATTTCTTTGCCTGCATGTATATATGTTCACTGTGTGCATTTCATGTCCCAGAGGCCAGAAAAGAACATTATATTCATTAAACTGAAGTTATAGGTTATGAGGTGCTGTGTGGATGGTGAAAACTGAACCTTGGTCCTCTGCAAGAGTGATGAGGGCCTTTAACTACTGAGCCATCTTTCTGGCCCTGATATTTGAATTTTATCATTTGAAGCACACTGCTTCAGTACATACACTCTTTCCTTTAACTTATTTTCTACCTTCCCACTTGTTTCCTATCAACTTCCAACCTCCTTCCCCTTCCTCCTCCCTTTCCTTCTCCTCCTTCAAATCAAGTAGCTCCAGCTAGTGCTGCCTATATGTACATGGGTATGGGAAATCTATTAGAACATAGTTAGTTGCTACTAACTAGAAATAAATAATAGATAGATAGATAGATAGATAGATAGATAGATAGATAGATAGACAAACGCTCTCCCAGAAACTATTCTCTGCCACTATCTCCTCTGTAAGAGATGGGCCTGGAGTTCATCACTCCATCTGTGCCAAGATTTTGGCTGGCTTGGTCTTGTGTAGTTCATCACTGCAATAGACATGCTGTGTCTAGAAGACAGAATTTCATGGCTGTCATTTCATGTAGGAGCCTCAATCCTCCAGCTCTTAAATACTTTCTGCCTCCTCTGCAGGGATGTTTCCTGAGTCTGGCATGAGGGTGGGGGTACTATACATGTCTCTTTAAGGCTGAGCTCACAGTTCTTCTTCTCACCATTTTGATTGGTTACCCATCTCTCCACTAACTGCTGTCCACTGTAAAAGGCATTTCTCCAACCAAGGTTGAAAGTAGCCCAGGTCTATGAGATCTATGAATATAAACATAAATATTTAGATGTTAACTTGACACCATGGCCATTTTAGTGCAATTCAAGACTGAAGGAGAAGATAGGAAATGTCATTCACTGCTATTCATTCACTTTAATTGAAAGAACAAGGGTGCTGGAGAGACAGCTCGGCAGTCAAGAACATATACTACTCTGAAGTGCATCCAAGTTCATTTCCTAGTACCACCACATCAATCATCTCACAAAGGTAGTCTAGTTGCCACAGCAAAGGTCTGTGCACACATGTTTTAACATGCATAGTCACGCACCAGGGAAATATGACACCTCTGGCTTTGGTAGGCACTAGCATTCTTGTGGAGATATACACATTCAAACTCACACACATACATATAATTAAAAAAAGAATCTAAAAAAAAAGGGTAAGTTCCTTGAGACCCAAGGTATCCAGAGGGTTCTTTGAAATTGAGGATTGGCAGGTGGGAAATAAACTAGGCTGTGGTTTTGGGGTAATATAGATGTCAGATTTTATGTGTCAAAATTTTTTTTTGTTTCCAAATGAATTCAATTTAAACACACTTGGGCAGTATGGGAAAGTTACTTGGTCATTATGAGACTATGGATAACACATGCCAAAGCCTAGATGCTGACTGGGCTCTTCCTTTCATCATGTTTCTT
Source organism: Mus minutoides (assembly GCA_902729485.2). NCBI lineage: Eukaryota > Metazoa > Chordata > Mammalia > Rodentia > Muridae > Mus > Mus minutoides. The sequence goes on along the minus strand of LR749684.1, from coordinate 652,398 downwards.
TATGAATGTCACTTCCAATTTTTCATACTAGCTTTCTCCATGAGGCCAGATCCATGGCCACGGGCTCTGCTAATGCTGTGTCTTCTTATCTCCCCCACCAGACTTGAAGAGAATCTCTTTCCTTAAATTAATTTCCAAAGGCCCCAAAGAAAGATTCTAATTGGCTTGGCTTGGGTCACATCATCAACTCTGTGGCCCTGAGCATTCAAAATCATAGTCAGCCAGGGGTGGAGTTTCTAAATAGTCCCATCAGAGAAGCAAAAAGTACTGTAGAAAAAAAAAACAAACCACTTATTCTCCATTGTACATATGAAGGAGAAAAGTTTGTTTACTGAATGACATATGCTTATTAAGATGGAAAAAATTACTAATAATGAAGAAAATATTTCATACTAGTCAATTCTATTCTTTCCTATAGTTAGCCCAGTAACTTGGAAGTCAAGTCTGTAACTTCCACGTTTCCATCACACTGCATGGTGATCTCCTATACAGAAGACTGTCTTCCTATGACTGCTGAGCTCTTTCATCTCAGAAACCAATTATATCTTTAATTCTGAGGCCAACTGGATCATAGAAAAACAGTAGAAAAAAATTTGCCAATTCATATATAAATAGGGAAGAGAGAAATGAAGAGAAGAGAAGGGATCTTTATGTGCATATTCCTCACCACCCAGTGGTGGCAGATGATCCACGATACAAACAGGATCTGTGATCCAAACAAATATGATCCATAATACAAACAAATCCAACTCAAGGCAGAAGAATCAGGGCCAAACGAATTATAAAACATCTCTCTACGGTGCAGAAGTATTTTGTTCTTCTGAGGAGGATTAGATTAAGCTTCATAAGGAAGCCCACCTTTCAGGCTTTCCGTAGTATCCTGCAAATTATGAGATGGCTATCTAATTGTTAAACAACAGATAGGAGTGTTAATGGCAACTGATTTATTAGATGAAGGGTTTTTTTGTGACTTAGAAAAGAAAAATTGTGTAAGTTCAGAAGTCCAAGGAAAGTCATCCCCCCCCTCCAACCTTCATAGAAATATCACACACACACCATACAAAGGAGAATTGGCCCTTTGATGAAATGTGATCAGATCATTAGGAGTGTATTTTGGCTTAGTGTATGTACTGGCTAGTTTTGTGTCAACTTGAGACAGGCTAGAGTTATCATAGAGAAAGGAGCTTCAGTTGGGGAAATGCCTCCATGAGATCCAGTTGCAAGGCATTTTCTCAATTAGTGATCAAGGGCGGGGAGGTCCCCTTGTGGGTGGTGCCATCTCTGTGCTGGTAGTCTGTTTCTATAAGAGAGCAGGCTGAGCAAGCCAGGGGAAGCAAGCCAGTAAGAAACATCCCTCCATGGCCTCTGCATCAGTTCCTACTTCCTGACTTGCTTGAGTTCCAGTCCTGACTTCCTTCAGTGATGAACAGCAATGTGGAAGTGTAAGCTGAATAAACCCTTTCCTCTCCAAACTGCTTCTTCGGCATGTTGTTTGTGTGCAGGTATAGAAATCCTGACTAAGACAGTGTATTTTGTATCACAATAATGTTATAGAACAAACTCAGACAAGCAAAAACGGCTTTCTTCATTGTTTGTAGGTACATGGTATGATGCTTAATTTTGTGAACCAAGTTGTTTAGGCAACAATGACTAGTTGTTTAGTTAAATCCCAGTCTAGATTTCATAGTATAGATATAATTAACATGTATACTCATCAGACATTAAATGAATCAGACCACACAATGTAAGCAGTTTGAAGAAATATCTAGTTGTTTGATGGGTGTAAAAACAAACCCTGAGGTTTTCTGAGGAATTCCATTTCAAGGTAGTAATATTAGAAACCTGACCTGTGACTTCTACCTGCTAATTAATAGGGTAACTTAATACTTGTCAGCCCCCAAGTTGGGTAAAGCAGTTTCCTAAAACTCTTGTGTGTGCATGTATAGTCTAGATGGCATTGTACCTATAAACATGCATGTTATTTATGAATATACAACTAATATACAGAATTAAGTGAGCCATTCTGGGCATTTCAGCCAAACCCTCCTTACACTGTGAAATGAACATAATGTTCTGTTTATCTACTGGGCTCCATTGTGGGTCTCTGGGAAATGAATGCTTATGACTGGTCTCTTCTGCCTCAGCAGCTAGTTAAAGATTATTCTTAGGGCAGACCAGGTAATAATGTCTCATTGTAAAGCAAACCAAACAGTGGAGGACTTCCTGAAATCCTGATGATTCACCAGCATGCATCCATCCCCTTGTAGTCACAAATGCCACACCTGGGCCAATGGATAAAAAGTGGACTCCACCTTTTAATGGAAAAACTGATGAGATTACATTGCAAAGGGTTTGAATCCAAAGAGAACATTAATTGTGGCTATTAATGAAGTGAATGCAATACGTTTATAAACCAGGCCAGCACAATCTTAAATATGGTTCAGTTGTGAAAAATGCAACCCACATGAATAGCTGCTAACACTATTGCTTGACTGATGCATGTGGCAAGCTCAGTACTGTCCTGAGTATCATTTGCAGTGAAGTTATTAAAAAGGGGGTCTTATTCAGTTAAATGGTTTGCAAATTAACAATATTTCAGTTATATAAGCTCAATTTTGAAGGAACACTCATGTTATGTTAGATTTTTACATTCATTATTTACTTTAGTAATTAGGACCAGGGATATGCTAAGTATATAAGTGATACTAAAGAAAAAAAATTAAAAAGGAGAGAGAGAAGCAAAACAAACAGGGATCTGAGGCTAGGACGCATAGAGAGACATGCTAGGATGAGTCTATGTATGGGGAGTTCTGTGAACCTAAGGGACAAATCTGAAAGGGATTGGAGATGGATAGAGAGTAGATGAAAATGACAGATGATTTAAGAATGGCTGCATGGCACCAACTCCTACAGCAAGCGAGCAAAACAATATCTTTGGAAGATGAATTCCAGGAAGAAAGTCTTTGCAGGTACAAGCAAAAGTATATTAAATGTGGATACGTTTTTCTTTGTTTTGAATATATTTCTTTCTATGTTCTCGTCTTTCATAGAAAAATGAAGTATTGGCCAGAGAACAAATGGGAGCCTAACAGTGAGGAGAGGACAGGGAAAGGGCTCTTTTGCAAATTACTCCATAGGACCACTGGCAAGATGAGGTTGTGGGGTCAGGTGGGAGTGATCTAAGCCACACTAGTACAGAGTCACATCAGAGCTCCAGCAAACCTGCGAGTTTGCCAATACTCTCAGAAAGGAAAACAAAACCTGGCCTGTGATCGTTACAGCACAGGTTCTCTCTGAAGTGACAGGGGAATTTGTGTTCAGACTTTGAACATCCCCGCCCTAGCTGGTTTGCTGGTGGAACTCACTAACAGCTGTCCCCAGAATAAGATCAAGAGTTAAAAGTGTGCCCAGGATGGATGTGTCTGATCACAGCATGTGCACACTTCCTGTTGCTAAGGGACATAAGGGCCTCTGAGTGACATTTGTTAAATACCAGCAGGGTCTCTAAGCAGAGTCCCCATCCCTATGAAAGCTCAGGTCCCAGCCCTGAGAAACCCTCAAGGTAGAGATCAAAATGGGAGGGAGGCTCTGGGCAGTCACAGTTACCATGAAGTCAGTCCAGAGCTTCCCAGATACTGTGATGGGAGTAAAGACAGATGCTTTATGAACTACCTCCTTGGAAACTCCCCAGCAGTCAGTGGCCAAACAGAACCCTAGATCATAGCTTCTTAAACTGTGGGCTATGACCCCATATATCATTGGGGTCATAAAAGTGGCAACAATAAAAGTTTATTGAATGCAGAATGACCAAAAATTAATTCAAAATCGAATGTATAATAAATCCCAGGTGTTCCTGGCAGAGCTTACCCATTGTTCACATGTGACTTCATTACAGACTCTGTTCATAACACACAGTGAGAGCATTTTACACTGTATGTGCCACACAATGTACGAATGCCATCTGCAATATTTCAGCTCAGATTAGACACTACTGTGCATTATGAATTGTCATGATTTCACTGGGAAAAATCTTCTCCTCTTACGGAAACATGGTAGTTTGGTGATGAAAAGAAAAGCTTTGAATACCTCTATATTGTTCCTCATTGTGAAAGTACCTAATTATATTATCATCCATTTGTATTGTGTTAGATTTTTGTTTTTATTATTTAAAAAGTTTCTGTTTGAGTTGCTGACTTGAATTTCCTTAAAAAAAATAAATTGAGAAACAACTGTTATTTTTGGCTTGTGATTAGAATATCTAGCACACACAGGATGACCTCGTTGACATTGGAGAGGAGAGAGAGAAATGTATGTAATAGTAACGAAAAGCATATTTGAACAACTATACAATAACAATAAGTTAGCTTGTCCAGTTTAATTGTTATTCCTTCTTCAGAACTCTGGAATAATTTTTAGTAACTTAGGTGTCCTGATTTGTTCATTACATGCAATACATCCAGAACTTATTGGAGCATAAATATAGTTTCACTATTATTCTCTTCCCCTCCAGAACTACTGAATTATGACTGCTTAATTCTATTTCAGGTATGGGTATGTATAAAAAAATGTAGCATAATTTTTTTTCAGCCGTATTTTTTGTATCATAGGGAAGATGGAGCATGTACTAAAAATAGACAAAGGAATGTGGAAGATGGGTAAACTAAATGGCAATAGGTTTTATCTGCAAAAGCGTTGCGAAAAGTGGTCCAGCAAGACTAATGGGGACTAAACGTGAAGAGTAATGCTTTGCTGGTCTGAAGAAAAGGGACACCCTGGATGAGTAGGACACAGAAAGGGGACCAAAAGTTGCTACAGGAAAATATAACTGAAAATGTACCTGAAAAAGAAAAATACTTTCTTTAAAAATATTTTTAAAGCCCTAAGTTGTGGGTGAATAGAAAGCAAACAATGACGAAAAGTCTGTACAGTGCTAAATTCTTTCCTTCTATACTTGGTCCTACATTAGGGATGAAACACCTTGCTATAAAAGATGACAAGAATCAACTCAATATTCACCTTAACCAATCACATTATCACATTGTGTTATAATTTCCTATGCATAGGACTCTCATCCCTCGTGACAACTGAGTTTCTTCAATGCAGAATCTCCTAATGTCTTTATTCCCAAGGCCAACTCCAGCTGTAGAATTTGTTGAAAAATGTCCCCAGAAAATAGGGAAGAGAGAAAGAGAAGAGAAGAGACCCTTGTAGGCAAGTTGCTGACCATTCACTGAAAATCAGCCAAAGAAGGGAGCTCAGGCCAGAAGAATCAGGGCCAAATGGAATTGTAAAATCATCTTTCTGTGGTTCAGAAGAAGTGATTTATTCATCTGTGGAGAATCAGATCAAGCTTCATAAAAAAGCCGACCTTTGAACATTCCCATGGAAACTCAGTCTAGCAACCCCCAAAGAGAAGCTGGTGTTCAGATCATAAACAGCAAACAGGAGGGAGCCCCATGCTACAGCTTGAGATTCCTAAAGGGCAGTCGCTCTTAATAAAATAAACAAAACAGATGAATGTTCAGTAAGTAAAACAGATAAACGTAATGCAATCAGAAATGAAAAAAGTGGCAGTACATTGGAAGTCTCAGAAGTATAAAGGGTCATGAGGGATTGTTATGGACAATTATATAACAATAAATTGAATAACTAAGAAAATATATTCCTAGAAACATGCAACTGACCAAGAATGAATAGAGACCAAATAGAAACACTCCAATAATAGACATGGAAATTGAGAAAAAATTAAAGATCTCCTGAGAAATAAAACTGCAGGACCAGACAGATGCATGGCTGAATTCTAGCACTCAAAGAACATGTAATCCAGTTCCAAACAAAGAAACAAACAAACAAAAACAAAGACTGAATTTAAAGTGATTTGATGAAGCCAATATTACATTTACAGGAGAAAAGTTCAGGATAATATCTGTGATGTCCACAGATGAAAACTGTAATATGTACAAATAAACCAAATTTGACTACAGACCCAAAATTCAAGATGAGCAATTTGAATCCACCCCTGGGATACAAGATAGATTTCATTTGCAACTCAATCATGGTGATTATGAGAGAATAAAAGAAAGAGACCATGTGACTGTCTTAATAGGTGTAGGTTTGACAAAATCCATCCTTATGTGTTAAAGTCTCAACAATACAGGCATGGGAAGAAATGTTTTCAACAGAATAAAAACATTTTTGGAAAGCCACAGATAATAGGATGCCAAGTTGGGGAAAAACAATAGCTTTATAAAAAATCTATTCTACAGTATACTGATTCAAAGTAATCAGTCCTGAATACTGGGAAAAAGTAAGAAAGGTCTGGGATGCACTAAAGAACTAAAAGGAATTCATATTACAAAGGAAGAAAAAAACCCACACCTCTTTGTGAATGGCAGGATCCTTTGTATGGAAAGTGTTAAAAATAAAACACACCAACACACCCACACCTACATACATACATACATACATACATACATACACACACACACACACACACACACACACACACACACACACTCATACACACACACACTCTCACACACACACACACTCTCTCACACACACACACAATGTTGGAAACTAATAAACAGCCACAGTTAACTCTTAGGGCAAAAAATCAAAATAGAAATATCAGTTCAGTTTTTTTACATCAACAATTGTCTTAAAAATAAATTAAGAACATAAGTTATCTGAAGACAGCCTAAGATAATATTGTTCCTAGAAAGAAATCAAGGTAGTAAAAGGTCTGAAAACTAAAAACGATAAGGCAGTGATGGGATACAACTAAGGCAAAAGCTACTTTGTGCTTGACATTGGAACACAGATATTACTTAAACACCTTTACTACCTAGAGAAATAGATTCAGTGTAATGTCTATCAAAATTCCAATGTCATTCTTTTCATAGAAAAAAAACTCAGAAAATTCTGAAATTTCTATAGAACTACAACATGCCCCAGACAAAGCAATCATGCGAAAAATGGATTTTCAGGCATACTATTATAGATTTTAAATTTTATTAAGAAACTAGCTGTAGTAACTAAAGCAATGTACTATTGGCACACACTCTGTAATAAGTAGAGGAAAACAGTGGAGAGTCCAGAACCAACAATGTTTGAACATTTAAGATTTAGAGACAACCAAGAATGGGAAAAAAAAGTAATATCTTTAATAAATGGTTTGAGGAAAACCAGGTATCTATGTACAAAGAGTAGAATTGAGCCATTACATTATTCAAAAATGTGAGCTCAAAGTGAATTAGGCCCTAAAACAATAAGGCTTTGTAAGAAACTTGACATTGGCCTTGGAAATATACTTCGAACACAACAGCTGAAGCTCTTGTAGCAAAAGCAAAGATTCAGCAACAGGATGACATAAAATTAAAAGTAGTGGAAACCAGAGAATGAAAAAAAAAAACCAACCTAAAGATTAGAATAAACTGTTAGCAAACTGTATATTTGATAAGGGCTTTATACTCAAAGCATGTAATGAATTCATACAACCCAATACCAAAAATATGTTTAAATAGCCAAGAGCCCCAAATAAACACATAAAAACATATTCATGGCCAGCCAGTGCCTGAGAAGTGTTCAACATTTAGCATCAGGGAAACACAAATCAAAATAACATTGAGTTACCAGCTCTCCTAGGGTGCAGAATGGAGAGAAATGGCAACCGCTTTGCATTGTCTGTGGGAATGAAACTTAGTGTTATATTAATGACTATGAGGGGCTCACTCAAGAAATAGAAAATTATGGCTTGTACAGGAGATCTGGTCAAGAAGGAGATCTGGGTCTAGAGAAGCCACAGATTTTGAAAGAGAACCTACACCCAGCATTTCACTAAACCAGCAAGTCTCTAACTACATTCTAAATATTTGTCCTTATATCCAGAGATAACTGAAGTTTTCTTCAAGGAAATTTCTCTTTGCAACAGATTGAGACAATTCCAGAAAGCCACAACCCATCAAAATTCAGAACTGTCGAGCCCAGTCCCAGCTGACACATTTACAACAAACACAATGTCCTGCATCTAAGGTTCAAAAAACTTTTGAGAAGTAGAGCCAGAGATATTGTAGAGACCAGGATGTCCACTGTGAGATTTTTTTCTTCTAGAAATGTCAGAGAAGCTACATCCATGAAGTCTCACCAACATGGCTACTTAAACAAGATCTAAACAAGGATGACAGATGGACATGCTCACACAGATAGGAGACAGCTTTTGGGGTCTTAACCCTAGACAATGAGCTATAGGCAACTAAGGAAATCTGAGAGCAAAGAAATAGTCTTCTCCATGAAAGAACACACTAATAGTTATCTAATACCTAATGGTCAGCCCTGAAAACATACATACAGGTAACATTATATAGAGTGAGCAAGTTATATTTATATATTTAGGAATACCCACTCCATACACACAAACGCATCAACAATTAAAGAAAAAAAGGCTTTGAATTTGAAAGAGAGTAAGGAGAGGTAATAGGGGTGTTTGAGGTGAGAAAAGAGAAGTGTAAAATGATGTACTTATGTTAAAATATCAAAACATTTAAAAATATTTTAAAAAGACTAAAAAAAATAGAATGGTGTTTCTATAAAAAAAAATATAGAACTACCACAGGATCCGATAATCCTTTTATGGGTTTGTAGCCCAAGAAAATGATAACACTTGTATGGAGAGAAACCTTCCCTTCTATGTTCATTGCAGCATGATTTAAAATAGCCAAACTATGAGAAAAGAATTATCTGTTGATGGATGAATAGATAAAAGGAACATTGTGTACGTGCACAATGGAATCTTGTTCAGCTTTTACAGAGAAAGAGATCCTGCCATTTGCAATGGCCTGGAGGATATTATGCTGAGTGAAATAAGCCAGACACAGAAAGAAGAATACATGACCTCACTTGCATGCCAGTTACAAAAAAACAAAAAAAAAAAAAAACAAAAAAAAAAAAAAAAAAAAAAAAAAAAAAAAAAAAAAACAAAAAAAAAAAAAACCAAAAAAAAAACCCAAAAAACAAATCAAATACGTGGAAGCAGAGAGTAAACCCATGGTTGCCAAGTCTTAGAGTGGGAGATGAGTGATGGAGCTTGCTGGTTGATGGGCACAAACATTCAGCTGGAAGATGAATGAATCCTGGGGAGTCTAGTGAGTAGCATGGTAACCATAGTTAAGAAAATATATATCCTTGAAATTTACATTAAGAATAGATTTAGTATTCTTATCACGCATAAAAATAACAAGACAAGGTGCCAGATGTGTTAATTAGCTTGATTGTGGTAATCACCTCACAATGTGTGTCTACATATATATATCAAAACAGTAAGCTATACACATTTTATATATAGTATATTCATTTTTTGTTTAATGTACCACACTAAAAATGTGGAAAAACAATGATAGAAAGTAGTTGACTTTTTATACTGAGACCAAATGTGGAACAAATCTATGGAACAAGTGTAGTTCTTCATTAACAGTCTTTGGGAACTTGGGTTGGTGAGGCTGTTGTGGGTCAGCTTGTTAAGTCTTGAGGGCCAGAGTGGAGCATTATAGAGATGATAGTGTATTGCAAAATAGCTTTGACCTTACCCAGTGACTAACAGACTCTGAGAAGATAACCTCGGGAGAGCAAGCTTACCTGCTCATGGTATGTGTAGAGAAGAGTAACCAAACAAACACTGTAACAAACAGACAGACAAATCCTACATTAGGATTCCTTATCCATCCATACATTCATGGGTGGTTCTTGTGTGCTAGCTGAGTGTGCTGGTGGATGGACAGAGGGATCTCAATTCAGCAAGCATATATCTTCTCCAGAACTGGGGGATGACCGTGTCATAGTCCAACTGGGTTCCTGAAACAAAATGCTATAGGCTGCATAGCTTATAAATCACAGAAGTTTTCTCAAGGTTCCCTAGTCTGGAAGTCTGTGACTAGGGCATAGGCAGAACAGATTTCAGGGAGGCGGGAGTCTTCATTCCTAGCTTGTTGATGGTGTCTTCTTGCCATGCCCCCACATAGTAGCAGAGGACAAACAAGTTATCCTTGGCTTCTTTTGTTTGAGTGTTGATTGTTTTTCCAAGGTATGATGGTCTGATTACTTCCAATCACCACGGTTTTACAAGTGGCCATTTTAACAAATGAATGTGGAGGGTCTGGCAACATGCAGACCAAATACCCGTCAACTGTTAGAATGAAAAATGAATAAAAAGATCATTTGAATAACTCTACTGTACTATATTCCAAAACACTCTTCTCATTCTGTCTGAAGTCAGTTATAGTGATGCCTCTGATCTCCTTCTCATTCCTCTTTCTATGGGAATGTCTGACCCCAGGATGGATCCTTCTGTTCTTTCAATTCAGCACTCCCCATTCTGGGTTTCAGTCCCTCAGAAAAGCAGGCTGTGCCCTCCCTGAGCCCTTCTTTCTCTTCCCATTAGATTCAGTTTAAATTAATTTACCTAACTGATTTTTTTCTTCATAGGTGGTACCACGGTAATTCTCAGTCTTGCCAACATTGGAATGATCACACATTCTTAATCAGTGTAGTCCAAATTTAAGGTCTTGATGTTTCATTAGAATCTGCATCCCATGTAATTTACTTAACACTTTAGAGCTGCTTCCTGTTCTCTGTTTGGAAACAAGACTCCCACATGTACCAAAACTTCTTCGCATAAGAGGCTGAACCTTGGTCTGAATGTACACATCAGGATTTAAATCTTAACTCCTTGGAGATCAAAGGTCTCTGCTTGTTTATATGTAGGCTGGGTGTCAGGAGTAGGCAGAAGGTCTGGATGTATATTATATCAGCTGCTGATGTGAGAACTTGTTATGTGCTTGAATATTAGTTCTCAACAGTTAGTGGCATTTTTGGATGGATATAGAACATTTAGATGGTGAATCCAGAGGGTGTGGGTTACTTGGTAGTAGGTTTTAAAGGCTATAACCCAATTCCACTTCTGGTCCAAGTCTCTGTACTTCTGAGTTTAACAAGCTTTGAACAAGTAGCCGCATTTTCCCATTGTCATAATCCCTATCCCCTACATTCTGCCTCATACTGGATTTTCTCCCCTTGAGCTGAATTTCTCCTTCTTTAAGTTGCTTCTTATGAGATATTTGGCTACCATGATGAAAGATGTAAGTGATACAGAGCCAATGGTTCAATGCCAGTGAACTGAAAGGACTTCACCAATGATGGTGGGCTTTGAGTGAACAGAAGAGTTGAAGGGATACATCTGTGTGAGACCAAGCAGTGGCAAACTCATCCAAGATGAAGCCATTCAGTCAGTGTTTGCAAATCTGTCATGAGCAAGATAATCAGAGGGCAAGTCAGCAGAGACCAGGACAATGTGGCCTGATGACCTACAAAGAGAGAGACATCATCCTGTAAGTCAGCCGTGGACTCTTTTGAGCTGGCCTAGAAGCCTTTCTGAAGTCCATGTGTTCTAAAACCAGACACTTTGGCTTCTTTCCCTTTGTATGTATGAAACAAAGGTTCTTCGCACTACTTCATAAACTCAAACAGAAGTGTTCAAATAAAAACATTCCCTGCAGTAACTCCACAGGACTCTTCTCTGCTCATTTGAGAAGTTTCCTGCATGGGTAGCGGGCTAGAGGTAATCTTGCTGCAAGTCCCCGGAGAGGCTCAGCACCTCTCTTAGCCTGAATCTGCTGGCTGCCATCATTGACATTTTTCAACCAGTTGCCTGAGCACAGACTCCCGCTCTGAGTCTCTTCTGTCCTTTTAAGACTTTCCTCTTGTATTTCATTCTTAAACTTTTCACCCTCATTAAATTAAGCTCCGATTTTTTGGCAAAACCCTGTCCCTAGGGGGACTTCTTTAAAAGTCCCACATTGAGTTAAAATAAAATCCTTCTTTTGCAATTACAGCAGTAGCAGACCTTCCCTGTATTAAACGTCCCTGAGTCCACACAGCCTTACCTAGCCCATGGATGCTTCCGTTTGATACCCAAAATTATCTTTCACTGAAAACACCAGGGAGGCTGGATTCTAACTAGTATGTTCTTTTAAATTCGCTTCACTTCTTGAACAGAATCAGCTCATTATAAATCTGTTCCTTGTCCTTCATTTGAAGGCAAGAGGGAGCGACCACGCTTCCTAGACCAAAGTCCTTACATCCTTTCAGTCCTTTGAGCTTCTGTGTCCCATCTTGTATTTCTACCTACACCTGCCAGGACAGAGAGAAAAGACCAGGAACAGGATGACGATGCTTCCTAACAAGGAGCTCCGAATATCTGCCACTTTGGCCTTCATTCTTTTTTTCCTAGCAACCTTGATCTAGCCACAATATTGGGCAAGTTTATCTCTTGCTATTGACTGCATTTTTGTAACACACATGTATAGATTAACAATGAATTACTATGATGACAATATTTTACTAGGTCATAAAGCCAGTGGAAATGTATGCAACTGCTAAGACTGTGAAGACATTAGAAAAGAACTAGGCTTGCAGTGCATTGGAGTAGAGTTGGGTGAGAGACTGGAGCTCTGTTGCTGAGACTTTTCTTCCTAGCAGCACTTTGGTCCCTGGTGATGTCTGCTCAACTTGAAATGATCTCTTATTCCTTCCCAGACTCCAGTAGATCTCCCTGGAGCTATGAATATAACATGGGAATTAGAAGCAGAACTAACTTCATTTATTCAACTACTCATTCATTCATTCACTCAAATATTTCAGAAGTTCTGTCTGCCTCAGCTCTGAGGAGACAAGACATAACTCTCTTTAGCCCAGTGGAAAAGCAAACATCTTTTCTAATACAACGGGAAACTATTTTTAAGATTTCCAGGAAAGGCATTGAATATAATGCAATGTTCTAGAATACAAACATGACCAGGGATGAAAAACAGTTTACAGAGAAGGTAGAATGCCTTCTTCCCCTACACATACTTGAAATGTGCTCTGGAGGCAAATGGGATTTTGTAATATGGAATTGATTGGTTTCTCATCAACATGCCTAATAGCTAGGACTGGGTGCTCAGTTTTGAATCTCAAAGATTAGAGTCTCAAACCTACATGTACTTTTAGCTAAGTAATGTGGGCTGTGTGTTAAAATGTAGATTATTTTCTCTGGTTCTGGGATGAAGCTTGAAAGACTAGCTTTTCAGTAAATTTCTGATTAAAGAATCATTCTGTTATTATATATGCATCTTAGTAAAAATAAAACACTTATGTGTCTCTTTATAAAAAAAACAACTTGAAAGATTAACACTAATTCTCAACCTAAACAAAAATTACAAGCGTGATACCAGAAACTATTGAATGCTCAGTGTCCAGTGTTTCAGGAAGCCTCAGGTTCACCAGTTGGTTTCATTCCACCCTCTGTAGGCTAGCACACCCTTTCTACATATCAATATTCAATATTTTCCCAGCAAAACTGTTTAGAATTGATCTCATCTACATCCCTTCACTCCTAAACTTTTCTGGGATGAGCATGATACATTCATCAGGATCAAGAAACCCTGCCCTGGCTCAGCACCAGTAGCTCAGAGCCATCCGCAGCTAAACACTGTCATTCCAATCCTGCTTTATGTAGTACTTCCCCCCACCCTTTAGTCTAGGATCCAGGCCATGGTCAAGATTTGCATTTGTGTCCCTGAGATTTCTTTAATTGGAAAGCTTGCTTAGCCGTTTATGTTTTTCTTGACCTTGACCATCTTGAATACTAAGGCACAATGATGGTATAGACTGTCCTCTGATTTGAGATTGTCAGATGCTTTTTCCTCTTAATTAGATTTGGGTATTCACTGTTGGCATTGCTATCAGAAAGGCAATGTTGTGAACCAGACCATGGTTAGAGTCTGGAGTATGCAGGATGTGCACCAATGCTGGCCACTATTGTCTCAACTAATGTTGTTCTTGGCAGGAGCTCTGTGTTCCTGAGTAGTTTACCTGACCCACTCTAGCTGGGAAAACCAAGGGATTCTAGATTTACCTAGAGACTTTGCATAATAGATCTTCTCTCTTTTAGATGGGCCTCTCTGTCTTATGTCCTTGCTAAGTATGCCTGTTTCTCACATAACACATGTGTCCTCTGGCTTCGCACTGACTCTTCATTGCCTGGTCCTGGAAATATTTTCAGGATGGAAACTGAGATCTAGACTTCTCTTAGATCTGCCTGGCTCCTTAACGTTCCAAGAATCATACCACACTGGCTGGACATATCACACATACACCCCCCATGCTCCTGTCAGCCTCCTGCACTTCTCTATGAAGACTCCTGTTTCCTCAAGTCATTTGTCTACACTGATGTCTGAGAAGTTTTGCATAGATTTTGAAGATGAGGAAGTTCCTTGTTGATGGTGAGGAAGAGGGGAAAAGGGAATACTAGATTTGTCAATGAATACAAATTGTAGTTAGACAGGAGGAAGCAGGTTTCACATTCTACTACGCAGCAAGGTGCACAAATCAACAGGAACACAGCAAAAATTCCTAAATAGCCACAAGAGAGATTTCAAATGTTCTCATTACAAAGAAATGATGAATGTTTGAGGTGATGGATAGGATAATTATCCTGATTTGATCATTGCATAACATAAACAGGCATCAAAGTAGGAGATTTTTTTCTAGTTTAGGTAGTATATTGTACACAGAGTATATAAAACTCATATATATCAAATTAATTAAATAATAATAGGATTTTTTTTTTGGAAAGACCATTCCAGTTAACAACAGAGATATGTATTCTGGGAGACATTTGTAGTGGCAGGGAGTTCTGCCAAGAGCAGCCAGACAAGAACCCAGGGGTAACTGCCAGGCGAGGCCAGAAAGACCGTCTTTGTTACCTCTCCCAGGGATGTACTTGCCCCTTCCCAGAACAAGATCTTAACAGGATGTGTCCTTCTTTGAGCTTCAGTCTTTTCATCCATAGAATGGAACCATACAGTGACCTACCTGGCAGGTTTGGGGACTTTAAGCAGAATACTCATTTATGGGCTGTCGGCTTAAATGGGTGATTTAATCAGACTTGGATGGTTTCTTGCAGAAACTCCGGCTTGGTGCTGGATCCAGGCCAGTGATGCCTTTCCTATCTGGGGTTCAGATCAGACTCACAGGCTGGGCCAGCTTTGAACTTACAGATGGTGGCAAAGTGGTCCAGCTTCTTAGGTCTGTGGTACTCAGAGTCTGGGAAATAAACAAGCATTTTGGGACAGTCAGAGCCTCAGGGCCAAGGAGATCAAAGCTGAGCACTACACATTCCAAGAGCAGTGTCTGAGGCGTGGACAGGGGTGACAGAAGCTCTCGTTGCATGTGATGGTTTTTATGAGAATCACAGATAACTGTGTCAATCTGTTGTGAGTGAAAACTTCCCACACTGCCCGAATGAGAAGTGCCAAGGAAAACACTCCCGATCAAAGCCCAGATCCCTCTGTCATCAGTGTTTTCTCTGCAACACACCCAAAGGCATTTTGTAAAATAGCAGCAGCTGCAGCAGCAGCAGCCGAAAGGAGGACTTGTTAATAGGATACGGTTTGGGTGTCATCCGCTCGTTTCCAGAACGAGCCTCGCATGGAGACACACGTCAAAATGGAGAGTGGAGATGAATTCACTCACATGCTGGCACTTGATGGAGAGAAGGAGAAAAATCAAATGCTTTAGTGGCTCGGACGCTACCACTCTTGACGTGAACATTTTTAGCTCCATTTAGCTCTCTCAAACTAATGGGGTTATAAAATCATTTTGCAAGGATGACACCATTAGCAAATGCTGTTCTTCTTTGCCTTGGATCTTGAAATATATCAATTAGCAAATGTTTACTGAGTGTCCACTACATGCTAACGCTGGACTAGGCATGAAAGGACAGTAGGCAATACTGTGAAGTATTGGCACGTGGTGACAGTGACTTGGTGGAATGCTGTGTTGGTCTCTTTTAAATCCTCTCTTCATTTTATCCAGGTTGCTGTTGTAGTTTGCTTTCTGTTGCTGTGATAAACCACTGGCCAAAAACAAGTCAGGGAGAAAAGGGTTTGCTTTACACTACCACACCACAGTCAGAAAGATAGAACAGAACTCAAGCAGGAACCTGTAGGCAGGGTATGAAGCAGTAGACATGGAAGTAGGCTGCCTGGTACCTCACTTTGTCCTGTTCAAGTCTTTGCTTAAATAGCCCAGGACTACCTGCATAGACACGTTACAGACATGGCACGGCTCTCAGTGGGATGGAAACTCTTATATCAATTGGCACCCAACAGAATGTTTCGCAGACATGGCCACAGGCTATCCTGTGGTAGCAATTCCTTAGTTAAGGTTCCAACCTCTCCCAAGATGTGTCAAGGTGACAACTATACCTAACTATGCAGGTGCTAACCCAAATTCCTAATTTATAAACTAGAAAGGAAGTGAGAAAAGTTAGTTATTCTTATAATGTGCACATCAGTAACTGAGTTTGAATATGGATATAAATGTGTGTGTATGTGTGTGCATGTATGTTTATATGTGGTAGCATCTGAGGAGATCAGAAGAAGGCATAAGATTCCTAGGAGCTAGAGTTATAGGGAGTTGTGAGTTGTCTGATACAGGTCCTGGAAACCAACTTGGGTCCTCTTAGCCTTTAATCCATCTCTCTGCACCCTGGCACATCTTTTAAAAATGTGCCTGCTTTTTATTTTTTATTTTTTTTACTATACTCTGCAGCATTAGACAAGAGATACCGCAGACATTTAAAAAAGACAAAGGGGGCAAATATTATATAGTAAACATGGACTGTTTTTTCTAGTTTGGAGTCAGTCCATTTTATGGTGAAATGGGAACATAGAGAGGTGTTCTTAATACCAGGAAGAGGTTTGTTATTCAAAGAGGAGACATCAGCAACCTTGATGCCTGTCTCTGGTGCCTCCTCAGTAACCCTTGGCATTGAAAAACCATGGCTGTTTGCAGGGGGATCTGTCTGCTTTCTGGCTATCTGCATCCTGCACAGATGGTGTCTGGGGTATTTAGTGTGGCTTCCCTCAGCTACAGTTTGGAACAAAGCGATGTCATCACTCATTCTAGGTGTGCCACCTCCTACCAGGGTTCCACGGGTGCTGGAAGCAAAGCAGTTAAACACGGCTGGGAAATACCGTCTGCGTCACTGTGAAGTGGGTTGGAAATGCTGCTGCTGCTAGGAGATTGATGTGT
The DNA here is from genome assembly GCA_902729485.2 of Mus minutoides. Lineage (NCBI taxonomy): Eukaryota > Metazoa > Chordata > Mammalia > Rodentia > Muridae > Mus > Mus minutoides. The sequence goes on along the minus strand of LR749684.1, from coordinate 635,268 downwards.
GCAGTCAGCCCTGCACAGAGAGGGATGGCCATCCCGTTGTCGCTCCCTCCTCCCTGCTCCCTGACAAGTGTTCTGGGCTGCTCAAGGAGGCATTGACTGAGCATGTCTGGGTTGATTCAGTGAGGGGAATGGCTCAAAGCTGGAATATTCCCATCCTATAGAGATAAGAGGGGCATGGAGAAGAATGCTGGTAGAGACATAACATCTTTGGATGAATTTGTCACTGCGAATCCTACTCCCATTCCCTAGAAGAAAAGCTGAGAGGAAAGAAGGACCTAAACACCAGGCAAAGAGAGTTAGTTAATCTGTGTCCAGAGCACTTTGAAATACAAAAATCAGAGCAGGTTCACTGGATGCCCTCCACTTCCATTTCATGCTCTTGGAGCCTAAAGACAGACTGATGAGCTGGGCTGGCAGGGTCTTCCTTTCCTTGGCTCACTCTCTGATTTCATCCTTTCTCCTGCAGTGGTGGGGCATGGTCTGAAGGAGCCTGGCTTGGGAAAGCAACATACTAGGGCTCCAGTCTCCTCAAGCATGGAGGAAATTCATTTCAGAACTTCTACTTCCATGTCTTCCTCTTGGCCTTTATAGCATCTTCTAGGTGGGCTTACTGATGTTTTTTGTTGTTGTTGTTGTTGTTGTTGTTTTGGTTTTTTTTTTTTTGTTTTTTAAATCAGGGCACAGGTACAATCCTGAGGATTATACTGAGTCACATTGGATGGTGCCAGGGCTAGGAAGACCTGAGTCAGTCTTGCCTTGGAAAAAGTCACCCAAGCTGCCTGAAAGCTTATAGTGTGTTGTGTGGTGCATATTCACTAACCTGATCTTGTCTGACAGAATTACATTAGTTAATTAACATAAGTTGTACTATAGTCTGACTGCCTTCTCGAATCAAACAAACTTTTATCCATAGGCAAGGAGAAGTGGAATAGTAATGAGAAGGAAAAAGAACTATGGATTGTCCTTTATCCCAACAATTGGAAGGACTTGACATGCAGTCATTGTGCTCCAAATTTATTACTACAGGAGAGTTTGGGAAATGAAAAGGATTCAGCAATCTGTTGGAATGTAACACATGATCATAGAAGCACAGGCCTGCTGCAGGGAGAGTCCAATCGGCCCTGGGAGTGGGAACAGATTTTTCCAGTGCTCAGTTTATCATCCCCAGGCTCAGGGTAATGGGACTCACAGTGACCTAGGGAAATGACCTACTTCTCAAACCTGCAGAAGATGGGGGTGTAGCATCTGAAGAGATTGCACACTTAGGAAAAGGATGGGAGAAAGCCCTACAATTGGCACTAACTGAGGTGCTGCCACGAGGCAGGATTTACCCTCACGATGTTCCCTTCATCCTAATTTTGCATACGATATGATTTGAGCTCCTAAGTACCAAGCAATTTTTACCCAGAGCCATGCAGCTGCACAGGAATGATTCTAGCCTGTCTAACTTCAAAGCTCACATGTTTATCTTTCCCCAGCAGACTATAGTACCACTTCCGTTTGAGATTGTTGGGTGCTTGTCAGTAAGTGAGTGAAAAGTTTCAAGTAAGGAGCGTTCTGTCTTCCTCCCTCTTGTGTCATAAGTTGAGAGAAAAATCCTTCTTGTTTTCTTCAAGTTTTCCTTCATACTAGTTTTCTTTCTCTATGAGTGACAGGGTAAATTAATTAGTTAAACAATTAAATATGTGTCATTCAGAGCCTACTGTTTGCCATGCACTTGGCCGGATGCTGGCACTATATGGTGAACGACGACAAAGTACAATTTGGGAAAAGGAAATAACAAAGTCACAAAAACATTGAAAAAGAATTAAAGTACATGATTCTAGCTTATGAGTAGGGCTATTAAAAAAAAAAAGTGCAAGACCGTAGCAAACTGCTATAGGTCCAAGGACTTCTCCTAAGTTAGGGAGCTAGATCAAGGTCCCTAGGATGACAGTCAAGGGGCTGTCATCAAACACGGCAGAAGGCAAACATGGCAGAAGGAACATCAAGTATGAGCCCTGGAGCTGGGGAAGAGCTGGTTGTGTTTACGATATAATAGAGTAGGGGTAGGTAAGAACCAAGGTCTAGAGAATCTGGATGGAGAGAATCTGGATGGAGAGAATCTGGATGGAGAGAATCTGGATGGAGAGAATTTGGATGGAGAGAATCTGGATGGAGAGAATCTGGATGGAGAGTTGGCTTTTTCTTGAGTTTGGAAGAGATTCATCAGGTGGGCTCCCATTGGCCATGCCATAGAGGTTGGAGTCAGTGGAAGAAGTGACAAGATATGACTAAAGATTTACAGGGAAAGAGTGGTAAATGCTGTTTTAGCTTTGACAATTATGTTGTTAGTAGAAAAAGATGCCCTTGGCTCAAATCATAAAATGTAAAAAAAAAAAAAAAAGTTTTTGATTTTTTTTTTTCCAATACAGGATTTCACTGGACACCTCTGGCTATCCTGGAACTCACTGTGTAGGCAAGGCTGGCCTTGAACTTACAGATATTTGTCTGCCTTTGCCTCATAAATCCTGGAATTAATGTTATGTGCTATACCACCCAGCCCAAAATATAGAAATGTATTGGTAGAATCATTCTACTTATTCTTACCCTTCAGGCATCCAGCTGTTCTGCCAGTTTTGTATATGTAATTCTGAATTTTACACACACACACACACACACACACACACACACTAAATGTTTATGCACATGTATGCATATGGTAAATACACATAATTTTATAAGCATATACTGCATATTGGCATTTTGGTCTGTGATAGACCACATATACATGGTGATATCATTAAGACTATTCTGTAGTGATGCTGTAACTATCTCTTGGGTAAATATATCCTACAAACTTCACTTAATGGTGAAATGATTTAAGGACACATTTCCTGGAACACAGCTTTGTCATTAAGCAACACATGATACTCTGTGTGTGTATTATCATCATTAATTAGTTGACTTGGTTCTGTAGATTCCCTGCTTCCCTCTCACTTTATAATACACCTTGTATTCATGGTAAGTAGACATGTAGAACAGTGTCTTTATGCATATCTGAATAGTCATTTTAACACATTGCCTATATATGTAACTTCTGGGGGCCTATCACCTGACTTTGAATACTGTCCTCTTTGACTTTGTGTAATTTAGACTCTCTACCTCCATTAGCTCATCCAGTTAATTAGAGTGACAAGAGTGCCACTCCACAGTATTGCTTTAGAATGCAATGATAATGAAAATCAGTACCCAGCAGCACTTGGGCCAGTGTGGCATGGCTGCACTCTTGTTGGTTATGTACACACAGTGAATTACGATCTTCTGTGTGTCATGTGGTGCACTCCCAGTGTTTGCTCTTTAAATTCAACAATGAATACCATATACACAACATTTCTATCCTACGGGAGTATGTTTGTAGAAAAAAAAAAATAAGCAGGAATGAAATTTTAGGGTCCAAAAGGGGCATACTTAATTTCAATAGGTGTCATCAAATTCTTTCATAGATGATTTTTCAATTTACAAGTTCACTCCCAATCTCTATCTTCAAGCTTTTTGCACTAAGCTTACCAGAGAGGTAAACAACGGTATCTGATTATAATGTTGTTTTCCATTTCCCTTAATTTGATTGAGTTTAAACATCATTTTTATATTAAAAGTTATTGCATTTCCTTCTGTGTAGACACTCTGCTTATTCCCTTTCATATTGTTGACACTTTGCTATTTAATTGTGTTATGTTAGCTCAGTGAGTGAGGGTGTGGGTTCTGAGGGAGAGTCTGGTTAGAATCACAGTTCTTCCTCTTACTAGCTGTGTGACCATGACAGGCTAATTAATCCCCCTGTGCTCGTGTTTCCATTGAATAACATAGTATATATGTCACATCTTGTTGTAAGTCTTGAATAGATGATGAGAGACTGGTCATAGAAACAGAAAATGGCTGGAACCTAAACAAATAAAACTCTGACCCACAGTGTGATAGGATAAGGCCATGATAACAATGGGATCTCAATCGTCAAGATTTTGTATAACTTCCAAGCCAGTAAAGAGAGGCAAGCATGCACTTGTTTGCGATTGCATACCACCCTGTTGAAGATGGTCTTTGTCCTAATTGTCCATAGCAACAACATCTAGTTGGAGAACTCCTGAGCCTTCCTGCATTTTATGTGTGGAGCTTTCCCACTCTTGTATTCATAGTTGATCATCTGCCCAACACAAAGGGTGGTGGCTGACACAATGGATGCTACAGCAGACTCAGAGGAAATGGGTTGTCCTCAATTGGGTGGACTTTATTTATTCCAGTAATTAGGGATTGGAAAAGCTTAGAAGACAATTTGGCACATGGAAACCACCCAGTCCCACAGCTGCTGTTGGTGGTACTTGCCTGTGATTTGTGGTGTTTTCAATAGTTTGTATTTTTTGTTTTTGTTTTGTATTGTTTTGTTTGGCTGCTTTCCTTTCCAGAATGGGAGCTTCTTGAAAGCAGAGATTGCTGCTGAAGGTACACTTTGAAATCTTCTCAACTCATGCCTTGATGAATGTTTGAATTGAAGGGGAAGATAAATCATGCCTGAGTTTCAGGTAGGCCGAGTTGTCCTGAGGTTTAAAGCTTCAAACATTCCTATGAGCCCCAGGGAGAATTACATAGAATCAGGACCAACAGATCCATTTAGGCTGAAGTAGGGACAGAAACAAATTTATGAAAATGGCTGACAGATTGTAAGATATTGTAAATCTGAACTGTGAGACTACTGGCAAATAATAAATACCTTGAGTTTCTTCCAAATTAGATCAGGAAATAGTAATTTAACAGAAGTGTGATGATATTATTGTGCAATAAAACCCTTTGTGGGTGTTCAGTTCATCTGGTGACATAAGCAGACAGTGCTTAAAAAGCGTTTATCTTCATATGATCTCAGTTGCTAATCACAGCACTATGTAGGTAGGTAGTATCAGGGATGCTCAAGGGACTGAACTAGTGTTCCAAGAAAGAGTCGTGTGTTAATTTTACCCTTGTTCTCCTGCATTGTGTGTGTAGTCCCTGAACCTACATTTCTTCATAGATTAGTATGTCTTTGCATATTTATATATGTTTTAGTCACTTGAGACTCTTCTAGACAAAGCATGAAGGCTGATATCCACTGGTTTCTCAGGGTCCAGAATCTGGTGTGCTGAGAGAGGGGCCAGTACCCATATGGACCCACCATGATCTCCATTCTTGCTTGTGTGATTCAGACTGGACTCACTGGTGCCATTTCCCCTTAGGGCTTTGGGCACTGCAAGAAACAGCAGCTGTGGCCATCTAGTTCCTGCCACTAATTAAATGGAATTTATGTTTCAAATTTGGAAATGACTATCTTCTTGCCAAGGTACTGTAGCTCCCTGTGAAATCAAGCGAGCTCACAGAGGTTCAGGAGGCCTTGTCTGGCTAGACACTGCTCATTCTATTCCAATCAGCATATATTGATCAAGGGTTCAATGCCAAGGATACACAGACCAGACTTTTTTACTAAATCACCCCCATAAAGGCTTCCTGAACACCCACAAAGTCTGAGGCCATGTGCTGTGTTTCTGGATGGAGAATGAAAACAGAGATGGCTGAGGAAATTCAGAATCTATGGGAAGTGGTACCCTGGCTTTAAGTGAACCCAGTGAAAAGTAAGACTAGTTTCTGGCAGGGCAAGAAGAACTAAGAAATGCCTGGAATTCTCAACCTCTGTTCCTATGTGAGGAATGTTAATACAAAGGTTAGAATGCAGCTCAGTGGTGGAATGTTTGCTTCCTATGTATGTGTGAGGCCCTGGGCTCAATTCCCTAGCATTGAAAATAAACAAACACACAACTAAAACATCCAAAGATCTTTAATGAAAACACAGTCAGCAAACATCCTATTGGCTTTCCTCCACTTACCCTTGAACCCCTGAGTACCATTCCACAGAGGAAGGAAAGCTGTTCAAAACCCAGGGTCTGGAATCACATCCCTCACTTATGCCACACCTTTGATTTCTTGTCAGGAATCTTCCACTCCTCAATTATCCTGTCTGTAGATTATTGAAACCATCTTTTTGGCTCATAGGCAACTATCCATTCAGCTCTGGACTGGTGAAGGTAGACCAGTTATTTTCCGAGTGTCCACCCTCTGTGATAAGACTTGCTATGTTAACATGACATGTGGTTACTCCATATGGACTCAGGGTCCTCTTCTCTCTTGGTACCCCCTAGGGAGACTATGCTGCCCTGTGCTGTCTCCTTTTGTGAATATCTGCAGGGCTTTAAATAGAATCCCTTGGGAACAGCTCTTTTTAACTGGAAGTTGAAAGCATTTCCCTCAGCCGGCCCTTGGTCTACATCAAAGCCAGGTATCTACCCAGCAGGAGTCTCCTCTCAGTCCTGTTCTGGTCTGAATTAACCACAAATGTCTTTTCATTAAGTAGTAGTTAAAAGCCTCATTTCTGAAAGAGAGTGGGGAAACAAAGAAGATAAAGAAGAAAGGAAATAAAGGAGTTTGAAATTTTTCTTCAGAGACTACCTAAGTCTAAAATCATGAGAATGCTTTCCTAAAATTACAAGCTCTGAGGACAAGGAAGGAGTGAGCCAGGGTAATATTTATAGTCCTTATGGCACATCTCAAGGTGTTTAATTTAGTTAAAAAGCTTGTTCTCCTGAATCCTTGTCAATCAGACTTTGGTTAAGATTTTTGACATCTCTGAGCCTAACAAGGGTAATGACTGTAGCTACTGCAAAAGTTTACTGGATACATTCAATGAAACAAACTATATAAAGAATGCGGGGATGGTGGTGACAGACAGAAGGTCTTTCACCATCATCATCAATCATCATGATCATCATCTCTATTCGTTTTATGAGAGTTTGTTTCACAATCTTTGTTATTTTCTGTTTTCAGTTCCATTAGGGCATAAAAATGGATCTAATGTAAGGGAGGGTCCGATTGCAAACTGGAAATAAAAAAATCATACAGAAATACATAAATACAAGGAAGAAAAAGAGATTGCAGTGAGAAAGAGGAAAAATACAATGAGAGACCAAAGCAGGAAAACTTTAATTTTGGATGAGGGGTGCACTCCATGAGAAAGGCTGGAGGAAGTGAGATGTTTGGTCTGTGCTTTCTTGCATAAATACGACTTGCAGTAACAAAGAGAAAAAGTCATTCTAAAGGGAGATATTTGTGTGATTCAATCCTAGGAAAATCAGCACAAACTGAGGGAAAATCAAGTAAGCCAGTTTGCACAGAATACAGGCTGTTTACCGAGGGAAATAGAGTAGAATACAATAGAAAGGTTGTGACCCAATCACAGAAGCAGCCAATATAATTTTTAATAAGCATATTCTCATCAAAGGTTTTTGGCATTTGCATAGATACTTGGAGCCAGAGATCATCAACAACATCTATTCCTGTCTGTATCTGAGAGTCACACCTTTAGGATTGAAATTCATTGGGTGTCCCCTGCTAAGGCTCCACAAGGAAGGAGAGTCATTGTGTCAGGTGTCTTAGGGACTACTGAGCAGAAGCCAGCCAGTCCAGCATCTTCTACTGAGACATGTAGTGACATTCCAGCCAAGCATCCTTCCACTCGTCTGGCTCTTCCTCCAGTTCTCTGGCTTGTCTTTTAGAGGATTAATGTGTAAAGAAAGTTAGGGATCATGCCTTGGATTTGGGGAAGGGACGCAATAAAGAACAGGAAAATAAAGTTTATAGAGCTCCTGTAAAGTGTCTTATTAGCTTTCTTGAATTAAAAATCATTTAATTTGAATGATCCCTCAAGTGTCCATCCTGTCTCAGCTTTTATGACGATGAGACAGGCATTCAGAAAAGGAGTATCCTGACATTCTCATGTGGTTGCATGAAGGCAATAGAAGATGGCTTATTCCCATGAGACAGTCTATATTACCAAGTCTGAGTCCATTTCATCCTGAGTCATTTCACCCTGGACTCTCTCATGACTTACTGAAAAATTTTAACTAGTTAAATACATTTCTAATTGTCCAAGAATATAACCAAAAGCATATGAGGGAGGGCCATTTCTTTACCATTTTCCAGCTTAGGGCTTGTTATCAACTTTCCTTGTGGGGAGCAATTCTATTTAATATCTATCATTAGGTATGCAGTGTCTCCAGTGTCCTTGAGTAACATTGACAGCAATGTTGAATCTTGGTCTCTGAAGCCTCAGAAGGTAGTGTGGTACAATCGCAAGTGTGCTGACGATGCTATAAAATCTAGAGTTGAAATCGTTGTCTTTACCACTGCTTACCATGAGAGGGGGGTGACTTAAATCTCACTGATCTTTGATAATCTGTTCTGCAAAACTAAAGGCATATTTGCTTAGATCTGCCTACTACTTAGAAGTGTAGTCTGGGGATAAAATGAAAGCATAGCTAAGAAGGAGTTTTCTTCAGGTTCCAGGTCCGTACAGGTTCAGGTGTAGACAAAACTTTAAAGGAGGAAACCTATGAAGGAAATGAAACTATGCTTTCATATAAACAAAGGAAGGGCAAAGGACTGTTACTATACACTGGGCATCATCAGCTTAATTCCAAGCAAGTCTCAATGCCAAGACCTGCATAGTTTCTTGCTGGTATTTTTTCCCCTCCCTGTTGAAACATTGATCACATTCTTTCCCCCATGACATTTCATCTAAATCAAGTTGTCAGGAAGGTGTGATTTCCTCTAGGTGTGCTCTGAAAATGGATGGGCTGATTTTTACCTCAGGGGTCATTAAACCTTACGTATTTTTTTTTGGCTCCCTGGTTTGTGAAAGCAACAATGAATAACATTCACAGCCAGAATGGCTGACTGAAAGTGTTCCCTGGTTCTGTCACAGTTTGTCCCATTGCATCTTCTTCTGGAATGTTTAGTAAGTTTCTCAGGAGCCCATGACATAGATTTTCTACTACATATCTAGAATCTTTGCTTTTAAGGTTGAGGTTCCAGGGAGATCTCTCCATGCTTGCTGTATAACCAGGAGGATCTGAGTTCAAGGTCCTGTGCCTACAATAGCTAGCCAGGTGTAACCTTGGGTGTCCCTGTTAGCCCAGCCTGGGGTGGGGTCAATAAAAACAGGAGGATCACTGGGACTTGCTGTTTGCCAGCCTAGCAGGAGAAAAAAATTTTTTTGATATGTCTGGAAATGAATATTCATTCAAATTCTAGAAAGTGTTGTTAAATCTGTGTCAGACTTTGAGAGAAAATTTAAGAATATCATAGTGTGTACTTGTCACCCTTAAGTTAGGAATCCCATTCTCAACCATCCATGAATCTGTCCATTCACCCACCCATCTACCCAAAAAGTATTTACTTATTATTTCTTCTCCTGTGCAGGGATTCTCTAGTATTTGGCAGACACTAGCCATAAAAATCTTCATGAGTTGGTATTTTCCAAACTTCAGAGACATTGATGGTATTTTGATATTTAACTCATTTTTACTGAGCTCTCTCTCTCTTCTCTCTCTCTCTCTCTCTCTCTGTGTGTGTGTGTGTGTGGAGAGAGAGAGAGCAAGAGAGCGAGTCAGAGAGACAGAGAGAGAGAGCAAGAGAGAGAGAGAGTCAGAGAGACAGAGAGAGAGAAAGAGAGAGAGAGAGAGAGAGAGAGAGCAAAAGCAGAACCTTGTGGATTCTAAGCAAGTGCTTTAGAATTAAGCTATGCCCCTAGCTTGCTGTTGATTAATTGTAAACAACAATAATAATTTTGTTTGTGTGCTCTATATAATCCAGGGATCTTTTTCATGCATTATTCATCTGATTATCATGAGTGTATAAGAGGCAGGTACTATTCCTGCCTTGTTTTTTTAGGTGGTCAATCAGAAACACAGGAAGATTGAGTAGCCTGCCAACCACCAGGTAATCAGTAGGAAAGTTAGCATTGAAATCCACCTCTCTAAGACCTCATGAACACATATACAGCATTGCATGGTGAAGTTAATGGCTCCAAGAAGAGAAATAACTGACGATGAGATCTTAGGGCAGTTTATGATAGAGACAAACTCTCCTATCTTGTGTGTGGATGCAAATAACTGTGTTTATGTGTGCATTTTTTTCAAGTTTTCTCTTCAGTCTGTTAAGCAATCTTGCACTTTGTACCTTGCTAAGTCAAAAAACTTGTTACACTACTCAGAGTGTGCTTTTGAGTTTGAGGGGAGGAAATTCTGGAAAGGGCAAGAGTAATAGGAAGTCATATAGGTCCAAGAACTCATTTAGAGAATTAAGAGATAACAAACATGGTGCCATCCTTAATAAAATGGTTACCCTGGAAGCTACACTTGCATCAACATCTGGTCAAAGGTAAGAGGAATTGTTAACACATCAGTATTCAGTTTCTCAAGGAAAAAAGGGCATGTTTACAAAAACCAAAGGGAAGCAAAGCAAAGCAAAGCAAACCAAACCAAACCTAAAGCAGGTGCTCTCAGACTTCTCAGTCCTAAGGGGGTTTACAAATCAACTGGTTCCTGTTGACCATAGTTCTGTAGCCACTAGGCAAGCAGCTGGTCTTTAGACTGGCTGCCTAGGGTCCTTCCTGATATGGTACTGCTGCTAACCCTTGGAAAACACTTTGAATAGTGAGGCTTCTGGACAAATATAGTTCCTTTTTAGGACACTAGAGGAAGTCTGCAAAGTTGCTAACCTCAATGGGTTTTTTTTGTTTTTTAATGTGTGGAAAACCTTTTTAACTGTTGAGATGATCTTGATACAGTCTTTGAATCTGAATGGCCCATCCTTTGGGGACAGTTCTGGATGGGGGGGGGGTTACTTAATTGTCAGTCTGTATGCAGACCAGCGACATATCAAATGGCATTTCAGAGAAGGATGCTGAGAGATAATTAAGTCATGGCAGGCTCTATGTGGACATCTGGTTGCTAAGAAAGGGGGAGGGGAGTTCAAAATAAACTTGACAAGTTAAAACTATGTCAAAACTTGGAATACAACAGGTATGTGGCAGTATATTCACAGCTAAAACATGAATTGACACTATTAACACAGGGGGCATGGAAGGAAACAAGAGCTAGGCCACCTCACAAGCTACAGATGAATCAGCAATGAGGTTACCACAGTGAGATAGAAAGACAAGTACCAGGGTGCTGTAAAACTTTAAAGTAATGTTTCCAGAAGAAACATTACTTGGCCTATGATATTAAATTTTTATATAGAGTACTTTAAGGGAAATATAGAAAAAATGGAAATAAAAAAATAGTAACATTTCTTAGAGTCTGAGAAATGTCCTGCATTCCTGGCAAGTCTTCAGTGCACCTTCCTTGCTCACAGGTTTTATCCTGATCCTCTTGTCATATACAATAGGACATAAAACTGTGGTCAGACAGCTCTCCAATGGGAGCCGCTGTTAAACTTGCAGGCTCCCTTGTAAACATGTTTGGAATTCAGGTTGTATAACTAGTGAGTTCCCTACTTGGACAGTTTGCAATGTAATTTGTTGACTCTACTAAAAGATAACATTGATATTTGTAGAGTTATATCATCACAATGCCGATTCATGAAGTTGGTCCAGCCTTTTCGAGGGACTGAAGCTGGGGGTAAGTCCTTTTCTACCTAGTTAGTGACATTTAACATTTGCTTAGGACATTTTTTTTTTTTTTTTTTGTAAAATGAATCAATGAAGAGAAGAATATGAGGATTTATATGGAATGCCAAACGTCATGCGAAGGTTCAGGGCCTGTGATATTCTTCTTTAAGCTTATTTTCACTGTCCCGATGCTGTTGCTGGGAAAGTTGGAGCCACAAGTGGCTTTCCAGGCAAAGCTTAATGGCTGTATTAATTTCACTTGGTTTAAGGCAGCATCTGAGAACTGAATCCTACTGTTCCCAATACACTCAGGGGTTCCTTTGGGTCCTGGCCTGGCCTAAAATTTCCCTTCACAAATAAAAGCTAGCTGACTCACAGTGGTACCCCTCAGGTAAATACCATATCCATTTGATGAAAGAAAAAAGCATTTGTTTAGTCATCTGGGGAAATAATATTTGTCAGGCTTTGGTCTTCAGTAGAAAGAACGCATACATGTATCCACATGTCTTTAACATTCTTCTCTCTTCTTAATCAGCCAATCGGGAAACAGTATTTGCTTACTGAGGACATACGATGGCAGCTCTGTCTCCAGCAGCCACTTGGTTGTTTCATTAAGCTTTGATGAACGTCTAGAAACCTGGTCATATCTGAGTTCCAGATATTTTCAGGTCCTGAAAGATGATAGGCATGTAGACTAGGTAAATAGGAAAGCAAGCACTTTTATTTGTTTTCAAGAAGTAAAATCATGAGCTGGAACCTTTCATTTTCTATTCTCATTTATTTTCCAAAATCCAAGTGAGCCTGTGTATTATTCTTATTTTACTAGAAGAACACTGAGACCACAGAGGCTAGGAACTATGCAAGCTCCTGTCAATATAAAATGTATATATTCATCTGCTCTGTCCTTTCTCCCTCTTTACCTCTCCTCCTTCCTTTCTCTTCCCACCACGCCCCACTCACATCTTTCTAGCATGGACTTCTACAATATGCTGACCTGTATTATTGGTGTGAGCCAGAAGAAAATTCAGACACACTTCACACTTAGGAAGCTAAAGGGAAGTACTACTGTATCACTCCCAATTTCTATGACAGACACTGTTCACCTCCTGCCCTTAGTGGAATGTTCTGGAAGTGTTCTGTTCCTATAGGCTCTGGAACCAACCAGGTATCCACTGTTCCAGACAATCCAGCTCTCTCTATCCCTGAGCTGGGCTCCCTTTGTCCTTCAAGCCAGGGTGCCACATGGCTTCTCACTAACTATACCAATTCTACTTCATTTTCATAACCTTTGGTAAATAGCCCCTTCACTAAATTCATCTTAGGGAAACCCTTCTAAACCTGATTCTTGCTCTAGGAATTCTGATTTATTTATTCTTGGACCACTAATATGGGTGAATTATTTTTATAACAAGGTAGCCTTGTATGGACAGAAATATTAAGGGATTAAGGCGTTGCAACCCTAGTGAAACTGTAATGTCAAATAGAAATGCACCACCAACAGTACACAAAGCTAAAAACTGATATAATTAGCAGCACACATTTGTACAGTGCCCTGGGTGATTTGCATGAACTGAATTGCAGTTGTGTGTGGGCTGCTGACTGTTACACTGTGGGTTCCTTTGTGTTTGGCACATGTCTGCTGCCACATGCTGAATGGTGACTCAACGTTCCCACCCTATCTCTCTGTTCAATCTACTGAGAAATCATCATTCAAACGGTAAACACTGAGGTCATTTGACCTTCACTTTGAAAGAAATCATAATTTGTGTTTACTCAACCTCTATTTGCTCCTCATTAGTTTCCTGGATTAGAGGAGTACAACGTGTCACTGGCTGTCACTGTTGTAAATATAAACACAAATCCCAGTGCCTTGTGGTGTCCTGTGTAAGATAACATTTATAGCAACCAGGAGATTGCTTTTGTTAATTTTCATATCATCAGAAATAAAATACAGGGATTTAAAGCATCTATAAAATAATATGATTAAGTGTCGGGACCTCTAAGTGTCAAGTATCTGAGAGTAAGTAAAAAGCCACTGAAAGCCAGCAAGCATGGGGACCTGGGCAGGGAGAGGATACAAGAGGCAAGGGGGTCAGGCAGAACAGCATCCTGCCCAAGATTGGTTCCCGCACACCTCAGTTATAATGTAAAGATATGATCGAGGCAAAATACTTAAGAAGACCTCTTGCTATTCCTTTCAATTGACCTGAGTTAATCAGGCCACACCTTTCACCCCCTTCCTGAGTGACAGCTGGCAGTAGCACAGGGGACTTTACTCTGTGAAGATGGAGAACTATAGACCTAAAAGTAATTAGAGGAATCATACATATACATATACATATACATATACATATACGTATACGTATACGTATGCGTATACGTATACGTATACGCATATGCATACACATACGCATACACATACACACACACACACACACACACATATATACACACATATATACACACACACACAAATGCACATAAATGAACTAATGAGAGAAGAGGCAGGCAATAAGAGGCAAGAACATGGGTTTAAAAAGTTGGCACCCACATTCACCTCTGCTACTAACTTTATCTTGTTAATAATGGTCACTGGAGCATTCATTTCTTATTTATAAGATGGAAAAGACCATTGAACTACAAGGTCTTTAAGATGTCTCTGCAGTACTATCAACTAAGGTCCAACAATAACAACAGTGCTAAAGATTATATGAGTGTTTGAATGTTATCACAGGTGCTTATCTGGAAATTCTTCCTACAACTCAACTTTCAAATTGGTTCCTAAATAAACAGCACTAGTCTTGGGTCTTCTGAGTCCTGGTGTGTTTTGAGTCTTTTATTCCAGTGAACTTTTAGGCTGCACGGAGAAATCCACCTAAGATAGAGAAAAGGTACTGAAGCAACAGTGGAGGTAGAAGGTAATGAACTCTAAAAATACCCTAAAGTTCTCCAGGTTCCTAGTACCTAGAAGAGAGCCACAGGAGGAGACACAAACCCGATCTTCCTAATGGACAATTATTAGTGGTGACCATGTTGGAGAGGGTCACTTGATATTCCTGCTCTCCTTTCCTAGAAACCAGACACATACAAGGGAAAGCACTTACAGTTCTGTCTCTGCCATCCTCAAAGAAAGCAAGCAGGTAAGCTAAGCACCAGGGATGGAGGCCAACCAGCTAATATTTGCTAGTGGGTAGACATGGTTTAGAATTCAGAGATCAGTTCAGCAATGTTCTTTCTTCTCGCTGTGGGCTTCTTTTGAGTATAGTTGGGGAGAGCACTCTCATTTCCTGTTGCTTCAAAGCAGGCATGCCTACAAATCACATTGATATAGGGCAAACCCCAGGATGCTTTGTTTTGACTTCCACACCTACAATAATGGAAACTTGATTGCACAAAGGAATCTATCCAGAAGCCAGCCTTGTGGATCTAGTGGCTAACAGCTCAGCTTAACAAGGCAGCAGTTCAGTCCTCTTTTTGGGGGAAGTGATTTCTGTGTGGCCCCATTGGTCAGGTCTTTGGAGAGAAAGAGATAAATGGTGAAATTATGAAACGTTGAGACTCTAACACTTGTCATTGTCAATTTGGATCAGTGTCACCACTGACTTCACTGTCAAGTGCACCAGCTTCTGCTGAGGACAGGGTAGACATCCAAACATCTCTGTAGCATCCTGGTATGCAGTCATCTCTCCCCAGTTTGCCTGAAGCCCCATGCCCTGCCCATTGGTGCTGTGTACTGATAGGTATTACAGAGCTTGGACTGACTTGGAATCATTAACTGTTCACTGTGACCTCTTCCCAGACAAAAGAGATTTATGAGTATTGAACTTGATCTGTTTCTGGATGGAGATAAAGCAATTATTATTCACCGGGTGGCCCCAAACTTTTTCTTTGCTTTGAGGGAAAAAAGAAACAAAGTAGAATGCTAAGCTCGTTAAATCTACCCCATGTGGCATGTGTCTGGATCCTTACATACCTGCTTTTATAGGGTAAATATATCTCTGTTCTGCAGGGTTTAGAAGGGATTATATCTCTCTGCAGCTCCTTGGCCCTCTACAGGTGTTATGCTGGCCTAGTATCTCGCAATGTCTGTTGCTGACAAAGGCCATAGAGTTTCCCAGCCATCCCCCTGCCCCTCCCCCAGAGCCTGTCATCAGGTAGAGACTAATTTGTGCTTCTCCAAATTAGAAGCTATTTGTGAGTGCTGTAAATCCTAGTTACTGTATTTTAAAATTGTTTCCTTTTGTATAACTCAGCTTCTATAAATACATATGAATTCAGGGTATTCTGTAAATCTCCCCATCTTAATTGCTGGGGGCAAAGATCTCTTTTCAGTAATGCCAAATCTCAGACTCTTCAAGACATAGTGTTCAAAGTCTCCATCTAGACCCTACTTAGGTTGGTTTCTTTTTGTTTTATAACATCCTTCTTCTCTTGTTTTCCCAATCACGTTCCCTATGTAAATACATCTCTATATCTACTTTTTTGTCTATCCATCTATTCATCTATCCATCCATCTGTCCATCCAACCATCCATCCATCCATCCATCCATCCATCCATCCATCCATCCACCACCTATTTGTTTACCACCTGTCATCTATTTATCTATTTTAGTTTTACACACATGTACACATATATACATAGAAATAAGCATGTAAATATTCTTAAAAATGCATTTCCAGCTAATCTCTTTAGGACTCTAGATCCTGCAAACCTACTAAGGTTTTCCACTAAAGGAATGTGGCAATAATATGACTCCCAATGACATAATGCTATATTCATAGATCAATGTCTCACTCAACCCTTATTAGAGATTCTTCTTGCAGTAGATGGTAATTATTGTGTTTTAAAAAAGAAAGAGAGGAAGGGGTATGTTTGTTAGAGGTTCAGTATGATGTGGGGAAAGGGGGTGCCTCTGTGGACCCATGCTGTGGCATCCCTTCCCCCCTCTGAGGCACCAGCCACAGGAAGAGTAGTATAGAATAGAGTTAATTAAGGGTATGGGGAGAGGAGTTGAGAGAAAGGCAAAGAGAGACAGAGAGAGAGACAGAGAGAGGCAGAGAGAGAGACAGAGACAGACAGAGAAACAGAGAGAGAGGAGAGGAGAGGAGAGGGGAGGGGAGGGGAGGGGAGGGGAGGGGAGGAGGCTGGTCATGAGCACATGGAATGGGAAAAGAGAGGGTAAGGAGCTAAGGAGTGGGAACAAGAACAAGAGAGCAAGAACAAGAGGGAAAGAAAGAGGAGGGGCAAGCAGCCCCTTTTATAGTGAGTCAGGCTCACCTGGCTGTTGCCAGGTAACCGTGTGGTGGAGCCTAGACTAAATGCCAACAGTAATGGTGGGTGATATATGTAGAAGAGGAGACAGAAAGATTGTAAGAACCAGAGATTGTGGATAACTCCAAGGAAACAGTGTCTTCCATACTCAATATGGTTGATAGACATATGAACTCCCAAACCTAGGACCTTAATGTGGTACCTATGGAGATAGGAGGATCTGGGAAGAGTTGGGGGAAAGGAAAGAATAAGATAAAAATATGTGGCATAAATTTCCTTTTAATTAAAAAAGAAAAGATTTATAGCCCTGTAATCACAAGTTCCAGATATAATTGCACATCCTTCTCTATAAAGATTCAACCCTCTTTCTACTTCCCACTTGAGAAAACTGAAGAATGATGTGAGTGATGATGGACTATGCCCTACTGATATACCCAGCACTATGCTGCCCATTGGTTGCACTCCTCTCTCTGCTCATCACACTGTGATCCAGCTGCTACTGTGCTTTCTATCTTATGGAGAGGGACAATACAGCCTCAGCCACTGTACAAGTTACACAGCTGGGAAGACATTAGGTGAAAGATTAGACTCTAGCTGTTGGACTCTATGTGTCTAAGTCCCTGGAATAATGATTACCACATTCTGCCCTGATTGTAATTAGTATATCTTGGCTGATTTTGTATTCTTGGGTGGAGATTCGTATCTAGCTTCTCGCTTTTGATAAGTATACATTGAATGGTAGAGCTTTGAATTAAAATGTACCAGTGACACATCGCTTCTTATGTATTAAGAGGAAAGCAAAACAAACAACAAAAGAAAGAAAGCCAGTTTTGAATACGTGCTTGCCTGTACCAAGGGCAGTTACTTGTACCTAAAACATAAAAATACCTTTTCCTTTGCAGATGTAATTGCTGCATTTGTGAATTATGAATTCCTAACGAGGGCCAAGAGCAGATGGTGTGGTCTGAATGGAATATCCTACAGTAAGTACTCCCAGTGAGGGCTCCATGCTGCCCTTCCAATGAGGAGGTGTTCTGCAGAAATACTCTGAGGCCTCACAGGCCTGCTTAAGGGTTGGGTAGTTTGCTGCTGGGACTAAGTCATGTTTACCAAACCTTGGAACTGAAAGCTGTGGAACCAATCCCCCTTCCTCACACAAAGGTTTTGGTGGTGTGTCCCATGAAGAGCAGAACCCAGGAACCTAATGAACATTATCTCAGTCAGATTTCAGAAAGAGACAAGTGGGGTTTAGGCCTGGTTTTGTAATCCTCTCACCAGAAGCTAACTTCTGTGCAGCCTAAGAAGTGTTCCATTTGTTTCTTAAGGGCTTGGTCAGTGTGGGAGGCGACTCTGAACCCACCTTATTTTCCAGTCCCACTTCTCCCAAACTGCCAGTCATGAGTGCCACACAAAGGAGAGACAAACAGCAAAGAGCGGGCACTTGCTGGTAAAGTTGTATTTATAGATTTAAAACATAAATTGTAGAGCTTTTATTTATATAAGATGTGCCTCACAAACTTCAAATTATTAGGTTCTAGCATATTATTGAGAAGGAAATGAACACTTGGTTCCAGTTATTTTCATAAGCTATTGGAAAAGTTTGTAACGACATAAACATTTCTGGGAGGAGGCTGCGGTAGCATACACAACAGTGTAACAGTATGCCTAGATTGCACTGAGATCTGTGCTAGGTGCTGTGCACTGAATTCAGAGGCAAATATTGGCACTGTATCTTTGCCACTATCTCAGCCTATTCCTTATCAGCTAAATAGATATAGTGAAGCTCGCCCTCCTTACTTCAAAGAAATGTCATAAGATCAAGTAGAAGGACATATTCAAAAGCCCTCTGTAAATTTTAAAGGGCTTTGCAAATATCCATGGCTTCCAGAATGTCATATTAATACAGAATTTTTCAACCTATTGATATTTTGGGCCAGATAATTCTGTTCAGGGAAGCAGAGCCTCCTCATGTGTTATTGAATTTAGAAGACCATCTCTGGCCTTAACCAAGCACAGGCCAGTAACATCTCTAGTGTGACAAGCAAAAGCATCTCAAGACATTGTAAGAGGTCTCTTTGGGGATACAGGTTTCTGCTGTAGATAAGAACTGCATGAGTACAAAGCAGTTTTTCTATCGAAGGCATTGCTAAATAGAAGGAGACATTTTAGGAGATTGTCCTCCTAGTTCTAGTTTTTCTTTCTTTCTTTCTTTCTTTCTTTCTTTCTTTCTTTCTTTCTTTCTTTCTTTCTTTCTTTTTGCTTAAGAGGTTATATTAGGCAGTGTTCTCTAGAGTAACAGAACTTATAGAATGAGTTTTATAAGTTCTCTCTTTATATATAGAAAGGGGATTTATTAGAATGATGTACAGCCTGTGGTCCAGCTAATCGAACAATGGATGCTCATGACTAGAAGGTTCAAGAATTCAGTAGTTGTTTAGTCCTTGAGACTGGATGTCTTGAGTATATTTCAGCATACACTGGACTCCCAAATAAGTAGGCTAGGCTGTATTACTAGTGAAGGAGTGCACTTGCTAGCCAATACAGAGTAAGTGGGCAAAGAAAGAGAGCTTCCTTCTTCCATGTTCTTTATAGAGACTGACAGCAGATTAAAGGTAAATCTTCCCATCTCAAAGATCCAAGGTTTGGATTAGAAGTAAGTCTTCCCACTTCAAATGATGTAAATAAAAAGAAAATCCCTTTCTGGTATGCTTAGTCATTTTTTAGTTAATTCCAGATGTAGTAAAGTTGATAACTAAGACTAGCTATCACACATTCATCCCTTGTCACATTGACAATCATATCTCCTATGTCATACTTGATTTCTAAATAAAACCAATAACCAAGTTATAATTAAACCTAAACATGATATCATTATTGCATGTACAATTACAAATTCATTAAACATTTAACCAGGTCATAATTATGCCTAACATGATATAACTCTTCCTTGTATAACTGCAAACAAATTAGAAATTAGAAAAGGTAACAACATCCCTTTAGGGACATTCTTTTAGTATGTCTCTTAAACTTAAATATGATAACCATTGATAATCTCTTAACTGATATTAAATCATATGATAAAGAATCAAGGAGAAAAACCATAAATGTCTGCACAAACATTTTCTTAACAAAATACAGGAAAAGAAATGCTCATGTCAGCTATCATCCTCATTTCTGCAACTGGTCACATGGTCCTAGGCTATATTTATTACTACTATCCTCTATTATTCGTTCTGTCTTTTTTCCATCCTCATCATGCACATTAGCAGGTCTTGGTTCTTTCCTGGAGGAGTGACTCAAACCTTCACTCCTAAAAGATCTGTGCCCTTTGTGTTATCTTGTCCGGATTGGGTTGATGTAGTTTCGCACTGACTTTAATCATAGG
Organism: Mus minutoides; assembly: GCA_902729485.2. Lineage (NCBI taxonomy): Eukaryota > Metazoa > Chordata > Mammalia > Rodentia > Muridae > Mus > Mus minutoides. The sequence continues at coordinate 615,102 of LR749684.1, read as the reverse complement.
ACATGGTAGCACCAAGAGATGCCCTAAAGGATCTCTAGCACTCTAGATATGACCTTTCTTATCTCTATTGTGAAAAAGCAGTCACATTTCCCTCTTAGTAATCTGGATCATCACTCCTAATGCAGTTATTTATTTATTTATTTATTTATTTATTTATTTATTTATTTATTTATTATCTCTGGCTGTTGGTTTAAGAGCAACAGAAAGCCCAAAGTGGCCAGGGGGAATTTTGAACTTCCAATCCAGTGAGATATTTGTTGTGGCTCCTGGCAGTGGCTTTTCCCCATCTGGAACCAAAACTTCTAGGCCAGAAGAACTTAAAGTCATGGGAACAGGAAGCAAAAGTTTTCCTAGTGGGTCACTGTGGGTGATAGTGAGTAGAACTATTCCCTTTTCTACCCTTTAATTCCTGGACCCATGGATCTTGGCTATGGAATAAACTGTAACCTATATTAGATGTTGATTCAAAGCATATACCACATTCTGGAAAACCCTGTCCCTGACTTTCAGGCTGCTGTCACCCAATGGGCACTGTAACCGTACCTTCAAAAAGTTATTCCGTTTTTCTATCAGCAAATTGCTTTATGATGGAAGAATATATGGTAATACCAGTGGATTACATTATTGTAGACCTCACAGAAGCACTTCTCTGGCTATGAAGTGAGTTCCTTGGAGAGAAGTAATACTGTGTAGAATACCATGATGTTGGATAGGTATTTTACAAGTTCATATATGGTGGTTTTATCAGAAGAAGGTTATGTGGAGGAAAGGAAAATTCATAACCAGAATACATGTCTACTTCAGTAAGGGCACAGAATTGTCCTCTTCAAAGAGGAAGCAGTAAAGTTTTGTCAAACTGCCATCAGGTCACTGGATACTTACCCTTGGAAATGGTGCCATATTTAGGACTCAGTTGTCCTCTCTGCTATTGACAAATCTGGCACTCAGCAGCAGTTGTAGCCAGGTCAGCCTTGTTGAGTAGACATCCATGTTATAGAGCCCAGGCATAACTCCCATCTCTGCCACTATGGATGCTTTACTCATGGGCCTATTGGACAATGACAGGAATGACATAGGAAGGAGGTTGCCTGCCCACAACCTTATCTCCTTGATTATTGAACTCACATGAAATCATGTTTTGATGAGCATTTATATAAGACACAAGTATCTTCACTTCACATCCTTCTCCTATTTGGAGAGATCTATTCACTTACAACTTCCCAGATATCTTTCTCACTAGTTTTCTAATCATGTACTTTCCATGTCCCTGACCATGCAGCCAATTAATTTGTTACAAATCATAAATCAGTAAACAAAAACACATCTGGCAATTTCTTCTTCCATACAAAATGTTTGACCATGTGTACTGTCGGAAGTTCTTCCCACTGTGCCATTGTCTTTCAGTGTTGTCCAAGGAAGGGGTTATGATACTACAGATGACAACATCTTGGTAGTGCCTGCATAACATTCAGAACCACCAGGAAAGCAGGTTCTATGTCTTTTCCTCTTTATTAAACCAATCAGAGGGCATACCCCATGAGGCTATTATACTTCTTTCTTGGTGGTTGGAGGTGCTAGGTTCAATAACTTATCCTTTATCTTAAAATAAATATATCTGCAAGCCTCATCACTGGACACCTAGGATTTCACTGAAGTAGAAGGCCCTTGAATTTTGATAGATTGTTTCCCCAATATTTTGATGCTCATATGTGTTACCAATGAATTAAAAGAAGTTGCTACTTCATTCTGACTTGATAAAGTCAACATAATGTCATCTATATAGTGAAAAAAAGTGATATTTTATGGTAGAAATAGATGATCAAGATTCCTTTTAACTAAGCGATAAAACAAGGCAGGAAAGTTAATATATCCTTGAGGTAAACCTGCAAAGGTATTCTGTGAGCTTTGCCAATTGAAACAAAATTGCTTCTGGTAGTCCTTATGAATAGGTACTGATATTTGCTAGGTCAATATCTGCATACTCTGTACCAGGAGATGTGTTAATATGCGCAAGCAAGGACACCACATCTAGTACAGAAGCTGGAATTGGAGTCACTACTCAGTTGAGTTTTCAATAGTTACTGGGCAGATAAGAGAGTTAATGGGAAATATGGTGGGACCCCCACCACCCACGTAGCTTTCAAGTCCTGATAGTGACATTAATTTTTGCAGTTCCTCCAGGGATGCGATCCAACATTTTCCTTGGAAAATATAACTCTTAAGTTTTCTGATTAGCCTTTCTATTCATAATAGCCCTCACTCTGAACAAATGTGAGAATTCTGTCAACCTCTAAGAATATCTATCCAAAGTAGACATTCTGAGACTAGAGGAGAACAACAGGATGAATTTAGGGAACCACTGGACCTCCTATGATTCAGCCTTCCACCAAAACTCTATTAGTTAACAGACCCCATAAAACCCTTCTCTAATTAGAGGACTACAATGGTTTTTTGGGATCTCTAAGAATTAGTGCCAATTCTATATTCAATATATTCAATATATATTTTGGGAAGTCTGATGGTTTTCTTCCACCAATGTACATTTGTAAAAGGTCATAGGTCCCTCTGGGGAAAGACTGGGCAAAGGCTAAGAGTAAAACCTTTGTATATTTTGTCAAGGTCTCCTCAGGAGTGCCTCTTCATTCAAGGACCTCTGGGTCTGCAAATTCGCAAAAACAAAAAACAAAAACAAAACAAAACAAAAACCCAAGTCTGGAAATTCCCTTCAGGTGCCACAATCCAGTGTACTTTTTTTTTTTTTCATTTGTTTAAAAACTTTTCCACTTATACAGGCCAAACAGAAATGCAGTAGGCTTCTTATCTATTTCATGCCTGGAAACACCATGATTGATTAGCCAATACCAAAGGTCCATATGAGTCATGCAACCATAAAATGCACTTTGCCTGTGCTGACCACTATGGGTCAGGCCATTATAGACATTGCTTTGTCTATGCTGTCCATTATGATAACTATGATTACATTCCCTTCGGCAATTCAGTGTTGCCACCTGGCCCCTGATACTTAGGGGCTCTATTAAACTCATTGCATTTAATTCATCTAACAGAGCAGCAGAATCTTCAACCCTAAGGTCTGGCACAAGAGAAAAAGCAACTACAAAACACCTCAAATATGCTGGTGCCCCTCTCACCATTCTGTGTCCAATGGGCTTAGTGAAGGGCATATCTTCTAGGCCTTCTCATTGTGCAGGATTAGGTTTACACAGTGTACCCACTCTACCATTACAATTTCCCTGAACCTTAAAATCCCTTCATTGACACTAAGCCAAGGGATATCAGGCATCTCCAACTCCTTTCCAGTTGGCCATCTTTTGACAAATGCTTCAGCCAACCATTTAAACAAACTTTTGACACTATTTTTTAACTGTGCAAGATTCTGTATTAAACACTCAGAGAGCCTGTATCAATAAACTCAGCCTGATCTAATTTTTCATTCCTTCTACCATTACCCTACACCCTTAAAATCCATTCCAACTCTTATTCCCCAGACTTCTGCTTGAATGAATTAGCAAGCTCATTAAGCTCCTTAGTAATATAGCATACCTCCTCATGGACTACACTTTCTACCTCCCCTCTAGGAGCCTGCTTTGACTTGAATATGTCTATAAGTTTAGAGGCAACTATTGTTGAGCCCTGAGGGAAATCAGTTTTGTCTTTCTGGCATCTCCTTGAGAGAAAGTCACTGCTGGTTTAGCAGATAATGAAGGATTAATTTCCTCAGTCAAAGGTAAAATGGCAATATTTCAGGGGTGAGGGTGTGAGTAAATCTGCTGAAGTTGGAGAGACTATTTCCTTAGGTGAGATAAACCCTTGAGGAGGGTTCAAAGTTCTTAGCTTCAATGGGGTTCTCCTATACATATGGATCCCAAGTTTCAAGATCCCATTCTTTACCTACTAATGCCCTTATTTTAACTGCAGACACCTTCTGAGGCTGGATTGAATTTTCTCAGTAATTCAGCTGACCTTATAATGAGGGCTTCAGTTTGATTTTCTGCAACTCGAGCTCTGTGGCTGCTGGAGAGAAGATTCTCTTCAAGGGCACATTTATAAACCTTAGACTGTTTATGTACATCTGAAACAAATCAGGTTTATCGTTGAGTTCATTGTTGTCCATAGCAATTCTGGGATGCAAGAAGTTGGTTAGTTTTATCAGGAAGTTCATTCCTGTGTCAATTTATCCAGAGATGCTAGAAGCAACCAACCACCATCATCATCATTTTCCTTATTTTTTTTTCAAAAATAACAAAAGTTTTATAAGCAGAATCACCAAATCTGTTTCCTCTACGAATGGTGAATTGGGATAATCAAATACATTTGTCCTCTTAAGTTTGTAAATTAGTTCATACAATGGGCTTTCAGTATGGCCTGAGCTCCCAGGGGAGGCTTCAGTATCTGGAGAGGCTTTAGTAGTAACTGCAGCTATTGGCAGATTGGAAAGCCTACTCCAGATGCTTAATATATTCACCCTTATACTTCTGTTGTTCTAGAACTATTTCTGGTACCAAAAATCTATATTAGTCAGGATTCACCACAGAAATTATACAATGAATCTCTACATATGGAAAAGGAACTTACTATGACTTACAGGCTCTGGTCCATCTAATTCAACAATGGATGCCTACAAACAGAACAGTAGGTCCAAGAATCTATATGTTTCAGCCCAGGAGGCGGTTGCCTCACCTGGTTTTCAGTATATGTTTGAACCTGATACAAGTAGGCGCTAATGCTGGTGAAGAACTGGGCTTACTAGGAAGGCAAGAACAAACATGCAAGTAAGGGAGCTTCTTCCATGTCCTTTATATAAACTTCCAGCAGAAGGTGTTGCTTAGATTAAAGGTAGATTTGGATTAAAGGTTTATCTTCCCACTGGATTAGAAGTGGGTCTTCCCACTTCAAATGATTTGACTGAGAAAAATATCCCTCATAGATATACCCAGTCATTTGTGTTTTAGGTAATTCCAGATGACAGAATAGCCATCCCAGAGGCTGAGATGCCTGTCATGTCCATTTAAAGAAAACAACAGACATGTGTGTGTTCAGGGTTTAAGAGCTCCACATAAAGTATAATAGTTGAGCATCTACTCTGAGTCATTCTTGTGAGAAACAATCACTACCATGTTGGAGGGCCAGTGGAAAAGGAGAGGTGAGTGCTTATCTGATAGGGACAGAAGTCACACCAGACTTTCAAAAGCAAGGCCAAATAGGAGCTGGGGACTTGTCAAATAATATTTGTAGTGATTAAAAAAAAAATCTCACCCAAGAGTTGGTGAGAGAAAGGAATTTTACAGTAAAAATAATGGGAAGCAAGTTAAAAACTTATCTGGCCTCATTAAATTTCTTAAGTGAGTGAGAAATGTGGTGATTATGTAAAGCACTGCACAAAAAGCACCATAGAATTTTAAGATCAAAGCAGATTCTTCAATTTGCAAGTCTATGTGGCAGGCAGGTGAGCCTATTGTGCTCATAGAAGGGACCCTGATAACTGTTCCCGCAAAGTGAACAGCTCATAGGGTCCTGGGGAATTTTGTCTCCAGGTGCAAATGAATTTTACTGAGTGGAAGTAAGGAAATCCAGCAAAAAAGCTGAGGCGATGACAATCACAGAGCTGTGAGCTTAACTCTTCCCCCCTACCAAGTAGCAGTAACCTTGGATACATTGCTTAAACTTTTGAGCTCTTATCTGGAGACTGAGAATAATAAGCATATTTTTTTTTACAAGTATGAAGATGATTCTGATGCATCAGTATTTGTAGAATGACATCCTAAATATCTAGTTCAGACATAGTAATACTGTTGATAATTATACAGCTACTGTTGATATTAGTAATTAGAACTAAGTATTAGCAACTTTGGTTTTGTGAAATGTCCCAGTTTTAAGTTGAGAAATACCCTTTGATAGCTCTAAAGAACAACTGTATATGATCATACAGTCTTGGAGTCCTGAAATGGTTGAGTTTAGAGGTTTGGGTCAGGTTTGTTTTCTCTACCAGTTAAAGAATTAAAAGGCAGTAGAAAACTTGAAGTACAACAGGTAGTAACAGAGAAATTTCAAACAGCACAGAAAGAAGAAGCAGTTAAAAGAAAGTGAGGTTGAAGGTATGGAAACACACATTTGCAGCAGGGCCCAGAAAGAAGGTCCTCTGCAAAGCAGAGGGTGATATTAACAAAGATGAAAGAGCCAGTCTTTTTTTCCAGGGCTGGGCTTTTAAAGCCTCTGAAAAGTTTTCCTCCCCTACTTTAGTATTGGTTATTTTGAAGAAAGACGGGCTGTTTGATTGGTCCACAATCATTGTGTGATAATTCCTGATCAAGTCTTAAACTTATTGAGCCAGTTCATCAGCAGGTGGGTTGCTGGTCAATTCAAGAGGTTGAGGAAGAAGCAGGACATCTTAGAAGTTTACCACCTTTATTACATAGCCATGCCTGTTCTTTAACTCTCTGCCTAATAGCTATCCAATTCTTAGTCTTTCAAAGATGCGTCTCTTAGTAACTTTTCAGTATAGGGAATAGAGGCTCAAATAAAAAAATTCCTGGAGATGAGGGGATAGATCAGCAGGTAAGACTGCTTGTTATACCAATATAAGGACACGAGTCTAAATATCCATAACCCATGTAAAAAGCTAGGAGAGCTGGATGTGATCATGTATACTTTAACTCCAGAAATCTAAGGGGTAAAGACAGGAGGATCACTGGTGTACACATATAAATATAACAGATTCACATTCTCCACCCCCCCCCATATTACACTCACATGTGAACACACACACAAACTCACACCACAATTCCTAACCATGTTCTAAATATTTATAGTTATACTCACAGAAACTTCTCTTTGCAACAGAGACTGTTAAAGAAAACCACAATGGATCAAGTTGCAGAGAATTAGTGTTTGTGGGTACCCAGCCCCAGCTTACTCATGTACAACACAACTTCTGGATGTAATACTGAAGGAGCATATCAGAAGAGTGGACAGATGATTGTAAGAGTCCAAGGAACAGGATGTCTGCTGACAGATTGCATATCCTAGAAAAGTCTGGAAAACTACACCCAGGACGTCTCAACCACAAGGCTGCCTAAACAAGACCAGAACAGGGACAACAACAGATATAGAAAGCAAGAATATTACAAATACTCAACCCTTGACAAAGAGCTACAGGCAATGAAGGAATACTGAATGCAGAACAAAATTGTCTCCCCTGGGGATGAATCCTCCAGTTGGCTTTCTGTCACTAAGTGTTCAGTCCTGAAATCATATACATGCAAATATTGTTATATGGACTGAATATATTATATTTATACATTTAGGAAAATATGTAATAACTATTAAACCAAAAAAGGCCTGAGGACATGAATTTGAGAGCAGGGGGCTGGAGGTGGGATACATGAGAGGGGATGGAGGGAGAAAAGGGAATGAGGAGAATGATGAAATTATGTTTTAATTCCAAAAACTTTTTTAAAAAATTAAAAAGAAAGGAAAGGAAAAACTGAAAATAATTTCCTTCTCAAGACACCAGCTATGGAGCTGGGATTCAAAGCTGAGGCTTCTATTTCTCACAGCCCAACTTTTTACCTGTTTTGCAAAGAATTTTAACACAGGATTGATACTTGTATGCCTTATATAACTTCTTGTTTTTCTATGTATTTATACTCTTCAATCACTTTCATTAAAAGAGATCTTGGTTTGGAAACTAAAGATGGCCCCCAACTTACATTTTCTTTACAGTGTTAAACAAACAACACTACAGTCTTTCGGTGGAAATTATATGTCTGTTTTTGAATTTAATTTCTTCTCAGGTTGTTGATGTGTGGCACGACCTCTCCTGGGATCCCGGGTAGCAGAACTGAGTAGAGCTCCAGTCATCCATGTAATCACTGCCAGAACGTGCCCAGTCTTCATAGGTCAATGTGTTTTCAGCATGTTTTGACACACATACTTGGTAAATTACAATCCAAACTTGATATAGGATGATCTTTGTGTACCTATTAGTTTACTCTCCTGTTACTGTAATAAAAACACTCAGATGAAAATCAGCTTGGGGAGGAAAGGGTTCATTTGGCTTACAGATTACAGTTCTCCATCAAGAGAAAGTCATGGCAGAAACTCAAAGCAGGAATCTGGAGGCAGGAGCTGAAGCAGGGGCCGTGGAAGAACACTGCTTACTGGAAACTCAGCTTGCTTTTTCATAAAACCCAGGCTCACCTGCTGAGTGTCAACACACACAGTGGGCTGGGTCCTCCAACACCAATCCTTAACCAAGAAAATGTCCCACAGATGTTCAGAGGCAAATCTGATGGAAATAATTCCTCAATTGAGGATTCTCCCTTCTAGGTGACTCCAATTTATGTCAAATTGACAAAAGAACAGAAACAAAAACAAAACCAAAAACAACCAAAGGGATGAGTCTTCCTAACTACAGGCTAATATAAGTTTCCATGCATACTAAGGACAGTCTATAAGGTAAGGCTTGATGTTAGACGGTTAGATATATTAAATAAACTCTTAAATTTTTAGTATTTTCTGTTGCAGTGAGTTTTTGGCTATAACTTCTGGCTGGTCACACAAGCACCCACCCAGGGGCTATCTCAGATCCTCTAATGGAAAACACACACACACACACACACACACACACACACACACACACACACACACACCATTTAATTTTAAAATGCCTTGGCTGCCTCAAAGGTTGGGCAATCCTAAACCTTACCCTGCTGTCCCAGGCCCAATCGGGAAAATGGCCAGTGGCCACTTACTCAAAAATTGACATAGCTGATTGGCTTTATCTCCTGCTGCTACTGTGTCCCTTTCCTTTTCCCCAGTCCTGGTGATTCCCTCTGCATCCTACCCTGCAACTGTACCACCCTGTCCCTAGCCATTGATAGATCAAAAACCAATTGGGGACAAGGACCTTCAGTGTCTGGACATGCAGATTCAAACCATTAGCACCAATATATAACAATTTTCAGTGTATGAAGTCTTTATCAGGGTATAGTCCCATTGTAAGCCAATGTTATCTGTGTTATCATGTAATTTGGGACAGTTATCCATTTTAAAAAGATGGCGTTTTTCAGACATACCTCCAACCATTGGTCAGAAATGGCCAATGCCATGTGTCTTGTATATGTTGGCTGTCTGATTTGTCATCCTTGTCTCTATTCTGCAAACATCTAATATACTCTTATTTGCTTTTTCCCAGCAACTTTCTGGAACTTACACTTTCTGCTTGTCCTCAAGTCCTGCTTCTTAGAAAAGAATATGATCAGCTTCATGATGTCCATGGAAGCTTAAGTTGCACCCCTCACAGGTACTTTTGCAATTGATAAACATACTTTTAAGTCACAAATTTAGGGACAAGGAGGCCAATAAAGTATAGATTTCAGTATAACTCATGCCTGGAGATATTTCTGTGTATCCTATGGCTGACATAAAGCACAGCTCTCGGCCCAGATAGATAGCTTCTCAGAGGAAAAGTGCATGCTACCACCAAGGCTGAGGACATGAGTTCCATCCCCAGGACCCACTCAGTGGAAGAAGAGAACCAACTCTTGCATTGTCCTCTCATGGTGGAACACACACATACACACACGCGCACACACACACACACACACACACACACACACACACACAATTTTAAGACCATAGCTATTACTCTAACAGGATTGGTTGAACACTTATTCTGATCTAAATATGAGTTGCCATAGACTGGAAAAAAAGGATTTTGGTTACCCTGAATAAATCATTTAAACACAGAATCAGTTTTATGAACTTTCTCAGGAACAAAGGAACAAAGGAAAAGTCATATTTCCATGTAATTGGGACCAACAAGTGACAGGTGGTTCCACCAAAGGGAGGAATTTCTGTTCCAGGTTTCAGACATTATGTGATTACATTTTTGTTTTAGGTTGGTAGAAGCTAGTAGTCTGTTAATACCTTCTAAATGTGTTATCTGATACAAGTATATCAGGTCAGACACAGAAGTGGGTAATAAATGGTTACTAAGGGCACTAGACACAGTCCAATATCACTTCTCTCTGGATCTGCAACACTTCACATTTTCACAATCATAGCATTCTATCTTCAGCATAGGTGTGGTTTGTTTTTGAGAAGTTTAATTTGTAGCATTCACTCTGTGGTTATGGGAAAATGCCACACTAAAGAATACTCCTATGACTTGAGTTCAGGATTGAAGTATTACTAATGTTGGGTTTAAAAGGAAGAAGAAGAAAGATTTGTGTTCTGTTAAATTTAGGAAGCCAAAGTTTTTAACTCTCCTAACTTTGGGACTATTGCACTATTTTTTTTTTTCTGAGGAGACATGAACAAGCACAGAGAGGCACCAATGACAGAGCAAAGGAAACCTTCAATCAGCATCTCTCTTGCACTGCTGGGGGAAAAGTCACCCCATTGTGGGCAAAGACTGAGTCCTGAATCCTGGTCTTCAGTTAACCATCCTCCTCTGTATTCCAGCACCTCCCAGGATTGTACACCTATGGGAGGCAGCAGTGGGTGATGATGTCATCCAGTTGAGTACCAGTGATTCTCTGCCTCACCTATTGGGAATGGTATCAGTTCCACTGCCATAGACATCTGAGACTCAACTGTCAATATAATGTTCTGTTTATTTTGAGGCCGTGCCTACAGGACTGAGAATTCTCTAGGTCATGGCAGCATTCCCTGACCCAGGATGGCCAAGGATATCTCACACCTGTACCTGTAGAAAACATTTTTCCCTATCAGGGACCATTTGAAGGGTATAGAAGTAAGAGATGAAATTCTATTTGGAGAGGAAACTAGAAATTACAGCATTTTATTTGCTGCTAATGGGCACTGTCTAAAACTATTCCAAAGTCAGACAAACTCAAAGACCCTCATTCTCTTTTAGCTATCCTGTAGTGGGGTGAAGAGAAGCATACCCAGTGAGTGGTGGGGAGGAGATTATAACTTCTGCCCCAACACTATGTTATGCTTGTATAAAGATAACTTTACATCAGAATTTCCCACATATCCATCCCTTCAGATACTTGCAATTGCAAGAAAATAACTAAAATTGAGTTGCAAAAAACCAAGGTAGGAGTGTTTGGCAAAGTTTGTGTTTCCTGTTCTGCAGGATTTCTCAGAGCCAGTATTGTATAAATATGCACTCTAACAATTCAAGGCATTGTTCATCACTGACCTTCCTAAGTGGTTGTGCCATCTTTCCTGGCACATCAGACACACCTTAGCAAATGCTATCTAAAGCTGCAAGTGGAGGAGGGGGGGGGGGTTGTGATCCTTAAAATTAGTAAGCCATTGAAAGAGGATTGGAACTTGCTAATGGAAGGAAAGTCATGCAAGAATTAGCTAAATTGCCTCCACTTAGCATGAGGGAAAGATTGAAACTAATAGCTTCTTGTTGTAGCATTCTGATATAGCAAAAGTGTATTGCATAGACGCAGACATTTGTAATGTAGAGACTTGTAGCTTTGAATTATACTCCTGTTTATATGTGCACTCATAGCAGCTTTGTGTGTTTGTGTGTGTGTGCTTGTGTGTATAGTTTTTTTGGTGATAAGAGGCCAATTTTTGTTCTGCTTTAGGCCTTACTACATGATGGTTTACATAGATCTTAAGTCTTAAGTCCTCCCCCTCCTTCTCTTCCTTTACAACCTCTCCTCTTCCTCCTTCTCTTCTTCCCCTCTTCTTCTTCCTCCTCTTCTTTCTCTCCTCCTCCTCCTTCTCCATAATTTGGTGAATTTTCACATGACTTTGGCATATGGAGGTAGGTCACTTAAGGGGCTCATATGAGTCCTGGAGGAAGACTTCCTTTCGTGCAAGCATCAGCCACTGTTGCTTTGCAGAGTTGCATTTTATGCTGATGCTGCCTCATAGGAGAGCTTGTTCTGCTCTACTATGTCTAAATGACACTAGAACAGGAAAGACAGTGGCTATGGGCAACACCTGGACCCTGATAAGAGGCTCAGGGGCTGGCCAGAAGGTGACTGAAACCTGGTGAACTCTCCCAGAGCCCCTGGATTATCACCGTCTCCTTGTGACAGTTGCCTGGAGTCAGAACCCAGTGTTCTTCATACTTGATTTTTCTCCAGTCATAAAACTTCCTTTTATTGCACTATCTCCCCCACCCCTCCCCGAAACCTGCACATCCCTTTAGTTAGAAATGGAACCGATTGGGAGAGGTGATGATCTAGAAAGAGATCACTACATATCCTGGACATCTTTCCAAGCATCTTTTAAATGCTCCTTCTTATAATAGCGCTCGTACTTGAGGACAGCATCACACTCTCACACAGTGTAGTCACAGTTGTGTTGGCACTTCCATTATAAACCTCTGCTTTCAGGTGCGCATGACAGCCTTGAGGGAAGATCTCTCTGTAGGCTGAAATTTCCCATATCCGTTCTCACCTTAGAAGTGCAGTTCTTGCTTTGAATGTCTGGCAGAAAGTTTTGTATCTGTCGCCTTGAGGTCTCTCACAAGGCCTCCTGGTGAAGGCAGTGGGGCAGCAGTAGGAATGAGATCTGGGAAGTTCAGGGTATTCAAGTCACAGTCCCTGGGAGTTGAAATTCCGTGATCACTGCCTGTGCTCTGCTTTGCGCTGTGTGATTCAGCAAGGTACCTTACTTAGTTCTCTGATCCCCTGGTTGACTACTCCTAGAAACAGGCCAGTAAGATGATTCTGCAGCAAGAACCTGCATTTCAGCTTCCCTGGTTCATCCAGGAAACACCAAAGACAACAGCATGTGGCTACAGTCTGGTTTCACCAGGTGGTCATTCTCTGTGAATTTATCACTTAGTTAGCCTGGACCCCACCTCCACTATGTTTTGTCAAAGCTCCAATCTTGCTTTAAAATTCAGGTCACATGCCCAGTGACTCTTATTACTCCTTGCCTTTGTCTTCTGATTATACGTTCCGGAGCCATGGTATAATCCTCATATAACTCACTTTCCTTGTGTCCTTGTATGTCTTCAGCTCATAGATCTTCCATTACTCAGAAGACTTTCTAAGTGTAGACTTAGATTTCTGCAGATATTTTAATACCTCATGAGTACTGGATAATCAACGAATGTTTGTCATATCAATTCATTTTATCATCAACATTTATTAATCATCCATTACATACCGGATTTTGAACAACTGTACCTTGGTAGGTCTGATTCTTGGCCTGAAAAACATGCTGTTCAATAGATAGTAAGTGTGCAAAGGACAATATTTAAACGTTAAGCCAGTGGGCAAATACAAGCCTGGTGACAAAGTTTCAGGACTGGATCTATTACATTCAGTACCTTTGTGTCTGAAGTTGGATGATGATTGGGAATGAATTTATTGAAAGGTTTCTGCTGGTTTCTTTGCTTCATTAAGGTAATAGAAAGCCCCTTCCTTCCTTCCTTCCTTCCTTCCTTCCTTCCTTCCTTCCTTCCTTCCTTCCTTCCTTCCTTCCTTTTTTCTCTTTCTTTCTAGAGCTATCAGCTGAGGTGAGTCTAAACTGTTTTCTCCAGTAGCTTTCAAATTGTTCTTCAGATAAATCAATTTGCTATTGACTTAGGGCAAAAGTTAGTCCTTTTAGCAGCACTTGCCCAAGGAGGTGAGCTAGACTGTCTGCTCATTCATACGAGACTACTGAAGATTAAAAATACCCTTAGATACAATGTGTGTCTTAAGCTGAGGCTTTAAAATCTCTCTCATGCCCATCTCAGTACTTGTATTATTCATGTCTCTGCACAAAGGCACTACAGACATTCCTGGATTCTTCTTCTGTCTCTGCTGTATTGGATTTGAGGTTTGTTCTGCTGAGCAGACCAGACCCAGCAGGGAGGATGTGGAGAAATGATTAGATCCTGCCCTTGTTCCTTTCATTTTGTCTGCTGGGTTGCTACCTAAAATGACACTAAGAAGCAGCACGAGGCCGAGCCCTGGTAAGACAGGTCTCTATACAACGGTTGCATTTGCTTCCAATTATTGAACAAGTTCACTCTCTGGAGAAAGTTGCCTCTCTGGTCAATTTTCAAATGGTTGTAGATGTTGGAGGATATCCTCATCTTCTGTGATTAAATCCATCTCAGGGTTTAAACACAGACATTCTGCTCATTGGGATAATTAACTAAAGCTTATCCCACTTTATCCCAAATCCCTGTTGACCTATTTTAGGTGTAATGTTCAAAAGCTGTGAGGCGAAGGTGGAAATAGTCAGACAAGAACATTTGCCCATTGTACCCCCCACCCTGACTCCTCTCTGAAAATCTCTTTTGTGGCCTGAGTCTTCTACACACACACACACATACACACACACACACACACACACACACACACACACACACACACACACCACAGAAGCATGCAAATAGAGTCAAAGCAGAAAGGAAAGGAATGTTAGGAATCTTCCAAGAATGCTTTAGCACACACTCAGAACAATACCTCTTCCTTTCTGCCCCACACTCTTTCTCCTTTACTCTAGAAGCAAAATACATGCCAACAAGTGGCCCAGCTAATTTCCCAGTTACACAGAGAGGTGACATGGCATTGACGTGGGCATCGAAGATTGCTGTTTACATATTTTAGAGTTTTACCATTGTACAGCAAGCACAGCTCTTTGCCTTTCCTTCCTTTTTTTTTAACCTCTGCTGTTATCTTTAGATTTATCAGCAATTCGAGATGGCTTTTTCACACCAGTGAGCACCAGCCAAAATCTAACAATCAGAAAGAATCAGAGAAAATAAATCAATGTCCACAAACAACAGGCCAATTTTGGCAAGTACAATTTATTCATAAAAGCAACAGTTCGCTGGGGATTCTCTTGTCTTGCATCCACAATGCCCTTGATTCAGATGCCAGTGTGGTGAGCGCCAGGTGGCAGCCAAGATGGGAAGGTGTGCATTGTTCCATAGGGTTGCTTTGTTCCCTAAGGCCTGAGCGACCTCTCCTTAATCTCAGAGGCACACTCCATGCCGGGGATTCTATACAAATGTTATCCTAGCTAATTGAAGGGGGAAATCAAAGTGGAACTGGCCTTTTCTTTGCATGCGGGAGAGGTGGGAAAAAAAAAAGCCTCCTCTCCCGTCAATAGGCTAAGTGGCTTGGAGAATTCCCCATGCCCTCTTCTGATGGCACCTATCATTGCTTTTCAGAGGTTATGGTGGTGGATCTGCAGAAGCCGTCTGAGCAGAAAGACATCCACATTCCAGCTTTCTGCTCTGTTTAGGAGTAATGACATATTTCCTCCCCAAGGGACACGGTGTTTCCTATTCCAAGCCAAAGCTGCAGATATATTGTTTCTGCTCCCTCTCTCACCTCACTGCTTATATTTACATTAATAAGGAGTTCTCTGGATGGAAGGCTGGCTGTCTCTACCGTGAAAGCTGGGACTAAACACTTTGCTCTTCAGTTAGAGACCAGAGGAAGGCGAACAGGGTTACAAAACAAACAAACAAACAAACAAACAAACAAGAGAAAGAATTAGCGGGTTTATGAGCCACAACGGGGAGTGGGAGGACAGGCTTGAAATACAGGCAGGAGGCTTTGGTTTCTACCCCTAAGCAAGGCCTCCTGGACCTGAAAAACAAAGAGTAAATAATTCTGTTGACAATCATTAATTAATGATAATAGCTTGGACTCGGCACTCAGCTTTCATGGGGTGACCTCAGAGCACTTTACAGACCACACTTAATGAATCCTCCTGTTCTCAGCCCTCGGTGGAAGGGAGCACATATTACCAACACCCTTCCAGTGCTGAGACAAAGGCCCAGTGGGGCTCTCTGGTTCATCAGTGACTGGTTATTCTGCAATTGCTGCTCGGTGGGGAAGAAAGGAGCCTTCAATCAATTTGCCAGGTTCCATGTTTGTGTCACTGAAATGGCGGGCAGTGACCCGCCTGAGTGACCAGCGTGTTCTGCTGGCAATTAGTTGCCAACCTAACACAAAGCCCGCTGAGCCTGTGGTTCACGCATCTCTCTCTCACCTGCACGGGCTGGCTGGCTTTCAGCCTCTTATCTGGCTGAAACATGAAAAATTCGGGCTTCCTGTTCCCAGAGCAAGCTGGGATGAACTCTCCTGCACAGACAGTATTTAATTTGTGATGGCTTGATGAGGTTAGTCACCTTGCTCGGCACCGCTGTGTTTTCCTGGCCCCGGTGCTCCACAGACTCACTTTTCGCTGGTGCCTTGTCATTTGGGGTTGATGGAAAGGGATCTGAGAGCAACAGAGGAGAGGGGCTCTCCAGCGTCTGCCTGGGTGGTGCCGCTGCCCTTTTCAGCTCATCTTCCTGTTGGCCCTCAGCTGGCAGCTGCTGCTATACTCCCCTTCCCGCAGGGCCCCCCAGATGGGAAAGAGGAAAGATTAGCTCTTCTTGCATCTCCGTGCCAGGGCTGTGCAGTGGATTAGGCTGGCAGGGAGATCCGAATAGCTTCATCTTCAGGAGTTGGAGAGACTTCTCAAGGTCACCCTGCAACCGCAGATGCTTTAAGGTTGCTCTGGGACAATACCTCCCAGGTCAGTACACTGGCTGATTTCTTCAGCTCGGACTGTTAAGAGTGATTATCAGACTCTTTCAGTATTGGCACTGCTTTTTAAATGTCAAATGCACGTCCCCCCACCCCACCCATTTTTTAATTAACTCTTTAAGAATGTCATACAATGTATTTTGATCATGTTCACCCTCCCCCAATCAAAGCAGATTCATTCCCCCTTCCAAGCCGATCCAACCATGCTATGTCCTCTTTTATTAATTTTTAACTCATCCAATTGTGCTGCTCATAGGCTCTCGGGGGTGTGGCCTCCGCTGAAGGGTGGTTGACCCACTAAGGGCAGCATCTTTAAAGAAAGCAGGGTCTAACAGCTATCAGTTGCCTCCTAATCTAGGAGTGAGATTCCTTGTCCACTTCCTCTTTTCCTGCTGGAATTTTGTCTGGCCTGAGTTTGCACACATCTTATGCATGGTGTCTCTCTTAGTGGAAGTGAATTCATATGTGGTGGCTGCATTAAAATATACAGAATAAAAAATCCTGTTTCCTTTCCCTCATTCACTTCCTTTGGCTCTTACAAAGTCCCCTCTTTCACAATGCCCTGAGTCTCGGGATGGAGATGTGATACCAATGTCTTATTTTAGGCTGAGCATCTTGAAGTCTTGAACGCTATCAAGCTTGACCAGTTGTGGGTCTCTCTCTGCCTTAATTGCCATCCACTATAAACGGAAGCTTCTCTGAAGAAGGTTTAGAGATGCACACATTTATGGGTGTAACAATAAGTCATTAGGAACTGGATTAATTCCACCGAATACCTGTCGTAGTTCCTTCCTTAGGGCCCACGACTTCTTAGAACCACAGGTTCTAGGCTCCCATAACTGGTGGAAGTAACGGCTTCCACTTGTGGAATAGTTCTTAAATCCAATCCAATTAAAGAGGAACTCCTATGATATTTGTACCATGATTTCACCAGTGGTCATTTCTTGCCAGGACGATCATGGTTGAGACTTGCAGGGTAGTCATGGTGGTTACTTTTCTACTTCAGTAGCATGTATAGCACCTTCCATCACCACAAAGCCAGCCAGTAGTGATGAAGCTCCCAGGTGTGTACCAGCTTGCTGTTCCCTTGATCTATGACTCAAGAGTGTGTTGTCTTCAGCAATGTTGTCTTACCCTCAAGTTCCGGAGGATGGCAAAGAATATTGGTAGTAGCTTTTTTTTGTTTGTTTGTTTTTTTCCGAGACAGGTTAATGTTTATGGGTCTGTAGGGCTTTACTTGTCCACAACCCCAGAGGATGCAACTCATTTCTGCCTCTGGGTTCTGTATTTGTTTGTCTGTTATAACTGATAAATGAATGCATTATTGCATTACAGGAGAACTCCATTTTAATTCTTTGACTGTATATGAATGTATGTATTTTAAGATGCTTCTATAGGACTGGGTTTCCATACAAATTTTTCAAACTATTACTAGTTTCAGTTATCTCCCATTGTATTCGTGTCTCTTTTCTGCCCTCCCCCACACTGGTCCTCACGATTTAACCCTTTCTGTACCATTATTCTCCTTAAAACCTGTATACCACTGTGTTCTAGCTCCCCTCCCTTGAAATTTCCCCCATGGCTTCTTACTGATATCCTGACCTTAATAGATATTCCAAAAGGAATATAAATATCTCAAAATTCACAACTAACACCCATAAATGGAAGAAAAATATGGTATTTGTTCTGAGGGTCTAGGCTACCTCACTCAGAACGATTACTTTTAGGTCTACCTGTTTATCTGGGGATTGTTTTAAATAGAAGTTTTTCTTGTTCTTCCTAAACACTCAGAATTGAGCTGGGCATGGTGGCGTATGCCTTTAATCCCAGCACTCAGAAGGCAGAAGCAGGCGGATTTCTGAGTTTGAGGCCAGCCTGATCTACAAAGTGAGTTCCAGGACAGCCAGGGCTATACAGAGAAACCCTGTCTCAAAAACACCAAACCAAACCAAAACAAAAAACAAAAAAAACAAACAAAAAATAAAACCCACTCATAATTGTACTTACAATCCAGAATCTTAAATCTGGAGCTGGGTAACTGAGGTCTTACTCATCAGCATGCTGTAGTGTTCCTTTTTCAGACACAGAGATGCCATCCAAGAACTTCCTGATATCCTTGTTTTTAACTGTTGTGGCTTGCTGAATCAAAGCTGCTGAATTTGAAACAAGTTCAATATCATGTCCTTCAAGGACTTACTCATCCTTCTGGGCTTAAGAAACAGAACAAGCAACACGTGTCCTCATCTGAACCCTGGGGTTGTTCTCACCAAGAAATTTTGTATTTTAACTAGAGACCCATTCTCCTAAATAATGATGCTGGTGGAGAAGGGAGCAGATTTAGGCCTCATCCTGTAACGGAAGCCTAGTATAACGCTCTTGACTGTGTTCTGAGTATGTCTACAGAGAGTTCATCCAGTAGCCAGCTCCATTCTGTTTGTTCACCATTTATAGGTTGACCTGGAGCTTTCTCCTTTACTTTGCAAGATGACTGTCCTACACTGATGTGATTGAAGTCTCCTCTTGGGTCTTATACAGTAGCTGTGCACCTCACTAGGGTGATGTTCACATTTTCTAGAACAGGGGTACTCAATTTATGGATTATGACCTCTTGAGGGCCTTATGTCCCTTCCACAGGGATTGCCTAAGACTGTCAAAAAACACAGATATTTATATTACTATTCATAACAGTAGCAAAATTATGGTTATGAAGTAGCAATAAAAATAATTTTATAGTTGGGTGATAACCACAACATGAAGAAATGTATTAAAGGGTCACAGCATTAAAAAGGTCGAGAACTACTGTTCTAGAATGTCTCCAGTCTGATTGCTGATTTTACTCCTGTGTTACGATGGTGCTGTTCAGAAAGTCCTTCCCTGAGCCATGATGTTCAAATATATTTCCTACTTTCTTGTTTACTAGATTCAGGGTATCAAGACTTATGTTGAAGTCATTAATCCATTTGGACTTGAGTTTTGTTCAGTATGAGAGAGGCAAGAGTCTGTTCTCAGTCTTCTACATGTAGCTATGTAGTTTGAGTGGTACTGTTTATTGAAGATGCTCTTTTTTTCACTATGTGTTATTGGGATCTTTGTCAAATATTAAATGGTTGTGTGAGTGTGAGCTTATATGTGAATCCTCAATTCTCTTCCCTTGATTAACTTGTCTGTCTTTATGCCAGTCCTGTGCTGTTACTGTCTTAGCTTTGTAGTAGAACTTGAAATCTGGGCTGATAATACTTCCTGTTGTCCTTTCATTATTTCAGATTGTTTCCTCTCTCTTGGACCTTGTGTCTTTCCCCATAAAACTTACATTACTTTTCCAATTTATACAAAGAGCTACACTATGATTTTTGCTGTGGATTTTATTGAATCTATAAATTGCCTTGTGTATTATGGGCATTTTTCACAATATTAACCCTTCAAATCCATGAGCATGAGAGATCTTAGGCTATCTTCATCAATTCCCATATATAAATCTTTAATTTCCTTGGTTAGATTTTTGATGCCATTGTGAATGGAATCATTTCCTTGATTTCTTCTCAGCATACACTTGCAATTAAAGGCTACTGATATTTGTGTGTATTAACTTTGTGTCTTGCTACTTTGCTGACTGTGTTTATCATCTGTAGAAGATTTCTGGTGAAGTCTTTAGAGGTTTTTATATATAGAATCAAGTCATGAACAAATAAGAAAACTTTGACTTCTCCCTTCCCTGTTCTTATCTCCCTTATCTCTTTCATTTGTTTTATTAGCCCAACTAAAGCTTCTTGTAATATATTGAGGCAGGAGAGTGGACATCCTTGGCTTGTTTCTGATTTTAGTGAGAATGTTTTGAGTTTTCATGTTTAGAAAGATGCAGGCTGTGGGCTTGCTGGGTAATACCTTTATTGTGCTGAGATATGGACCCCATAGTCCTGGAGTCTCTAGGACTTCTATTATGAGAGGATGTTGGGTTATGTCAGAAGGCTTTTTGAATCTAATGTGATTATCATGTGGTTTCTATATTTGAGTCTATTTATGTGATGGGTTATGTTTAATGATTTATGTATGCTGAAACATTCCTGCATCTCTGGGATAAAGCTGACTTGATCATGTTAGATAGTATTTTTGGGTAGTCATGAATTTAGTTTGCAAGTATCTTATTGAGAAGTTTTGCATCTATGCTCTCCAGAGAAACTACCCTATAATTATGTTTTTGTGTGCCTTTAGTTTTGGTATCATACTGATACTGGCCTTATAAAAAGATTTTTAGAAATATTTCTTCATCTTCTATTTCATGGAATGATTTAAGGACTAACAGTGTTAGTTTTCTTTTGAAGGTCTGGTAGAATTCTGGACCAGATCCATATGGCTCTGGATTTTTTTAATTCTGAAATTTTAAAATATTGTCTTTATTTTAGTGTATGTTCTAGATCTGTGAAAATTGTTTATTTTGTCTTGATGTAGATAGTAGGTCATATATACCTACAAATTCATCCATTTCTTTTAGATTCTTCCATTTTAGTGGATTATAGAATATACTTGTCAATAGTAATTTTAAATATTAATGATCTCAATTCCACAATAATAAACAGAATAACAGATTGTATTAGATATCACCCCCTTCTTTTGGTTAAACTGGCTAATACTTTAACAATCTTGTTTCATATATTCATCGTATTTTTTTTAACGTTCTATTTCACTAATTCCAGTCCTTTTTTTTATTTTTGAGGTGGGGGTATTGACACTATTTTGCCAAGACTTTTAAGTGAATTATTAATTTGAGTTATCTTTTATTTTATTTTTTTATGTAAGCACTTTATGCTATATGCTTTCCTCCCATAGATTTTGGTATATTTTATTTTTAGCCAGTTGTAAGAATTTTTAAATTTACTTTTGCAAAAATTCACCCCTGACCCTTGACTCAAATATCATTGAGTAGTGTGTTGTTTCATTTCTGTGAGTTTTTGTATTAATGTAGATTCCTGTTACTGTTGTATCTGGGTTTTTTTGGTTTTTTTTGTTGTTGTTGTTGTTGTTGTTGTTTTGTTTTGTTTTTAAATTTGGTCAGTTAGAGTGCAGGATGTGAATTCAAATTTTTCTATCTTTGTTGAGTCTTGCTTTGTGTCCTATAATGTTGATTTTGAGAAAAGCTCAGTGGGCTGTCTAGAAGAATGTCTACTTTTTAGAGCTTGGAAACATTGTACTGTAGATATCTGTTAAATTTATTTGATTTATGATGGCATTTAATTCCAGGGAGCCTCTGTTTCATTTATTTCCAGATTGCATGTCAGTTAATAAGAGTGGGGTATGGAAGTCACTAACCACCAATGAGTTAAGGTCAATATGTGATTTTAGGTCTAACAGTATTTCTTTTATAAAATTGGGTGCTCCTGTGTTTGTTACATATATGTTTGAATTGTAATATCCTGTTGGTGGCTTTTTTTTTTCTTTAATGTGTATGGTGTATTTTTCTTATTTCTTCTGACTAGTTTTAATTTGAAGCTCTTTTTGTCAGATACTGAAATAGCAATACATGCCTGCTTCTTAGTTTCACTTGTGTACAATACCACTTTTATCCTTTTTGCCTTAGGTGGTGAGGTGTTTCTTGGAGCTAGAGAAGGTGAATTCTATTTTCTAATCCAATCTGTCATTCCTTTTTTTTTTTAATTGTGGGATTGAGACCATAAATATTCAGAGTTCCTATTGAAAAGTGTGTGCTAATTCCTATCACTTTATTAATTTTGTGATAATCTTTTCTTATTCTTAGACCTCTTGAATATGCTTATTCTTCTCTTCAAATTGAAGTATTCCATCTAGAATTCTCTGTACTTTTGGTTTTGGAACAATAAATCCTTTAACTGTTTTTATTATGGAGAGATTTTATTTCTTCTTTAATTTTAATAGATACTGGTGCTGGGTATAATAGTATAATAGACTGCCCAACAGTCTTTCAGGACTTGGAGTAAACCTTTTAAAGTCCCTCTGCCTTTAAATTACTCTGTTGATTAGGTGTTATTTGAATAGGCCTGCCTTTATAAGTGACTTGACCTTTCTCCCATGCAGCTTTCAATGCCCTTTCTGTGTTCTGTGTTTTTAATGTTTTAACTGTATTATGTCATGGATAATTTCTTTTCTTGTCTTCTCTATTTAGTATTCTGTAGGCTTTATATATGAATAGGTACCTCTATCTCTAGTTTAGAAAATTTTCTTCTAAAATTTAGATGAAGTTATTGTCTGGGTCTTTGCCATAGTATTATTCTCCTCCTTCAATGGCTATAATTCAGAGGTTATGTCTTTTTATAGTATCCCCAAACTCTCTCCTATTCTGCTCGCTGTTCTTTACTTAGTGATCCTGTTCCTCTGCTTTGTTTGCCATCCAGGATGTTTATTTTCAACAAGATCCATTCTGTTGGTGAGGTTTTCCACTGAGAATTTTTACTGTTTTTTTTTTTTTTAATTTTTCATTTCCATCCTTGTTTCAGTTTGGATTTTCTTAAATCCAAACAGACACAACCTGTTCTCTTGGCTTGAAATTATCTCCCTGCCCTAGAAAAAGATAGAGGCCCTCCTGAGTATGTACATCAGGCTTTTGTAGCATTGCATATTATGAATTGTGTCCTTTTCAAACAGATTAAGCATTTTAGCAATGAGGTCTTCTTCTTTGCATATATATATATTTTACAGTAACTGGTAACACAGTGGAGACACACACACACACACACACACACACACACACACACACTGAATTCAATCCCATTTGATTAATTTATACATCTGCAAGCCCTGATTTAAATGTTTCATCTTTATTGAAGCCTTTTTTGATTACACCAGGAAATCAGTAACAATTTCTGCTAGTATATTTTCCACTGATTTTCTTTTTTAAATTTATCATCCATAGAATAGAGAATATCACTCTACCTTATGTCTAGTTCAAGTTAACATTCAACAAAATTGCCAGAAAAATAATAAAATCATCTACTTAGGCATTAATTATTTCTTTAAAAATCCAAAGCCAATTTTTAAATCTTAAATTGACTTTCTAATTTTATATCTCTCTTTGTCCTTGTCTTCTGTGAGTTATTTGACCATAGTTAGAATTATTCTCTAGAATTCTTTGTAAGCTCTTCCATGGCATTTTGTTAGTGGCCATTATTGCTATGGGATTTATATTCTTTGAGAAGACATGTTATTTTGATTTCTCATGCTATATTTATTCTGTATTATAATGTTCACGTTAACAGTCTTTGGTTAAATTTTTCTTTTTCTCTTTCTTTGCTTCCTTTTCTTCTTTCTCTCTATCTCTTTCTCTTTGTCTCTCTCTGTCTCTCTCTGTCTCTCTCTCTTTCTCTCTCTCTCATTGTTGTTCAAGCCATTTTTCTTTCTGCAGAGGTGTGTAAAACATGTAGGATAAAGATAATTCAACAAGATATTGGATGTTGATTTATTATGTTTAGCATTTGAGGATATTGCCTCTATTTGGGTCTTCTATGCTGTAGTCTGCTGTTTTCATCAGTCTGGTCAAGGACCCCCCAAAGAATATTTTTAGTAGTATGTCCTGAGTCTCAAGGACAAATAAGGTAGCAAGAAGTTCCCAGTAAGGCAGTTGGGAGGGTTGTGGGACACTGGGTCACATGTGATGGTGTCCTGGAGGAATTCTGGTGGGAATCAGGTAGTGGATCTTATGAGTCTAAAAGGAAGGGAGATAGTCAGAGAGGAGGGGCTTATCCCTGACAAGCAGCCCCAGAATGTGGATAACCCAAATTGAGAGAGAAATGATACAGAAGAAGTAGCCTACCTTGCTCTGTGCTATATGTAATTGCCATAGAGTCCCTGTTTGCAAGGTGGGGTGTGCTTTGGTGAATCACTGAGGGAGGGAGGGAGGGAGACAGGCTGGGAGGGCATAAGTGTCTCTGGCAAGCTGTTGTGGAACTTGGGTGACCTGATGGAGAGGGAGAGTGCTGGTAGTGTATATGGGTCTGCCCTTGAATATTTTACAGAATTCACCCTTTGTCAACTTCCCCATCATAAAGTTTTATTTTACTGCCTTTTAATTTTTATCTTGTAGGGAAACACACAATGGTAAATAGCTATTATAAATCCAGTAATGATTTTTGTAGATAATATATTTTGTTTATATATAAAGCACTTGAAAATAAACTAAGTGTGGCTGTATACTGAAACCACTGGGTTTTTTCGCCCCTAGGGAAGAGATGATACTCAATGCACACTAATATCTGAAATCTTTATCTGTAGCTCCATAGTGTTCAAGGGCTCTTGGCTCATAACTTGAAAACTTTTGGTTTACAATATCAGGCCTGTAAAAGTTGAAGTGATTAAGCTTGGGAAGATTTACCTAAAATAGACTTAAGCCATTCCTGGATGTTCAATTCACTTGGCTGATGAATGCTAGGTGTTCATTCCTGTGGAGAAGTGTAAACAGCGAGTGTCTACACAGCTCATTTGGGAAAATGCTGAGAATCCAGAGGGACATGCTTCATAGATTTCCTTCTAGCTGCTGTTATTACTGGATTTCTTTCTGTGTGTGTGTGTGTGTGTGTGTGTGTGTGTGTGTGTGTGTGTTTAACTAAGAGTATCAAAATATCATCTCTATGGCCATGATATGGATTATAAAAATCATGTCAAACATGGCAAGGTCACATTAGATCGACAGCATCTGTCAGAGGTGCTATTGTGTAAGAGGTAATACTAACTATGGTTTTTAATTTGTATTTTAATTCTCTTTTCTTTGCACTACTGAGATCTTGGAAGCCAACTAAGAGAGCTAACGAAGATTCAGGAATACAGGAAGTTGATGAGAAGGGAACAGATTGTTGTACAGACCAAGAATAGCCTGACATCACTCATGGTTTATTTGTTTGACTCCTGCTATGCCAATGTATTTGCAGAAATTCAATAACAAGATATATGAAGAGTGTACATAATATAGTTGTTGTTATTTGTCTTCTTCCTGAGAATCATGAAGGGTATTTCTCTTCATTCTCATAATTGAGAAATTGAAGCTCAAAGTGACTTGTAACTTGCTCAAGGTCACAAAGTTACTAAAGGGCAGAGCCAGGATCAGACACAAGTTTTACTACAGTGAGAGGCACAGACGGACTGGATTAGGATCTACTGGGAGGCCCCGCTGCTACTCAGGGTCATTTGAGATCATAATTTGCTAACCAATTGTGAAGACTGTTAATAGCAGGTATCCCTCTCTAGAGAGAAATAGCTGACTTCCTGTGGATGCACTGGTGTGTGTGTGTGTGTGTGTGTGTGTGTGTGTGTGTGTGTGTGTGGTTCTGCCATCTGAGCAGAGGATTGATGCCTCGTGGAGAGCTCAATGGGGTGGTACTACAGAGAGAAAGCACAAATTCTAGTGTTTGCTGTCAAGAGGAAAAAAAAAAACTTGTAAACCCAGAACTCCATGTATATCATGATTAGACTTTTAATAAAATTCCCAACATCTCTAAATCTGAGTTCCCTTTTCTGCAAAATTAATGATTTATTCAGGTAGTTTTATTGAGTTCTAACCATGAACTGGCTATAAGGTGGAGCGATATTCTCTATCCTTCAGTAACTTAATTCTGTGGAAGATAATTTAAAAACAAAATCAGTGCACAAAGTAGAGAAAGATACTAGGAGAAATTGTTATAGATGGGTGTTGAAATCAAGAAAGGCTTCAATGAAGAGGAACCATTTGGATCAGGTCTTACAGATGTACAAACTAACCATGTGGGGAATTAAATTAAGTGTGTGTGTGTGTGTGTGTGTGTGTGTGTGTGTGTGTGTGTGTATCAGTTACTGAGTAACAAAGACATAGACCTCATTGCTAAAATTCTTAACGTGATTGAGCAGTACACAATTTACAACATGCAGTGCTACAAGGTGTGATGAGCTCACACAGGAGGGCCTCTGTCTCAGTCTGGGACAGGGAGAGAATTTCAAGCAGAGAGAACAGGTTGTGTCAAGATGATAAATCATGGAAGGTCACAGCATGCCCCAGCACTGTGTTTGTGGGGAAGAATGTAGAGACTGGAGAATGAGTTAAGGGACAGCCTGAAATGGGTTACACATGTCTAATTAAAAGTTCAGATTTTAATCTAAACACAATGGGGGACTTTAATCAAGGAAACACACCAAATGAGAGGGTTTTGTTTTTGCTATTGCTTAGAGAACAGAGATAGTGGAATTTTCTCTGAAACCAGAAATCCAGTGGTCATTTTGTTGTTTTCCTCTTGTAATTCAGTTACCCATAAGTAACCTTTGTTACAGAAATATTAAATAGGAAATTCCAGAAAAATCTCAAGTTGTAATTGTGTTCTGTTCTGAGTAGTGTGAAGGGATCTTTGAGTATCTATTTCTGCCGGGGTGTAAACCCCCATTTGCCTCCTGCATCCAGAATCCAGACTATATACACTACATACACCCTAGTAATTTTGGAGCTATCTTGGTTATTACCTAAACTGTCTTGGTGTTACAGTATTTGAGATTAAGAAATCTGTGCTTTATTTAATAATGATCTCAACGTGAAAGAATGTTGATGCTGGCAAATTGAAATATGAAGTAGAATTCATAGAGTTCCTTTTAAAAGGTAACGTCTTATATTAGTAAGTATGTGTTGTAAAAGGAATCATAGTCTATCTATAGTTATGTAACACCAGATTCCAGGAATCCTGTGGGGGTCTTTAGTAGGTAAAAAGAACTGTTATAAAGACCCTGGGGGAGTCAATGCAGGTAGAGGGGCATCCATATAAAGGGGTACAGTAGAAGGTTATTACAATGAGAGGAGCTGGGCCAGGAATTGGTTCTGAATTAGAAGGGACCACATACAGGTTGCTGAGACTTGAGAATGAAGAACGTAGAGATAGTTTGTAAGTTTTCATCCTGAAGGACAGGTGTGCTAAGAGCAGGGTGGAGTGCTCTGAAACAGATCTTAGGAGAAGGGCAGGAATTTGAGGTCTGGATCTGATGATCATAAATAGGTGTGTTTCTGGAGTCAGGGGCATTGGGGGAAAGGAGAGCTATGGAGAGATCCCTAGGAAGGGTAATTCAGGGTTGCCTTGAGTCAGTGGCTGAGCTTGGGGAGGAAGATGAAGCAAGGCTGATATTTTGTGAGAGGGCAAGGAGCTCATGTCACAAAGCAGGATGAATATGGAAAAGGACTCACAGGGTAGTGGCTAAGGGTGGACCTGAGTAAGGACTAGGACTTGCCAGGTAAATGTAATAGGGTTGCCCTGAGGCAGATAGGGTAATCTGCCTGAGACCTGTAGATGGTGAAACGAGACACATGACACCACCGAAGCCTTTGGCTGAGTTGTTTTTTCTCCTACTCCCCCACCACTCACACACTCTCCAACTCCATTTCAATTGCCCCCCTTCTTGCCATTAAGCCCCATCTTGTTACATCTGCCTTCCAGCCATGCTGCTGAATCTTTATTTCTTTATTCACATTCCTCTGCCAGCCTCAGTCTACCCATTTCTATGTCCAGATCTTTAGGACTTGGTCAGCCTATTTACCCTAGAAAGTCTTCACAGATTCTTGGTGTTGGAAACTACTCCCCTTTCTCCAGGGCATCCATCCAGGGCTGGACAAGCTGCCCCAACTCTGGACTTCTGTAAACCATAACATGTCCACATTTACCATGTAGTCACTTTTTCTACCATTACTGGTACTCTCTTCTCTGTGTAGGATTCATATCTATGTCTCTTACTAATTCCCATAGTCCAGCCCATTGCTGGAACTTCACACTCTCAACAGACTATTGTCAAACACAAATAATCAAGCAAGATGCAGACACCCAGGTGCTGTTTCCTTTCCTAGAAATCAGAACAGTCCGTAGTCTTCTTCCATAACTCACCTAAGAAGGCAGTCAGCCCACTGGGAACAGTGTGGCCACAACAGTGTACACTACTAATTACAACGCCTAGCCTATGTGTATGCAAATCCAGAAACAGCATGTTAGGGAAAATGGTTTCTTATCTGCACATGTCCCCAGAGCTTTCCCCTGGGCCCAGCTGTGTAGAAGTGATGGGCATCATGACCACCTGATAAAATTATTTCTATCTGTAAGTGTGGGTGGGCATGCAGGGGCTCAAGTGTGTGCAAAACCCGGGTGGGTGGGCAGGGCAGGAACTGATGGGAAGACAAATTAGAGAGGCTTCGGGAATGAAAACAGAATGAGAAAAACTCCCTAGGGACCACATCAAGTTTGGGGTTAGAGAGCATGAACAAGGAAGAAATATCTGGTTGTTGTATTTCCTGTATGCTACCTGACTTTCACATTCAATGTGGTATGTACACATGTACATGTACACAGATCCATAGGCTCATAGCCACCTTACACAAATGAACTCAGAGACCCTCTGTCTTCTGGAGATTCTGCAAGCTTTCCTTCATGCAGCCACCGAAGCTAACAAAGGACAGGCTCACAGGGTTATTTGGCAAGGGACTCTGTCATCTAAGAATTATTGATGCTTCTGAGACAAGTGTTGGTGGAGGAAGAGAGAGAGGTTGGATTTCTCCTCATAGTACTGTTACAAACAGTGTGAGATTGGGAGAAAACATCTGAGCCTTTGCTTAATTGTCCTTAAACAAGAGACTTCACCCTAACAGTTGCTAGGGTTCTGTGGGCTATGATTGTAAAATGCTACCTGCTCAATTTTATAAATGTTGGTACATGCTAAATTTGAGAAACTGAGTGTTTAAAGGGACCATTTTCTGGCCTGACAATTTAGAGCACTCCAGCTACTTCTAACCCTAGTTTTCTCCTATTCATACAATCCCCGTTTGTTTGGTCATGTCTTTGTTATTTTTATCTCCTGGCCTTTGGTGATTCCCATTTTTCTTGATCTGACTCTCAATAGTGCTGATGGGCAGTTGTGAGCAGCCAAGCCCTGCCATAGAGTACTCAGAGTGGGGAGTAAAAGAAAAATAGACATTCACTTAGTTGGTAACAGTGCACTTTCACGGGGCTATAGCTCCTCCTCAGTTGCCCATGAACTCAGCCAGGATTACTACCCAAGTGCCTCCCTACAGCGCTGCAATCATAGTACATCACAGTGGCAGGCCTAGAGGGGTTCTCTTATAGATGTAGGCATCCAGGATGTCTATCTTCAGGCTTTCTCAGCCAATAGGGACAGGCCTGGAAGTTACCACGCTCTGTTCTATGTGCTATTGACAAAGGTGATATGTTAGTTCTCAGAAATAGAGGGGTGGACAGAGTTTTTATGAAGCTTACCACACTGAAATCCCTCCTGGACATGTAGAGACAGTCTGCTCACTGATAGCTCTTGAAGCAGGCTCTTAATTTTCCTTGAGTTTCTTTCCAGATTCTCAATTGCTGCTACTCTAACACTTCAGCTTACATTATCTGTGTTTAGGGAAGTCAGCAGGGACTTAGCAAATAATGGGAGTCCATGGATTTTATTCAATAGCCTCAATTTATTCTACAAATGTGAATTAAATGCCTACTGTGTGCCAGCCCATTTACCAGAGGCCATAATTATAAAAACGAATAAGTCTTCAAATCTGGAACTCTAAAGAGTTTATGTCTAGCAGGAGAAAAAGTGCAAACAAGATCATTGTCACCAAAGCTATGGAGTTGAGAGTTGCTACCAAAATGCAGACAGGTAATGGTCACAATTTTTAACTTGGGGAAACTGATAAAAGATATCAAAGGAGATTTTTTAAAAGTAGAAACTTAGTAAGGTGTCTAGGCAAAGAGTGGATTTCCCCAAAGAGACAGGCACAAGTGTGAAGAGACATTGTGTAAGAGAGGTAGCTCTTGGGGGCTTCAGGCTTCTCAACCTTGATCCTCTGTGACACAGGCTTTCACGGAACCAAAGCTTTTATTTATTTATTTATTTATTTATTTATTTATTTATGTATTTATTTATTTAGTGAGCAAGCCTTAGTAATCCTCTTTTCTCCCACTCCAAGTGTTGTTTAGAGGGATCCATGACCACACCCAGCTTCTGACTTGACTAGTAGGGATCTGAACTCAGGCCCCCCCCCATGCTTGCACACCGAGCCTTCTTCTTCCCTTCCCATGAAGGTTGGCTAATAAAGGAAGTAAAAAGGTCAGATGGCAGAGGCTTCCTGCTCCATGCGGTGCTCCACATTGTGCCCACATCATCCTGGATAGTTTATGAGACAAAGTTGCTATACAACCCCCACCTCTTTAATATCACAGCAGTCTGGTTTGACTGCGGTTTGTTCACACCAAAACTCACATTGAGAGGTAAAGGGTTTTCGTTCAACCTTTATTTTAGACCTCCAAGGAAGATATTATTACACCCATTTTACTATGTGCCTCAGTCTCTTTAATGCTTCTATAATGGAATACCTGATGCCAGAAAGAATTATTTGGTTGATGATTCTAGTAGCTAGAATGTCCAAACCCATAATACTTAGTAGGGACTTTAGGAGGTGATTAAGTCATAGAGACTCCACCCTTCTGAATGACTTAATGCTGCCTCCCTGGAGTGGGCCATGTCCTGTGGGAGGTAAAGGCTAGAAGATGAGGAGTCCAAGGACATTCTCAACTGCATAGGAAGTTCAAAGCTAGGGTGGGTTGTTATGCGAAGGTGAACCTGAATGTCCTGTCTCATTTCACTTCTCATGGAAATGCAAGTTCTGCATACGGCCAGTTTGCTTTCTGCTTCTCCTCCCACCTCTCCACATGTGGTACATCCCTGGGTCCCTCACCAGCATGTTCCTTAAACTCCCCAAAGACCAGGATGATCAGACAAAGTGGTCTCTTTCCTTTATGCATTAGTGCAAAATAGACCAAAGCACATAGTAAAATGGGTCTGATAATATCTTCCTTGCAGGGCTGACATCAAGGTTCCATGTAGAAACCTGCACACCTACTGTTTCTCCAGGCCGCAAATCCTACTGTCTGTTAACATGGAGCCTTGCAAATGGAGCTGGTGGATTCTGACCAACCCAACCAGCAGCTCTGTGGGGTTCCCCCCTCGTGAACACTGAGCAGGGGACCCTAAGGAGAGGAGAGGGCTCTTTCTTCAGCACCCAAAAGTCCCACATGTACAAAACAACAACCCACGAGCATAAGAGGGGCTAGGAAGTAGAACTGTGGTCATGTGACTTCATTCAGCTCATCTACGCCAGGTGAAAGCCTGAGCTTCTGAGTGGAGCAACAGGTGCTCAAGAGAGAAGCTCTGTGAGGGTCATCAGTTGAGTACTGTCCTAAGCATCGTGTATTATCAGCTATCATAACCAAAGGGCAGTAGAAATACCTATAGGAACAATAGCATCAATGGTTTCTTGGCTTCCGCAAGACACAGAAGGCTATGCTGAATATATATTTTTTCTATGTGGTTTATTTTATTTGTGTTATCTTATTTATGCCTCACAAACCTCACAAGTCAGTGCTATGGACCCTACTGCATGAACAAACCACAGAATGACCAAGTTCAAAACCAGGGCTTCCAACTAGAAGCTGAAGTTGGGAGAACTTCCCAGAGCACAGACCCTACTCAACTGCTGTTTGAGCATTGGCTTCTTTCTCCTAGGGAGAGTTAGTACCTTGGATCCTTTCCTACCGGCAACAGGGTGGGAAAGGAATTGCGGGGCATTGTTTAGTTAGGGCTAAACACAGCAAACTAGAGCTGGGGAGGGGAGATAACTCTCTCCACACAGCTGTGGGGCGAAGAAGCACTGTGATGAAGCTTCTGTGAGGCTGTGGTGGGAAGCCGCGCTCTGCTAACCCCTTCAATGAGTGCTCGCCGATAACTACATATTACATCTGGAATCGCAGGCAGTAATTACTAGACAGGAATTGAGCCTGAAAGGTGAGGTGGGAGCGGCTGGCATCAGAGCGCTTTGCTCTCCTCGCCCACAGATAACGTCTGTAGACAGTGGAGACGGGGACCCTGGGACCTGGAGGAGGGGATGAATTTTAGAATTCTAAGTGCCCTGTGCCCCTGACTGTAGCAAAATCATAAACAACTCTACCCAGTACCCAAACTGATATATTCAAATGCTTTGATAAAATGACCAAAGCAGAATATTAGAAAAAAATACATCAATTTCCCTGCTGTCTCATTAGAACAAAAGTATTCTGATACACTGCTGCCCTCATTCCTCAGTTGACCTCAGCAGAGCCCCATGAGAAGACAGTACTCCCACCCCAGATACTGCTTGGGATTTTACATTTTCATCTTAACTTCCTTTCATTTCTTGATTTGGCTCCTATTGCCCGAACTGCAGTGTTTGGTTTCACGGCTACTGCTATTTTGGATTTGTGAAGTCATTTCTATTCTTAAGTGAGGAAGTGTGGTCAGACAGTGCGAGCCCACAGTCAGGTGCTCCAGCATCTCTCTGCCTCAGACAGCAAAGATTCATCCAGCCTGTCTCCTCTGCTTTCCAGGAGGCAACAGGACTGGGTGGGGCTGGTGCTCCATTTGAGAGAGCAGAACACGAATAAAAGATGTCTCCATTTCACTTCCAATATATCCACAGTGCTTTGCAAATCCCTAGTCTCTGAGCATTACTTACAGATTAGTCTTACCTCGAAATGGCCAGGAATCTCTTTATGCCCTTAGACAGTGCTTGGCGACTGTACCCATGGTTAGGTCCAGCTTGATCCCCTCTCTATGCCCTTAGACAGTGCTTGGCGACTGTACCCATGGTTAGGTCCAGCTTGATCCCCTCTCTGTGGCTAGCCTGCTTACCTCCCTTTCTCTTTCTTGTTCCATCTACGACTGGGAAAATGTTTTTCTGTCTTAAAAGTGCATGGACATAGAAGATGAATGAAGACAGAGAGCTAAATTCACTATTACTATTCTACTCGAACTTGTTTGTTTCCCACGGAAACTAAATAATGGATCTAAACTGTTTGCTATTATTTTAAGGGGTTGCTGGTACATCATTGAAAGCTTTGAAAACATTTTCCCTCAGTTTCATGATTTTACTTCAAATGCAGTCGTTTTCTCCCCTCCCTTGTTTGTTTGGTTTTATATTTTGCTTTATTTTCTATTATTTTATTTTATTTCTTTAAGAATCTTTGCAAGGGAGAAGATCCTTGACTGGCTGGGGGCTGCAATGACGGTGCTCTTGAGCTACAATATAACTGACAATTTAAGAGGATAAGCCCGAATCCCTCTGTCCCTTTTCTGACCGTGGGTGCTTTGGGACTCTGCCGACACATAGCTCTCCCTTGAATTTTCTCCCAGGGGTATTGAGAAGAAACTCAGCCAAGGCTGCAGAGGGATCAGATGGCAGAGTTAAATCGGTCAGCCCCTGTCATGATTCTACTAGTAGACTGTGAAACTGAGAATTGATATTCCAAAGGAAAGGAAAAAAATTAAATTCATTAAAGGTCCATTACATAATTGCTTAATCACATAATTTTGCTTTTGGAAGGGAACATTTTATTGATCACTTATTCCAGACTCATTACCGGCTACAAAACTAATACCAGAAAGGAGTTCAACTGCTTCTATACCTCAAGGTCATCTGGGTGTGTGGGGATGGGACCAAATCTGGATTCACAGATTGCAACGGAAGCTCTTGCCTGCTCATCTCACTACTCATGACTTCCACAAACGAGGAGGATTCAATCAGCATATCTGGTTATTTTGGTTATGCATATATTAAGCAAATGCTATGCAAAGACTAATCAAGTGAAACAGGTTGCATTAGGTTCTGATGACACATATTGGGGCAAAATGGTCCCAGTTCCTGGAGCTCAGAGTGAAAGGCCACCAGGCTGAATCCATGCCCCCCTTTCCCACTCTCAAGCTAGATTCCTGGTCCAGTTCCTGGATTTCTGGTTTCCCACTTCAAAGCATTAGAGGACCATTCTGAAATGTGACTCTTAACTGTTAATTGAGACTTTGTAGTTGTGATCATTGGTGGATCTGGATGAAATCAGGGTGTGTTTCTGGATAGAGGCAAGGTATGCTTCTCTTGCTTGTCTGGAGGAAATCTCATCTCACTTTCTCAATCTAACCTGAAAAATACTTCAGAATCTCGGTTATTTTCTGATACAATCTGATGATTGCTACAGTTTGTCCCTTAAGTGTAGGTTTAGAAAGAAAAACCACACAATAACAGCACAGAGTGCTGGTTAAATAAAAAATGTGATTAGGACTGACATCATTGCAGAGGGAATGGGCTAATGTTTGAAAAAGTGGGTATATTTGTTCTTTAGCCTAAGGCCTGTTTTTCTTTCATACTTTCTTCTTCTTCCATCTTTACATAGATGATGCAATATAAGGCCCTTGTAGGTACAGCTAACTTGATATTAGACTTCTCAGCCTATAAAACTCTAGAAATAAATGTATACTCTTTATGAATTATGGAGAATGTGCTATTCTGTTGTAGAGAGAAAATCGGCACCAGCAGGTAGGGCTATTGGTACAACAAAGAGCTGAAAATGTGTAAGCATCTCTAGGTCTGGGTAATGAGTCGCAGCTGGAAGAATTTGGAGGTTCAGATTTGAAAAGGTCTAGATTGCTCTAAAAGAAACATTAAGGGTGATTGTGATGAGGACTCTGGGGTAGGAAAGAGTGTAAAGAATGGTTATAACTTCCTAGAGGTTACTTAAGTAGCTATGAGTAGACTGTTGTTAGGAATGTGGACTGGAAAGGTCATTGCCATGAGGTCACAGATGGAAATAAAGAGTAAGGTACAGACTAGAGGAAAGGCTTGTGACAGGTTGCAAAGAACGTGGCTGAATTGTGCCTTTGGCCATTTGCTTCATGGAAAGCTGGCTTGATAAGCTTGGATATCTGGTAGAGAAAGTTTCTAGAAAAACATATATGGAGCTATGTGGATACTTTTAACCACAAGCAGTGAGATGTGAGAGAAAAGAAATGGCTCAAATAAGGAATCTATAATTAAAGGAGAAATGGAATGGAAAATAAATGGAAAATTTACAGCCTGGCTATGTGAAAATTAAAAGGTACTTGGAGGTACAACCCAAGGGTGTGACCAAGGACTTTTTAATAAGGTAAATACAAATGACTAGAAATGCAGAAAATAGCTCCAAAGACATCTGGGGAATCTTTTAGGTTATTCTTCCCATCACTGACCCTGAGTTCTCCAAAGGCCAAATGGTTTCTAAGGAAGGGTCCAGCACTACATTCCTGGGTTTAATGATCACAGCTGTGTTGATCTTTGCTCTCTGAACTCATCTTAACATATTTGAGCTGTCATAATCATGGCCCGTATGGGCCCAGACACAGTTCTGGAGGGAACAAGCTTTAAGATTTTGTAGCATTTATGCATACCAGCTCTGAAGATGGGCAGAAGGCAAGACCCACAGAGCCATAGTAGCCTCCACCTAGATCTCAGAGAGTATATTAGGTAACTTAAATAAATTTGCTTCAGCTATGTAGCAACCCTGGGGAGCCTATCAGAGCAATGCACAATGGTACTCTGTAAGTGACACAACTTAAGAGAGCAATTCCAGCCTGCGACAGATGCAAGTCTCAAGAAAGCACCTCACGTGTGGGCTCAGCCCTTGGGCCCTAGGCTCTGGAAACTAGAACATTATCCTCAAGTGTTCCTAGTGTTCAGTACGTGTGGTCAGAAGGACATGACTCCCTAAGCTTTAAGAATCATGAAAGGGGAGGAAGAAATATTAAAGAAGGTTTGAAAGTAGAGGGTGATTTGGTATATGAAGCAAAAAAGGGAGAGATATGGGGGTGAGGAAGAGAAGCAATAATAGGGGTTCAGAGGGCATAAATAAGGGAACTGGGGGCACAGATATGTTAGGATAGAGTTTAAAAGCACATATATGAACATGGCATAATGAAACCCAATACTGTTACAATTTTTTAAAAAGTGATCATGTTCTAAACTCTCTAACTTTTACTTTATTATTTCACTATGACTTTTACTATTCTATACCTCTGTTCTGCCCCTGCTATTGTCTTTGTAACCATGTTAATAATGACCTTTCACCAACGCAACTTTGATGCTAGAGAAAAAGCTGCAATAAAGGCAGATGGGCTACTTAGCAGAAGGTGTCATAGCCAAACACCTTTATAACCAGAAGTTTAATGAGTACACATGGCATGCCTTTCTAAAACCCTATTCGTGACTTTAATACCCTCTTACATTGGGAAAATATGAACATAGACTCAAAGAAATAATCAAAATTAACAAATGAACAAATAAAGAAGATGTGTTATATACACAGTGGAGTTTCATTTAGCCAAGAAGAATGAAAGTAGGTTGTTTACAAAAAGCAGGTGCACCTGGAGATGATCATGTTAAATGCCATAAGTCAGACTTAAAATGAAAAAAATAACTTAGTTTCCTTCATATGTGGAAGCTACAGGGAGAAGTAAATGAGACTTAAAATTGGGGCTACTAGAGATAGGCAAAGAGGAGGAACACAAAAGAGTTATGAGGGATGGATAGGATGCACATGATGGAATATGTTATAGGCATGTATAAAATGTCATAATGACCCCATAAGGTACACTCAATAAACAGTAATAGAAATGATAACATAAAGACTCCCTTATTTCCCTGTTGGGGCCCACTGCCTGCGGTTGACCCACATTACAGATGGGGTTCCCTGGAAGATGGTCTGGGGTTTGGGCTAGCTGGGAGAGAAAAATAGTACACTGAGTGAGTTCTCTGGTCAAAACATGTCTGCATCTTTACTTAAAGATCCTTCTTGGTTAAGAGAGAGTGGAAAAGGGAACCCCCCCCACCCCCATCCCATTCCCAGGGCCCCTGGCTCCATGTTGGCAAGCACATGGAGCTGCCTAGAGCCTGTGCAGGAGGCTTTCTTCCTGGGACCTCTGGGCAGTTCTGCCTAGTTCTGGGCAGGGCAGGGCAGGGCAGGGCAGGGCAGGGCAGGGCAGGGCAGGGCAGGGCAACAGCAGCAGCAGCAGCAGCAGCAACAGCAGCAGCAGAGGAGGAGGAGGTGGGCCACGGTAGTTGCATAACAAAAGGAGCCAGCCTAGCTGGAAGTAGTTTGGAAGCCCCGCCTCAATGGGGGCAGGTCTGGACTCTGGAGGTTACATTTCCCCTTTTGGGCTTTCAAATGACTTGAGGAAAGTCACCTCTTTCTTCTTGCCTGTTTTTCCTCTTTGGAAAAGGGGGTGTCAAATGCTAATCCTGCCACTGTGTTTTGAAAATGTTTAACTTGTTTTGATGTCATGTGAGTTCACAGCTAGAGAGGAATTAGCCTCCGAATGTATCATGCCTCACATCTCATCCATATTTGATTTAGATGAGACTGGAGACTTTGGAGATTTCATTCGATGCAGGGCCAAGTAAAGGCTTTCTTACTATAGGGACAGGGTGAGTATAGTTTGCATTGGGAGGAAAGGAGATGAATTGGGACTTGGGGCAGACTACTCAAAACTATGGTTTGACTATGTCCTCCAACATATATTTGAAACATATTCTCTATGCAACAAGGGAGATGGGTTAACCCAGAGGAGAAACGATTAGGTAGTAAATAAGACTGCCATCATAAATATGATTAAAATAATCGTTTTAGGCATGGGTTAGTTCTCACAATCATGAATAATCAAGAGCAAATTCTGATACATCTTTTTTAAAATAAAAAAAAAATCTTTAATTTCCTCAATGTTTGTTTTCTAGCACAAAGGTTCACACTTTGCCTCATGCATGCTGGGTATGCATACCTCTGAGTTAACCATGCTCCCTTTCTTGCCTCAGAAGGAAAGAACCTACTGCCACTCCATGACCCAGCATAGAAGCCCTCATCAGATGCCAGCTTTTGACATTGGATTTCCCGTCCTCCAGCCTGGAAAATATCCTTATTTTCTTTCTCTCGCTCAGTCTGGCTATCCTGTTATAGCTACATAAAACAGAATAAGACAATCAAGTCTCAGCAAGAATGCGGAGCCACCAAAGCTACATGAAAAATACCCTGTTCTGGCTTCTGCATCTTGGGTCGGACAGGAGATCTAATAGGCAAGAGCAGCCACAAGATGCTTGGGCAGCTTCAAAGTCCTGGGAATAATGATGTGATCGGTGTGGAGAGGTGAATTCTAAAGTATCCTCCTTTATTTCCTGGCTCTTGTCTGGCTCTCACATTGGAAGCTGCACCTGGGTTGGCCTGCAGGGTGGTCAGCATGAGATAGAGGTTATTTTCAATGTCTAGCCTTCAGGTCAGGCTCCTCTCCCATCAAGGAAGGTAAAATCAGGCCTAATTTGTTCCCAATGTGGACCACGGGTCACCAGGTCACCGTTTTGTGACCTCTATCTGCTTTTGAGAGCCTAGGAGTGGGCAAACACCTCTCTTGAATACCAAACCATATGGCATGACCAGGCTCTGACTTACAGGAAAGCAGAAGAGAGGGGCCAGGACTGTTCTGAGTAGACGTGCGGCTTGTGGACCTTTGCAGTGAGCATCTTTGAGTAGGCAACCACGGTAGTACACTTCTGCATAGGGCCTGATATCAGAGTGTGAGCAAGGAAGAGAGACGGAGTGAAGCTAGAAATCAAGATCCTGTCCAGTCGTTATTAGATTTTATCAGCGAATCAACACTTCTTCCTGGCTGGGGTGCATGGGTGGGTGTAGCTTCATCCAGGCCAGGCACCTTTTGAGGTTATCATGTTGGGGTTATGTAGGCTTCACCTAGGGAGTAACAGTGAAATGGTTGTATCTTTACTTTTAGGATAGGTGTGTTTGGGGCCACTCTGACTGCCAGAAGCACACTGAGGGGCTTTGAGAAGTTTGTTTTATGATAAAGGGTGTGTGCACTTCACTTTCTCTAGTGCTTTGTTTTCTGCTGATTCTCCTTTCCTGTTGCTTAAGTCCTCATGTCAATGGAGCTTGTTGACTCCTTTGTATTGTTTGTGAATCCTTCCTTGCTGAGGAAGCTGAGACAGGGAGAGCATAGGGTAAGGCTGCTGTTACAAAACTGGTAACGTACTGGAGGCAGAGCTCAAATCCTTGAACAGCAGCATTTAATTTTTCCCCACATACATAAGACATAGTACCCGGGAACTCGGTGCTCACCCCAGTTCCAACTTCCTGTGTCTCTGTCTTCTACCTACATGTACACACCACAAACACTCATCTACCTGCACCCTAAACACACACACACACACACACACACACTGCATTGGTATCCTGAAATCTGGATCTAGGTCTAACACATTTCTCCTTATTCTCTTCTGTAAGAAACAAGGGGAGATTTTTTCTTATTAGTGGTGATGGCCTCTTCACACATCCATCTTCTTTGGAGAAATGTCTGTTTCCATCGCCCAGTTTTAATTCTTTATTTTAACTCTTTTTTTTTTTTTTTCTGTTGAATTGTTAAGCAGCTCTTCAAGACACATCAAACAGTCTTCCTTGTTGCTGGGGCTGGAGTGGGACATATTGTACACTGAGAGTTGTTTTTAAAAAAGTATAAACGTTCAGTTCTGTTAGATGAGTAAGTTGAAATATTGGCCGTTCAATAGCAATAGCGTGCCTGTCCTCAACAGTGAACTATATACTTAAAAGTTGTTAAGAAGCTAAATCTTAAGTGAAGTGTTCTTACAATGTAAAAACAACAAACACATATTGGGAAGTAGATAAGGACAACAGAATGATGGATTTGATGTGACATTTAATTCCCAACATCTTTAAAGAAGGCATCAAACCTCATATACATATGTTTGGCAGGGTAGTTCTGGAATCTACACAGTCTTTATCTCTCTTACTTAAAAAAAAATAATAATGTCAAATCAGCCCTGATATTGAACATTCTTCTTGAAAGAACATGGAAATTAAAAATGTACCATAACTTGCACTTAACTGTAAGGACTTAGCAGGTCTAGGGTGTTATTTGTGGATTTAAAATTTTTCTCCATTAAAATAAAAAACAAAAAACAACAAAAAAACTCTTATGTGCATCTTCCCTTTAGAGGTCAACATTCTCTGATCTGTGACAATCACACTGAAGTCATCTGGCAGCATATAACATGTAGTCATGGCTGATGGAAATTGCCAGGTTTGCCCTCTACTGAGCAAAACCCTGTTGGGTCTAAATTACTTTCTGTACAAGTATGAATGGATGCCCCTGCCACCTTGACCTTTCAGGCTAACATGGCTCAAATGTCTGGGCTTCTTGATCATCCTTGCAATGGAATTTTTTTTTTCTGTGATGAAAAAGACAGCATGTTTATTTCTCTGCAGGATCCATTTTTCCCCCCGTATCGACTGTCAGGGTCATTTTTTGGCCACCGGTGAAGCATGAGAAGGTTTGATAGGCACTGGGAGGAGGTCAGCTGGGTGCTGGGAAGGGTTTCACACACAGACCTGACAGATCAGGAAGCGAGTATCTCCCCTCCTCATTGTCCCTGTGGCTGAGAGTTCCCTTTGACAGACTTCTGCAGTGTGGCATTGGGTAGGGATGTTATTTCACAACAAAGAGTAGTCCTGAGGACTGTGTTCATCACAGTGACATATCCTACACCTAGCCTCCCCTTCCCCAAATCTCCTGCACAGCCTGTGATGTCGGGTCACTCGATTTCAAAGTCTTGCTGTGTTGATTCTTGATTCTGAGAGTGAAAGTAGGCATGTGGCCTGCTTTGATAGCAGAGCTGTCACTGCTGCTGGGTCTCTAGAGCTTTCATAGTGTGGCCTTCTTACCTGACCCATATTCCACTGATGTTTCTTCTAGGATCTATCTGCATCAGCAAGGGGGGGATACCCATGGTGTGACCTAGATGTCAAGTAGAAAAGGGTGGGTGGTATGTGTAATACTCCAGTGATCAAAAAATGGTCAATACTAGGCATGATGACACCCATTTCTAATCCCAGAACTTGAAAGGCTGAGGCAGTAGGATTACTGTGAGTTTGAGTTCAGTTGTGATACATGATAAATTTTATACCAGTTTGACTGCAAAATGAGACCTATCTCAAAAGACAACAAACAATAGTAAAAATGAAAGAAGCATTGGTTGTTCTTGACAGGATGTGCAAATCAATATCACAACTAATCCCAAGTTAGCACCAAGGAGTTGGGTTCAAGATAGAGGGGAACTCAGACAATAATGGAATCAAAAAATAAAATTGGAAGGAGAATAGTTTCTGATTAAATAACATGGTACATTGGTAGAAGATAGTAAAATGATGAGATTCAGTGGAACTCAGACCACATCTAGCCATCAGGCTGTACAATTATTCAATAATCATGGAGCCTGGCTTTATTATATTATCCCTTTCCTTCCCTATAACCCTTCTGTTTTATTGCTTCTCATTGGTCGTCCTGACTATAATCAATCTCTCTGTCTCTCTGTTTTTCTGTCTCTGTCTCTCTCTGTCTCTCTGTCTCTCTGTCTCTGTCTCTGTCTCTCTCTGTTTCTCTGTCTCTCTGTCTCTCTGTCTCTCTGTCTCTCTCTCTCTCTCTCTCTCTCTCACACACACACACACACACACACACACACACACACACACACACACTAGAGTATTTTCCCCTCATCCTCACCACTTAACTGTCAGTTGCTTAGTTTTCAAAGCAACGGTCAAAGTGTAATTTCCTCTAGGAAGTCATTTTAAAATACTCACTCTGCCTCCTCAGTTTGGGCTAGATACTCCTCCTCTGTTATCCCCCTCTTTACTATATACATCTCAATGTCTGCCACACCATTTTACACTTATCATTACTCGTCCCTGTGAAGAATGGTCAAAAAAACTATAAAAAGGACTATACCTATCTTGCTCTACCACCCATAACAAGCACCAGCCTTTAGTATATAGCAAATGGAATTGTACGTGTTTGTATGAGAGATACTCTTTTCTCAAATGTAGCTTCTAACCATCAAGATCAAGGCCAGCATCATAAAAGATCACTCTATTTTATAACAGAATAAGTTAATCTGGCCTCCTCCACAGTGTATAAGACAGAAACCATGCACCATGCTCTACTTCCTGCCTCCACAATAGACTATTTCCTTTACCCAAAGTCCAGCATCATGCTGGGGCTTTAGAAAAGGGAGAGAGAGAGAGAGAGAGAGAGAGAGAGAGAGAGAGAGAGAGAGAGAGAGAGAGAGTATTGATTGCAAGGGTTAGCTTTCAGAAAAAGGAGGGGGGTGATCTCTTCTTTAAGACAAAACAATTTGCTTCAAAGCCTAGTATTTGAGCTGAGACAAAATTCCTTTTAAAAATGGGAACAAGGGACTTCCATAGGTCTTGCCCTCATTCTTTTCCTGTAGAAGATGAAGCAGGCATATCATTCCATTGGAGATGTTGTCTGCTGAGAATGACCCTTGGGATTTGAGTGGGATTATTCGGCCGCTGGAGGGCTCTTACATTTTCTCATGTAATGCAATTGAAACCTATTCAGACTGACTAAATAATTAATGCCACCGTGTTCAAAGCCTGCTCCCCAGCTTCCATCACGATTCCTCTAAACGCAGAATTTCAAGAAAACCAGACTTAATTTTCTGTGTGTTTCACTTCTTCAACAAAAACGTAAGATGAATAATTTCCCCACATCATGACTTTACATTGCCTCATAAATAGGGCATCTTTCAGGGTGGATCACTATGTAGGCAGCAGTGACATGATTAGGTTCAAACTCTCATGCAAAATGGGAATTGCTAAAGGAATGACTCATGGAAAACCGAGAAAGAGAACCAAAGGGAAAAATAGAGTAAGAGAAACATGGTAAGGCCAAGTAGTGGAGACAAAGCTGGATCTTCACTTCTAAATAAAAGGATGAGCACCCTTCCTTGTAATGTATTATGGGTCTACTGCATGTTCAGTGTTGTATTTTTATGCAGCAGTGCTATTATTTTGTAACTGAGCATGCAAATAATGATAATGAATAACAACACCAATCACCTCTTCTACTAAGTGTCTAGACATTGCCTTCACCATCTCTAAATCTAGAATCTCATTAAAGTAGGGCATGCAGTGCATGTATACTATAATAGTAAATGTATATCCAATGTTTGCTGAGTACTTTATCTGTGTTTTAGGCTGTCTTTAAAATTTGCCTTCTTGTTATATCTTTAACCCTCTCAATAATACAAGACTTATCCTATTTTTAAATCTCTTAAAATAGAGGAAGCTAAGGGAAAGTGGGATTGAGTTGTCTGAGGTCACTAGAGATGGAATTAAAATACCAATCTGTTGGACACCAAGTCTGATATATAAGTGTTTCCAATCATTAAGCTACACCATATAGATGATAATCCTGCAATCTGTGCATTCACACCTAGCACCCAAAATAAATGTGCAAGCAAGTGGCCAAAATGAAAGTAATATAATTAGAGAAAGACACTTCTGCTGCCTCACTTATCTTCCTGGAGAATCCTGGAAAGTTTTCATATAGGACTTACCACTTGATCTGGTTCATGAGGATGACTTGAAGCAAAGACGTAGTTGATCCTCAGAGGTACAATACATGAACAAGTGTAGTCCTTTATAGTTATGGGTTTGAGGGCAAAATCTTTTGTTACTATGTAATGTCCTATCATGTTCTGATGCTGCACTATGATAAAAAAACAAGTTATTACAAAATGTAGTAAAGAGAAATTGAATGTGTGTGTACGAATATATATATATATATATATATGCAGACTTACTTTGCAAAGCCTTATATACGTACACTCACATAGATTGCACAATTCTGTGAGTTTTCATAAGCTTTATATACTTACTTCCACAGAAAGAAAAATAATACAAAACTTTATCTGTATCTTTAAAGCCATTATTAGGAGGCTGGAGAAATGGCTGTGGTTAAAAACACTGTCTGCTTTCCTCCAGAGGTCCTGAGTTCAATTCTCAGCAATCCCATGGTAGCTCACAACCATTTATACAGGGATTTGAATCTCTCTTCTGGTATGAAGGTGTACATGCAGAGAGAGCACTCATACTCATAAAATAAACAACATTTTAAAAAAAGTCATTAATAGTTTATTATGACTCACATAACAAATAGTGAACACGACACTCCTTGTTATATTCTGAAGGCCAGATGTCTACAGAGCAGGGCCTGGTAGAGCCTCTGAGGACAGGCCTGCCTCTAGCTCTCCCTTATAAGCTGATGGTTCTCACCACTTCTCTGCACTGATCTGTTTAGTAAATGCATTGCTGTGGTCTGTGTGTCTATCTACACACGACCTTCACTTGTGTGTCCCAACTCTTTTTCCTTCTTTATGAGAACACCAGCCAATTGATCAAGATGATCTTTACTTTGGAGCCTTCCTTTCTTGCTATTGGCTATATTTTCAAAAATACCTGAGAAGCAGAAGGAGGCAAGATTCCCTCTGGCTCACAGGTATGGAGGTTTGATCTTGCAGTTGGTTGTCCCAGAGAAGTATATCATGGCAGGCATGCAGCTTATATCATGAGGGGTGTGTGTGTGTGTGTGTGTGTGTGTGTGTGTGTGTGTGTGTGTGTGTGTGTGTGTGTGTGAGAGAGAGAGAGAGAGAGAGAGAGAGAGAGAGAGAATGTGTCCAGCGGTAGAACTTCCTTAGACTTGGGTGTTCCCTCCTCAATATTCCACCATTTCTTAATAGAGCCACAAGC
The DNA here is from genome assembly GCA_902729485.2 of Mus minutoides. Taxonomy (NCBI): domain Eukaryota; kingdom Metazoa; phylum Chordata; class Mammalia; order Rodentia; family Muridae; genus Mus; species Mus minutoides. The sequence continues at coordinate 570,119 of LR749684.1, read as the reverse complement.
TGGAAACTGGAAATCAAGCTTTAACACATAAACCTTTAGGGGACATTTGGTATCTAAATTTGAGACAGAGAGAATTAAACAACAACAACAACAACAACAACAACAACAACAACAACAACAACAACAACAAAAAACCCCAACCTTTCCAAATAAGCTCCCCTCCACCAGTGTGAGCAGTAAAGCCTAGGGCTGTGGATGAGAACCACATTGGTCAGATGGAGGCGTCTTCTGGTTACTAATGGTCCCAAGGGCAGCACTGCCCCTCTTCATCTGGTTTCTTTCTTCACACAAACGGAATCATATGTTTTAGACATATGTGTTGACACTTTGGTGCTTGACTCTTTTTTCTCAGAATTATATTTATGATGCTCATTGGGGTTTGTTAGATGTAGAAAATTTATTACTCAGTGTGGCTATCATAGCACTTATTCACTATTCTTTTTGTTGGCATTTAAACTTTTAATTTGGTACTGTTACAAATATCTTCCATGTGAACAACTTTGTAGGTTTGCTATTTTTTAAGATGAACTTGTGAATGGTATATTTAAGAAGAGAAGTCTCAAGGGCACAGCTTGATATAGTGGACATGACAGAGAGTTATCCACTGGAATCTGACAAGGTGTGAAGCAGAAGAGAGGTACGGTTGGATTCGTGCGCATCTTTGGATTCAGGGATACAGAAATACTGAGGTTTTATTTCAGACCAGCATTCACATGGGAGAGAAAGAGAGAGTATAGTAGCTAAAAAACAGTTGTACCAGAATATGAATGTTTCCTAACTTGTACCCTGTAAGTATGGATTCCTTTTCTTAGGAAAAAAGAAACATTTAAAAAAAAAGAAAGAATGATGTTGTCAGACGTATTTATTGATTACAGAATTAGATAATATCTAATTTAGAGAGATAAACTTGGTTGGGCTAGCATAAATATAGGGTCCTAGGTAAATAGTACAGGGAATGCAGAGAGGGAAGATAGGAAAAATGTGACAGAATGGACCAGACAGACTCTAATTCACCCAGTAGTGGAGGAGCCATTGGTACCTTTCAGATTGACAACAACTACTTAAAGATAATTTCTGGGAAATGGAAAGAGGATATACATTTTTGCATGCATTATTATTATTTTTTTAAGATATTTTCTTCATTTACATTTCAAGTGCTATCCCCTAAGTCCCCTATACCCTTCCCCCCAGCACTGCTCCCCTACCCACCCACTCCTACTACTTGGCCCTGGCATTCCCCTCTACTGGGGCATATAAACATTTTGCATTCATTATTATTTTGAGTAAAGAATAGTGGAACTTTGAATGAAAGACTTCCCATTGGCCGTTCTAAAATGCGCTGCTCTGGGTAGTTGAAGACCTTCTTCTTCTTCTTCTTCTTCTTCTTCTTCTTCTTCTTCTTCTTCTTCTTCTTCTTCTTCTTCTTCTTCTTCTTCTTTCTTCTTCTTCTTCTTCTTTTCTTCTTTTTTTTTTTTAATTACAAATTTTCTTCATTTACATCTCAAATGCTATCCCGAAAGTCCCCTATAACCTCCCCCCATCCTGCTCCCAACCCACCCACTCTGGCTTGCTCCCATCCCACCCACTCTGGCTTCCTGGACCTGGCATTCCCCTGTACTGGAGCATATAATCTTTTCAAGACCAAGGGTCTCTCCTCCCAATGATGGCCAACTAGGCCATCTTCTGCTACATATGCAGCTAGAGACATGAGCTCTGGGGGTACTGGTTAGTTCATATTGTTGTTCCTCCTATAGGGTAACAGACCCCTTCAGCCCCTTGGGTACTTTCTCTAGCTCCTCCATTGGGGGTTCTGTATTCTATCCAATAGATGACTGTGAGCATCCACTTCTGTATTTGCCAGGCACTGGCATAGCCTCACAAGAGACAGCTATATCAGGGTCATGTCAGCAAAATCTTGCTGGCATATGCAATAGTGTCTGGGTTTGGCGGTTGTTTATGGGATGGATCCCCAGTTGGGGTAGTCTCTTGATGGTCCTTCCTTCTATCTCAGCTCCAAACTTTGTCTCTGAAACTCTTTCCATGGGTATTCTGTTCCCCATTCAAGGAGGAATGAAGTATCCATACTTTGGTCTTCCTTCTTAAGTTTCATGTGTTTTGAAATTGTATCTTGGGTATTCTAAGTTTCTGGACTAATATCCATTTATCAGTGAGTGCATATCAAGTGAGTTCTTTTGTGATTGGATTACCTCACTCAGGATGATATCATCCAGATACATCCATTTGCCTAAGAATTTCATAAATTCAATGTTTTTAATAGCTGTGTAGTACTCCATTGTGTAAATGTACCACATTTTCTGTATCCATTCCTCTGTTGAAGGACATCTGGGTTCTTTCCAGCTTCTCGTTATTATAAATAAGGCTGATATGAACATAGTGGAGCATGTGTCCTTATTACAAGTTGGCACATCGTCTGGATATATGCCCAGGAGAGGTATTGCTGGATACTCTGGTAGTACTGTCTTAGTCAGGGTTTCTATTCCTGCACAAACATCATGACCAAGAAGCAAGTTGGAGAGGAAAGGGTTTATTCAGCTTACTCTTCCATACTGCTGTTCATCACCAATGAAGTCAGGACTGGAACTCAAGCAGGTCAGAAGGCAGGAGCTGATGAAGAAGCCATGGGGGATGTTACTTACTGGCTTGCTTCCCCTGGCTTGCTCAGCCTGCTCTCTTATAGAACCCAAGACTATCAGACCAGAGATGGTCTTACCAAAAGGGGCCTTTCCCCTTGATCACTAATTGAGAAAATGCCTTACAGTTGGATCTCATGGAGACATTTCCTCAACTGAAGCTCCTTTCTCTGTGATAACTCCAGCTGTGTCAAGTTGACACAAAACTAACCAGTACAAGTACTATGTCCAATTTTCTGAGGAACCACCAGACTGATTTCCAGAGTGGTTGTACCAGCTTGAAATCCCACCAGCAATTGAGGAGTGTTCCTCTTAATTGAAGACCTTCTTGCCGCCATCATTCATCTGCCTCCATTGTGAAGAATCTCAAAGCCACCTGGAATATGCTGTCAGCTCTGTATTCTTAAGTGCCTTGAAAAAGAAAATATAATAGTCTGAACTCACTTAACCAACTTATTTAAATGAACCCAGCATGTCAGAAAAGTGTTAGTAAGCTCACAAAACCATAAGCTCACAAAACCAGTCAGTTAGGGATACCAACAGAAAGAGGCACATGACCTGACCAGAGTATCTGGGAAAGTCCTGGAGAATATCTCCACCAGGCTTTGGTATGTAATAGTAGCTCTTAGAAAGAGGACGCTCTGAAGATCTGAGGATGGAAAGTGATCCTGGTGGAAGGCTAGAGGGTGATGAAAGCCATTATTCAATTATGTTAGAAATTCAATATAGGTTGCTTCCTTGGCTCTTCCCCCATGTTCATCAAAGCAGGCATACTTGCTATTTTGATTTAGTAGATAGGAAAATTGAGGCCCAGATAAGCCAATGTTTTCAATGCAAGGACACACAGTTCCTTGGAGACAACATCAATTGTGATTCCAGAGTTGTCTCACTCTCAGAAGACACATAGAATGGGGTGGACACCATGGCTATAGCTTGCCTCTATTCCAATGAAGTTATGGCTTGCAAACTCTTCATTCTTGGCACAATGGCTGGCAAATCATTTCAAAAATTCTCTACTAACCCGTGCCAAAGAAATAGGAATGCCCCTTTAAGACTTTAAAAATACTAGTGCTATTTACCAATGTTGATACATTGGGATAAATATAACCTTTACCTCCCACTTCACTTAACCCTTCCTCTTTAGCTCAACAGCCCTCAAACCGTGTTGCTGCTCCATCTTCCACCCACAACCTCTGTTTGAAGCCGCATCAGGACTCAAGTTCAGCTTAATCCAACTGCTAGATGTATTATTCATTTCTTCGCTTTAATGATGTGATAAGGTTTCTGGAAATAGGAAAAGGCTCATTAAACTGTCATTTGAATATAGATCACACCTAAACTCTAAGGAAGACAAAGTCTGCCAGCTGAGGATGTGTTTGCCTTCTCTACACAGCTCTCTGCAAACTGGGAAGGCAGAAAGAGGCATTTCAAAGACAGGATCTCCCAGATTAGCATGTAGTCTTGATTTATTCTGTAATTAACGATAACTCACAAACAGAGTGAGGGAGTCAGAGAGACAGGGAGTGAGGACAGGCTAAATAAGAAAGGAATCTACAGTGGCAGGCTTGGTGAGATGTGTGTTTTGTCCTTGTCTCTCTTCAGTGGTTACGTCAGGCTCCAGTAGAAGCAAGGGCATATGTAGGGATTTTAATTTGACTTGCATGGTTCAGAACATGTCATCCCTGCCTGCAGAAGCTGATTTGAAAACACAACAAGTTGTATTCCCATTTTCTCCTCTGTTTACTTTCAGGCTTGAGAAGATGCTAGAGAAATGTAGGCACATAAAGGAAGGACTTGATCTGTTGCCAGATGCTAGTGACACTGGAGGTTCCCCATTCCTCAATTCCTAGCATTTGGAAACACTGAATTTTAACTTATGCTAAAATCACTGTCTTATATCAACCCCTGTGTTTTGTACTCAACACACATTTTCTAACACATTTCAAATTGGCTTTTAATGAGTCAGGTTCTGTTGTCCTTAGAACATGGTGGCCTTGAGCTAGATACCTTGTCTAGGTAAGTCTATTCAGATCTTTCTCAGTTGTGAGGGCCTCAGTGAGAGCAAGCAAGAAGCCAATCCCTGAGGCTAAGGGGCTATTTTACCAGCCTCCTGGAACCCAGGAATTTCATTTCTCAGCATCCCAAGGCCAATTCGGATTTTGAGTGGGATTCTTACCTATTCTATACTTTGTAGAGTCTGGCTGCACCACCATCTCAGACCTCTTGTCTAGAAACTGGCTTTGTTTACAGAGTTTTAGGTGGGCCAGGCTCTGTGTAATGTGGGATGGAACCAGGACTCAAAGGGAAGAGGAATGAGCTGAGAGTAGAAGCTGAAGCTCTGTTCCTTGTACGTAAGAACATGGAGGAAGCACACGAAGTACAAGATTCTTGAATTCAAGTCTTGTGCTTTGAAGCCATTATAAAACTAAGGTTGACATAATAGGGTATTTCTATCTAATAATTTATTAGCTTATATTTTTGCTTTTCAATAATTTGACAGACATTCCTGCATAGGCTGTCATATGTACTCTTGATCTAGGCTGTAAACATATAGAAGGTGTGTTTCATATGGGCATAATCATACCTATTTCTTACTTGTGTTCATTCAGACAGCCGAGACATGTGCTAGTAATTTCTGAAGTCAGACTCTGAATATAGGAAGTCTTATTTATTCCAAGTGTACTTTATTAACCAGTACCTCAGATTTTTTAAGTCCAGTTTCTTATGGCTTAAATATTGGTGTCCTCTGAAGTCATATGTTGGCACAGTATAATATATTAAGATGGGAATGCTTAGGGAGCTGATTGAATCATGAAACATAAAGTGGGAAAATATGAAATTGTCAAAGAATAACTAAAAGTGGCAGAGAATTGCTGTTTCCATCATATGAGCCTTCCACATCACCTTCTTTCAACAGGGGAGGGTATAGCAAGTGACCTGCCACCTCTTACACAGAGAGCTGCCCTCAGCAGACCCAAGATCAGCCAGTGTCTACATCTTAGACTTCTCAGCTTTTAGAACTGTAAGCAATAAAGTTATGTTGATTCTAAATGACCCAGTCTGAGGTTTGTTTTTACAGCAGCTCGAATGGACTAAGACAGAGAGACACCTGGGCTGCACCCATTTCAGTCATGTAATATGGTGATGGAATTCAAGTTATCTTACAAGCTTGGAAGAGCTTCTGTGGGCAGCTCTTTCTTTTCTCATGTTCTTAGAAGTGGAATAGGGCCCTGGGGACTCTGACACAATGAGTAGAGTGTGTATGAGTATAAATGGGGCGTGGGGAGAAAGAAAGAGAGAGACAAGAGACAAGGAATGTCGCTGAGAACACCACAGATGTAAGTGCATTTGAAATGTTTAACTTGAATTTGTTCTAAGGAACTGAGATGAAAGCAATCAAACAAATCTGGAATGAAGGTTTGATGGGAGGAATTCTAAGCTATGTCTGGAGAGATTCCTGCCTCCTATTGTATAATACCTTGTAATCTGTCTTTCACTGAGAGGTCAATGCCTTTCCAGCGCTATACACATAAAAAAGCCATTGTGTTTTGGGTACAATCAAAATTTCTTAGTGGACTTACAACTATCCCTTGGAAATGAAATTCTTTACGATAGAATTGTTCCTAAGGAAAAGCCTAGACCCTTTCCTAGGCATAGAATTATTCAGTCATGAAAAACCAAGCTCCTATAACATAAGCAGGGCTGTGGGAGATGCCTTGAGTAGGTAGCCTTTAGAGAGGTGAACTTCAGACTTACACATTCAGGGAACTCAATTTCTCTTACCAACTAGTGAGAGGGGAGGAAGGTCATTAGTTTCATGTGAGAAGCAGCCCTTTTCAGCACCTTGATTGCAGTCTTAGGATATCTGGTTAAGAGGGACTTGTTAATCAGGGCCCTACATCCTGAGTGTTGTAGATGTGAGAAAACAACACTGGGTAATTTTAAGTTGCTTAATTCATAGTAATTTGTTTCAAAGCAGTAGGAAACTATACCCAATAAGACAACTAATTGAGACCCTCTAAAACAGAGTCATACCTATTGCTTACTTATGTTCATGAATCATAGAATCCAACACAACAGAAGATAATGAGATGGCTCTAGCTTAAGTGTACTTTTTCAGAAAGCCAGTATTAATAGTCAGAAGCAACACTAACTTCATCTTGACTAACAGAAGCCTGATGCTCACATAGGCCATGTTTGGAAAACTCAGTGCTGATCCTTCCTCTGGAATGTTATTTTTTCTTCAGAGACTTCTCTCTTCCTCTGCTTGGTGCATGGAACCATGGCTTTGGATCTTCCTAGGATACAGAGAGTTGGATGCTAATAATTAGTTTTAAACCCAGAGATGTGATCTCCAACTCCTGTTTGTGGCAGAAAGGCAAGAATTTACTAGATACACTGGGGTCCATGTCTGTGCCCACAGCCAGTCCTCTCTCAGAGGTTTGAAGTGCACAGACAGGGGGTGACCTGCTATGCAAACTTATGGTGACTGCTTTCTATCTTTCTCTCTATTGCATTCTGTCTCTGTCTCTGTCTCTGTCTCTCTCTCTCTCTCTCTCACACTCTATCTCTCTGTCTGTCTCTGTCTATCTGTCTCTGTCTCTGTCTCTGTCACTCTGTCTCTGTCTCTCTCTCTTTCTCCTCTTACATAGCCCATGCTTTATAAGTCTTTGAACTTACTTTGTAACCTTGTAGTGTGCCCTTGGATTCCTGGTCCTCTTGCCTCAGCCTCCCAAGTGCACTCCATGCCTGGCATGCATGCTTTTTACAACAAGGAAGGCCAACCCTTTGCAATGAAAAAATTTTACTCAGAGCCTCATAGTACATTTTGTCTAAATCATGAAGCCTGTCACTTCTCCACATAAAGGAACTCATTTTCTATCTTTGTAGGAAGGAAACAAAATACTTGAAATTGCATTCCCATCATAAGAAGAAGCTTTATATAAAGCTTTGCTGTTTAAAAATATTGCCAGGTGAGTCCAGTGCTTAATTCAGAGGAGGATAGTCCTAATGGCAGACCTTTGTGATATCTTGATATTGGAAGTCAATTTAAAGATCTTTAGAATGTTCTAATTATTTTACCTAACATGTAAGAATAAACCTGTTAGATAAGTTGCAAATTTGATGCTCCCCCAAATAAAGAAAGAGTCAGAAACAGAGATAGAGACAGAGAGACAGTGAGAAACAGAGAGACAGAGACAGAGACAGAGATAGAGACAGCCAGACAGTAATTGACATATGACCACCACCACCACTACCACCACAACCACCACCACTACCACTACCACCACCACTATCACCACCACCACCACCACCACCACCACCACTACCACCACCACCACAACCACCACCACCACCACCACCATAGCAATTAGGCAAATATTACCTTAGATAGGAAAGGGTTGGTGAGACGAAATGTAGCATAGCCATGCATTCTCAGACATTCATAGATGGGCATTAATCACCATACCATTAAAGATTTATGGCAAGCTTTTTTTCTCTGTGTTATATGGAACATGTAAAGAAATACTAAAGATTAGGGCAATTGCCTTGTATTAATTCTCTAACTGAACCTAGTCCTGTACTGCATGAATGATCTGTTATTAGCTCATCTAAATTACCATTTGAAGTATATATGTAACATGTTTCATTCTATATATGGTATATTGAGACCCAGAAAATTAAATGACTCCCTCAATGCCACAGACAGTAACAAGACTTGTTTGCTTTCCAAATGAGTATTCTCTATAAATCATGAGTCAGGAGGTCTGATTAGCTGGTTCTCTAAAGGAAGACAAATGGCTGTGAAGGGTCAGGCATATTCAAAGTAGGAGAGTGGAGCTGGCAATCAGAGAATATTTCCTGGAGACAGTGACATTGACTTACATGTACATAGAACAAGAATATGAAGGAACACAAATGAGGTAGTTAGAAAGGGCTAACCTAACCTTAGTTAGTAAGGAATAAGTATAAGATAAGTTAGATAAGTATAAGATGAGAGGGCAAAGGGTTCACCCACATTGACCAAAGCGGGAACCAGAATCACAGGTAAAGGGAAACGGTGATTGTATCTGGAGTCTGACAGAGGAGCTGGTATAAAGTGTGATGGGGAAAGGCACAGGGCATGTCTTCACCCTGTGCTATTTTACCACTTTGTGGTATGGGGCACAGGAAGGCATGGGAGTAGGAAATCATCAACAGAGATAAGGAAAATAAAAATGGTGGTGAGTAGCCAACATCAAACTAAATGGAGAGAAACTTGAAGCAATTCCACTAAAATCAGGGACTAGACAAGGCTGCCCACTTTCTCCCTACCTATTCAGTGTAGTACTTCAAGTCCTAGCCAGAGCAATTAGACAACAAAAGGAGATCAAGGAGATACAAATTGGAAAGGAAGAAGTGAAAATATTATTTTCAGATGAAAGCATATATAAGTGACCCTAAAAATTCCACCAGAGAACCCCTAAACCTGATAAACAGCTTCAGTGCAGTAGCTGGATATAAAATTATCTCAAACAAATCAGTGGCCTTTCGCTACACAAAGGATAAACAGGCTGAGAAAGAAATTAGAGAAACAACACCCTTTACAATAGTCACAAATACTATAAAATACCTTGGTATGACTCTAACTAAGGAAGTGAAAGATCTGTGTGATAAGAACTTCAAGTCTCTGAAGAAAGAAATCAAAGAATGTCAATGGGAGGAGAGGCCCTTGGTCTTGAGAAGATTATATGCTCCAGTACAGGGGAATGCCAGGGCAAGGAAGTAGGAGTGGGTGCATTGAGGGTTGGGGCGGGGAGAGGGTATAGGGGACTTTCAGAGAGGAAACTACCAAAGGAGATAGCATTTGAAACAGAAATGAAGAAAATATCTAATTAAAAAAACAAAAGAAAATGGTGGTGGTCTCCATAAGCATTTGGAAGCCTGTGTTCTTACTCTGTACTTGCAGGAAGTGTTGTTTGAGATCACATGTTACAACAGCACTGTAAGAATGATACCAAGACAATGTCACTTTAGAGGGACAAACTTGTTCACAGGTGTTACATGGCTGGTCTGTGATTCCACAGTTTGTAACTGGAAGAAATGGAGTCTAAGTCAAGATTGTTGATCACAAAGGCAGAGCTGAAAATACAGAGCCATTCTCTTGGTTAGGGATTCTCAATGGTGGAATCTTCCAGGATCTCTCTTTTGCCCTCCTCCTGCAGCCCATAGAAGAGGTGACATGCAAACACAAGGAAACCGTCAAGCCATCTATTTGATGTAAAGGATTTAGCACTGTGTGCATGTTCTCCTGCCTGGAGGAATTGCCAGCTCCTCATTCTACTTCAGACCCTCTTTATATTTTAACCATTTTTTCTTCAAATTCTACTCTGCTGCCTTCTGCATTGAGGATTAACAAAAGGCCAAGTTTGACATTCTTAATCCGAGCTCATCTGAGTGATCTGAGAGCAGAAAAAGTACAGGGATAACTCTTAAAGTGTTAGCTCTGGGAGTGCTACAGAGAGCTGAGCTGTGCAGTTTCTTTCCCTGAAGACCCTGCAGGGCTCAGAACCATGGGACAGCCCTGTGCATTGGATACTACTAAATGAGACTTTGAGGTCCCTGGGGTTCCTGGTGTTTGTTTAAGCTGTTTTCGAAAAACAAAAACAAAAACAAAAAAACCTGCCAGCAGATAAATCATGTCGCCCTTTATGGTACTGGAAAGTAGTTCCCAGAAAAAGCTTAGCTGGAGGAGCAGAAGTCATAGGGAAATTGTGAATTTGCAGAACTCAAGCTGTGAAAAGAAATTGACAGGTGTTTATTTGTGAGTGTCTACTATGAGTCCAGGGGCAGATGGACTTAAGGAGCAGAGGTGAGGTTGCATAGCAATCATTCACATCTTAGTTATTCTTCAGTATCTATAATGTGACAACCCTGAAAACATTCATTCATGTAACATTATACAGATGGAGCAGGTATATATATATCTATGACAACAATTGATGAAAATAAAAAATAAAAGGCCATGGACTTTAAAGAGAGCAAGGAAGGCTATAAGGGAGGGTTTGGAGGGAAAGAGGACATTTTGATATTATATTATATTTTTATTTTATTGTATATTATAACTTCTTCATTTTTAAATACCTAAAGGAAGAAAAGTACAATGTGCCACTTACTGTGCCATGTGCACAATGAGCAAGAACACACTTTGTTTCCTGCTTTCATGGAATTAGTGTTTTAGATCACTTACATAACATTAAGGCACATTCCTCTTTCAATTATATTCTGAATAGCAAAAAGGAAACACCAGGTAGGTACAACAAAGTCATCATCACCTGGACTAACTGATAACCTGGAATTGTAACTCATTGTTTGTGGGTACATCTGGGACAATGAGATGGGCGTCCATGAGCACATACACAGGGACACACAAGCAACATCCATTGCCTATAAAGCATATGCTCTCTGTTTAGGATTAGCTGAAGGAAAAGCTCATAGTTTTTTTACAGTTTTAATAAAGCCAAACTATAGAGCAAAATGTTTCCTATTGGGGATCCTACAGTCGGTTTGAAAAGGTTTTCAAATGTGGAAAAAAAAAAAAACGACTGAACAATTCAAGATAATACACTGAAGCTCCCTATTACCCAGACCACCTCTATTAAATTTAAACACGGATTTTACCTTCTTAAGGGAGCAGACTGTTTCTAAGAACTTGGCATTAATTACTGCACTGCAGATGGGCACAAATAGACGGTGCCAGCTATAAATGAGTCTTATCTATCCAATGAATTAAGATCTGTCAAGAATATGTTATCTCTCCCCTAAGTCATAAAATACATTTACTTCTATATAGTTATATCACCTTTGCATTTTATTTATCAATTCATTTTATTTATGAACTTGACCAAATTCTTTAAGGTGAGGCAATAGCCTCTGGAGACAATGCAGTGAACACAACTGAACTACAGAGTGCCTTTCCACCCAGAGTTTATGTTCTAATGGTGATAGGAGGATAGGTTTCAGACTATAAATTAAATGACTGCAAACTGCAGGAGTCTATGGAAAACAAGAAGGGAATACTGGGACAGAGAATTAAGGCAGAACTGTTCTTCAGATAGAGTGACCAGGCCAGGCTGGGATTGAATAGGGATTGGTGGTCATTCATCCAGTCAAGGAAAAATGAATGACCAGGTGAAGCCAGTGAGCAGGGGTGTTCAGGGTATTGGGCTAAAGGAATTCATGGCTTCAAAATTCCCTTGGTTGATGAGGGTGACAGAAAAGGACCTAATTATGATGATTTCTTTAATAAGAGTAATGAGTAGCTAGTATATCCATTGTAATATGGAGGAAGAAGATAAATGAGGGAGAAAAGACTTGCTGACCAGATGCTCAGCGGTTGAGGAACATTATATGTGATGGTAAACACAGGGGAGGTCTTAGATGATATAGCTTTTGCTACAGGTAAATTAATTTTAGAAAGCTTCTTCTGAAGATGTCTTCCTATATTACTCTTTGAGTTTGCACATTTTTCTTGAGTGGTCATTTTCCCACTTTCGTCATCTTAGCATTTGTACCTTCCGGTTCTGCTCTGAGCGTGTCTCCCAGCTCTTCCTGCCGTCTGAGTCACTTAGCTTCAAGAATGCAGGCATTTTATTGGAGCACACACAGAGAGATTCCTCCCTAGATGCACATTCCACTGAAATCCAGACCCAAGGGAACTGCAAAATGAGGTAGAGGATGTTCAATTTCTTTCAGTATCACTGCCTGTGTCCCAGTTTAGGACACCCTTGTCTCTGTGGGGGAATGGGGAACAGTGCTTCCTTTCATTGCCAATTTAATGATGCTATTATACTAATTGCTTCTTTTACCACAATGTCAACTCTTCTTCACATATCTCAACTAGCCTCACATTCCAAACACAATCTAGGCAGACTTTTCGGTCCACCTATGCAGAATGCTCATGTGTTAAACTAGGGTTTGTATATAGACACACAGTAAATATACATATGAATTGCTATACCATAATCTTATAGGAGGCAGTACCATTCTAAAAATAAATGTAATTTCATAACTAATTTTCTTTCATTGGCTTGAACCCTATCAGGTAAAAGGATAAGGAACTGATATTTAAGCATTTTGTGTTTAGAGTCCAAACATATAGAAGAGGGACATGGGGACCCGGCCTGGTTTGAAAGCAATGAGACCTACTGATCCATTCCCACCATTTATTCATTAAATCTTTCATATCTCAAATATCCATAGAGCGTATAGTGTGTGCCCAGTGACCTCTCTGCATGCTCTTGGCACTGGCAGTTTAAGAAACAAATAAGAGTTAATTATCACTGAAGAGCAGAGATGAACTCAACCTGCTGTGGAAAGGAAACTGGGACTTAGAAGGGACAGATGTCCCTTAGCCAGGGTCCTGTCAGAGTTGTAGACAGCGCAGGAAGTAGTTAGGAAAGCTGCTCACAAAAGGGACTAACTAAATCATAATCCCAGCAATACTGTGTGGGGGAGCGGGCATGGCCACATGGGCCAAAGATGGCGCCCTGGCTCTATGCTAAGCCCCATGACCTCCTTTGGCCCTTGCGGCCACACCTGCTCCCCACATCACTGCATTGCTATAACATTTGGGGATGTAGCTGAAGAAGATGGTGAATGAGAAGAAAGAGAATTCGTAGAGATGAGGGAGAAGTGCAGAGGTGACTTATTGATTGGGAGGCATCCTATGTTTACATTTCATAAATGACACCCATAAATACCCTGAAATCTCTGTTTACAAGTGTTTGATCGTTCTGGATCTTATTTCCCTCTGCATCTCACTCAGAAGTATGTTCCACGTGCTTTAATTTTGACTTGTGATCACAACTGCAGAGAGCAATTCTAGGTGCCAAAGCTGACCTCCAACTCTGATCCTTGCCTCCTAAGAATCAGTCCTATATGGGGTGAGTGTGCAAACCTTTGGTGTACTGGTACTGAAGAATTGCATGTAGGTGAAATGCTTGTTCAGAATAAAGATGCAGGCAGGGCGTGGTGCACATGGTTATAAGCCCATCATGTAGACTGAAGCATGAAGACCATTAGCTTGGGGTGACATAGTGAGACCCTGTCTCAACACTGCCACACATTCAAATAAAAAGAAGGAATGAGAGAAGGAAGGGCAGGAGGGACGACCAAAGAATCTATCTCAATGGCAGCTACAGGCTTAAAAGTAGGGTTTGCGTATCAAGTTGACAAGGGGCAAAATTGTGATGAGCAGTGATAATTGTCAACTTGACAGGGTATAGAGTCACCTGGCAGAGAGCCTCTGGGAATGCCTGTGGGGATTATCTTGATCACATTAATTCATGTAGGATGACTCATCTTAATTGAGAGCAGGAGCATTTCCTGGGTAGACTGTATAAAATGGAGAAAGGAAGCTGAGTACCAGGGTGTGTTTGTCTCTTCTCACTCTGCTTCTGGACTACAAATGCTGTGCACTTAGCTCTCTCAAGCCCCTTCCACTGTGACTTCTTCAACACAGTGGAATGTAACCTGGGACTGTGCCTCAAAATAAACCCTGTCTTCATATATGTTTGGTTGTGAGCCTAGCATTTAATGGCTGGTCCATCTCTCTGCCCAGCCAGCCCTGTCTTCTTTAAGTTGCCTTTGTTACAGTATTGTATCACAGCAGCAGTAGAAGCAACAACAAAACCAAAAACCTAACACAGTCCTTATGTTCCTTAAAATCTAATTGATGGGGAAGCAGAGTAAGTTGAGATGACTGAAGAACTTGCACAGAGCAGCTTTTAGACAACCGCCATTTCTTCTAGCCAGGCTGATAGTTCTGGAGATGCTAAGCATGACTGTATCTTCATAGGTGCCGTCTGACAGCTCACTGAGCTAACCTTTGAAACATTTTATGTTTTGTCACAGCTCAAAACGGGAGCCTAGAGAGTCCTGGCAATGGGAGGTTTGGATGGGTAAGGCAGGGGTGATAAACAAGGGCTCACATTCAGCGAATCAATGTGGTTGGGACAGACTAGATCCAGGAAATCTTTGGATGCCAAGTGACCAACACAGCTGAGAAGTCTGTGCCCGTTTGTTTGCCTGACTCAGAACTGACATTCATAGAAAGATTAAAATAAAAAGGAAAGACTTAGTTCTTTGGCAAACCAATAACAGGCTTTGGGATTTTGCTTTAAACATTCTGAATAATCCTATTAGCAGCTTAGAAAAATGGGGTTGTTTTAATGACAGAGTATATGTATCTATATATTTCCTTTGCACCAGCCTCTGAAGGAGCTTATCCACACCAGCTGAGGTCAGCTCTGTTTCTGGGGCTTATCCCTTTCACCAGGTTTGGGAGCAGGAGGAAAAAGCCTCTCTGTTATTCCTTTGGAGATGAGGCTGTCACACCATGTCTTCACCTGCTCAGTCTGCCAGTGCTGTACTGACCAGTTACTGTCAGTGTTCTTGGTGTTCAGTGATCCAGGTCCAGCACAGACCGAGGGGTACAAAAGGCAGAGCCAAACTGCAGGTTGAGGAGACATGAGTTTGTGACTTGGTTCTGGCAATGCTATTTTACCTACACAATGGAAATAACCATAACACTGAAGTCATGGGTTACCTTGGAAATGAAGACTAGACAGTGGAGGTACCTGGTCAAGTGCTTAGATCTCTACTACTGGTTGCTGTTTGTGCCCGTCTGGATGCCCCTTAGCTACTATGTCATATGAATAGCTATGTCTGTAGAGTCAGCTGCTTTCACTAGGCTTAGGTATGGGTAGAGTTTGGTTTCTGGTCCACCTACAGCTTTGTGTGGAAGCAGAAGGCATGAAAGAAGAGATGCTCTTGTGTTCTCTTCTAGCCTCTGGGTCCTACCAACCAGGGTCATAAAGCAAAGCCCACGTTTGCTACTGTATTTGCATGAGAATATGCATAAGGTCTTATGGATGTGAGCTGTGAGTTTAAATAGCATGTGCATATGTGTTTTTGCAATCTGTTTTAAAAAAATCTTACATTTATTATGTGGGTATGTTTGTGTATGTATGTGGGCTTGTATATGTGACCTCACATGTGCAGAGGTCAGAATTCTTCACCATGTGTGCTATAGCAATCAAACCAAAGTCCTCAGGCTTTTCAGCAAGTGCCTTTACCCATGGAGCCTCCTCATTGACCCTTAGCAACCCTCCTTACCTCACCGATGTACCCCGCCCCCCAATTTTAGGAGCTGTGTCATCCAGGGACAGGAGGAACATAGATAGCTCACAGAAAAAGGAGCCTGAAGTTTCTAAAGCCTTCCCGTCTCCCTGATGTTGTTACAGGGATAAGGCCTGCATGTTGCCAGGAACATTTCTCCTATATGTTGTAATGACTCATGTCCCCAGGATAATGAACAAGACTTGGCAACGGCCATGCCCCAGTTCCAGAGCCAACAGAGGATGTCTGCATCAGAGAAGCTGGTGGTCACGAGCCCAGCCTGAAGCTCTGCCTCTAATTTCTAGAGGAAGAAGTAGTTTATTAGCACCTGACAGTTCTTCCGAGTCTAACAAACAACTAATATGTTTCTCACATGAATATTCTTTCCTAATCACCTCAATTTCCCCTTGTGAATCTTTATTTCAACAGGTAAAGGAGGTGAGGAAAGCTTTGGGATTTTAGTCAAGGAAATCTACTGAGAGGCATCTATAGACATTTTATTCTTGGGAAAAACAGTACAGTTAAATCTACAGCTCAGCTTTCGTTTAAAGATCAAATAGATTTAGGCTTTCTTGGGGCAGGTGCAGGCAGGAGAGTGTGTAAACAGTATGCACAGTAGACTTTAGTTAAGGGTTAGTCAAACAGATTAGGGGCAGGGTAAGGGCTCCTTGGAGGAGAAGACATGAATGAGAGGAAGCACAATCCCTGTAAAGAAAGGTGACTGGGAGGAGCTCAGAGAGGCTCCTGGTGAACTGGAAGAAGGTGTTGGAGGTCACAGACTGGTCTCTGGTTTCAGAGTGCTGTTGCTTGCTAAAATGTTAACTGATAAACTATTTTTCAAATACTCAAAATGTTTAACCTTTAAAGCAAATCCCCTGTAAATTGGATAACCATAGCAACCTGATACATTGTTAACTTTCTGGTGGCCAGAAAGACAACTCTAGAGGTAGCCAGAGGCCGAAGGAAAGGGTGGGAAGTCCACACAATGCTCATGAGGGCTCCCTTTCTTAAAAGGAGGAATACACCTATGAGCTGTAAAGTATCCATGGTTTAAATCGGGGGTCTGGCCAGACGGTGACCATCCAGGCTTGCTGTGAGGAGTGGGGCTGCACTGAGAAGGGACAGTGTTTCTGCATGCCCCACGTGTGGCTACCCTCAGGAGTCAGCCATACATCATTGTACAGTACAATGTAACGGAAGAGTAAACAGAGCATTTGTTATTTCTACCCAGGCAGAAAACAAACAGCAGCATGAATAGCCCGCAAGATTCAGTGTAGGAACAGCCTACAAAATGCAGGCTGTAACCTCCATGGTATTGATTGAGTGCACCTGTCTGTCTTCATTTTAAACCCGGAGCTTGATTGCTGGCAAGTTTATAGGATTATGGGTTTAATTGGATGCCTGTGTTTTACTAGATGTAAGTGAAATTTATGGCTGTGGGGTTGGTGGTGCCAAGGTTTACCTCAGTCACTGCCTCTTAGCTGAGAAGCCAAGACTCGCCGAGCCAATGGGAGCGAGCAGAAGGGCTCGCGTGTGAGGGAGGCACCCCTGGGAGCTGCTAGCAGGCTGGGGTCACACGAAGAGCAGATGGACCAGGTGACAGGAGCCAGGGGCTAGTGCTGCACCCTTGAGACTCCCTAGCTCTCTGGCCTCGTGTAATGCTAAAAGGAGCTGGGAGCCAGCAGCTTGCTGAAGTTATTGATATGCTGTTAAATCCCTAAGCACTGGCAAGGTGGAAGAGGGCTCAGAAGGATGGCGGTTGCTCTCTTTCTCATGCACAGCACTGTTGTAAAGTGTTTCTGGAGGCCTTCTGTGGGGCTGCGGGTGGGGGCTTTCAGCAGAGGAGTCTGTGTACCCTGTAGATCCTTTAGACCCAGGCAGGAGCTTGCCATACTCATCTGCCACCTAACAACCTATTACACACAATTAAAGTATTATTTTTCAGTGTCTTCTTTGGCCTTAAAGTACTTTTTCTTCTTCAGTTGACCACATTATTCTATGAGTCCCTAATATGGGTCATTCTGTAGGCTTAGAAATATGGAAAGAATTCCTGTTGCCTTTACTAAACACATGAGAAAATGGAGGCCCAGAAAACATGTCTTGGTCTCCCAGAGATCTGTGAGTAGATCCATGGACCCCAGACTCTTTCTTTGTTCAGGAAGAATTCAGGGGTCTGCTGGGTGGGTGGAGTCCTCATTAAGAAAATAAACAGAGAACTCCCTGGGAATCAACGTGTTGCCTTGGACTTCTCTTTGCCTGTTTGGAAAGCCCAAGCGTTTAATTTCTAATTTTAGTTGGTCTAGAACTGTCTTATGGTCAAATTAGGTGGTTCCTCAAAAGTGACAGGTTACTTTTCTAACCCAGGACAATGGTACACTAGCTTATGAGATCCAATCCCAATGCTTCTTTACAGAAACACTTTGCCGTTTTTTGAAGTCTACTTGGAATAAAGACTCTAGGTGGAGCTCAGATTAGAAATTTTTCAGAGTAGAAAAATATTTACTATTACAATACATTATGACAAAACCAAAACTAACAATTTAAATTAATACAAACGCACACACACACACACACACACACACACACACACATACACACTATGGGAAGCATTTTGATGACATTACCACTACTGATTCTTAAAATACCCATTTTATAGATGAAGCTTGGGAAGACTATACACTTTTCTCTGGGTCTTCAACTTCTGCATAGAAGGACATGGGGCTCTAAGCTGCTTTAATCTCATTGTAGAATCCATGCTGTCAATCACAATGCTCTCCTCAGAGCAGCAAGGTAAGTTGAGATAGTTCTACCCCTCAGAGAAGCACTGCCTTCAAGAACAGAAGTATACAACAGTTAGAGAGCTAACCAGGGACTTGTAAAGGAGAAAGGGGATCTGATGCTGGACTTTGAAAATACTTCTGAAAGTAATTTTAATACATGGAAAGATAACACACAATTTTAAAAAGAACCTAAACTTGTCAAACATTGTCTTATCAGAGAAGTATATAACTACATAGCCAAAGAAGGCATGATACTGAAAGATCAAAGTACTGACAGATATAACTGTCTGAAGAGGCTGGACTGGATCCTGTGGCAGTGGGGAACTCCGAGAGCTCTTGAGAAGGCCAGTGTAATGGTGAGAGTTCCACACGGGTGCTGCTGATGTCCACATGAAGTTGTTCAGTAGAAGTGGACAGACTTAGGCAGAGTCAGTGGTCTTGACAGCCTTACTACGTACACAAAGGAGTACTGAGGTACTGTAAAGAGATGTGGTATGTGGATCCACCTACAGAGGGATCTAAAATGTGTGCAATTTTTGTCGCTATCTGAGAACAGTTGGGCAATTGTAGATTAGAGGTCAGGAAAAAGTGAGCAGACCACAAAATATGCTTGTACATGTGATAGTCCAATGACACTGTTAAGGAGGGATAGTGGGCATCGGAAGACAACTGATAACATCTTAGGGAGCTGCTTTGAGTTCTTTCCATTAGCACGTGTATTAGTGTACATTTCATATTTGTACATATGTGTTTCTACCACACCCATCCCCCCCCACATACACACATACCCCCCCCCCCCCCACACACACACATACACACTTTTACCCTCCATTGTTTGCCTCCCATCCCTGTTTATTCCTTTCTTCTTCTCAGGACTTTGGTTTTGTAAAGGCGGAACTGAATAAAACCTGAGGAAAGTAATAAGACAGAAGAGAGAGATGGTATATAAGGAGGATATGAAAGGTTTTAGGTTGTTCGGCTAGGGAAGCAGAGTTGAGAAAAAATGCTTGCCTAACAGATCCCAGTTAAATCCCTGAACCCAGGCAACAGTGATAGAATTGATTCTACTAGCTTGCCCCATCTCCATACATACTTCACACGTGTGTGTCCCTCACATATATTATTCACATATAGTCATATTTTAAGAATCAAAATAACCATTTCGAGAGGCTGGTTGGGGAAAGCCATCCTAAAGCTCTCTGAAGATGACAAGGCTGTGGACATTTTCTTCCCTGGGGTGTGGTTCAACTCTTCTGAGTGTGGGGTGGCATTGGCTGCTTGAATATAGTAAGAGATTGGTTAGCTAGTCAGTAAAATGACATTTTATTTTATATGCTAGGGGAGAGAAATATGTATAAAGTGGATCAAAAACAGTAAAAAGGAGAAAAAGATATATGTTCTGAGACAGGTGGGGAATTTTTAATAGAACAAAGAAACAGGTAATAAGAAAAGTGTGACAGACATTCTGAATGTCCATTCAGTGACTTCTTCTGCTTAAGAGCTTAGAAGGAGACACCATAAGTTATGTAAACAGCCTTAGGATCACCTGTTAGAGCATGGGACAGGGTAGGAAACAGTTCAGGTGACTTTCAGACAAAATGAAATTAGTTGCTATCGACAAAGGTTTCACATGAGATTAAAATGTCAGCTGCATTTAGTTAAATTGACTCTTGCGGTGAATGAAAATTAAATGTGTTTTCATGAACCTCACAGTTATAGTTTGACATTATACCCCAGGCATTACTGAGTGTGTGTGTGTGTGTGTGTGTGTGTGTGTGTGTGTGTGTGTGTGTCCTGGAAATTGAACCCATGCATTTGTATATGCAAAACACATGCTCTACCCCTGAGCCACACCTCCAACCTGCAGGTCTATTTTAAACCTTGGAAAATGAATAGAAAAAGTAGATGGCAATCTCTCCAAGTTGAGAACTGTCAGGGGGAGTATTGGCATACTGAAGGGTAACATGAGTTAGCATGGCACTAAAGTGAGTATGGAGTGACATAGTTGGTCACTAGGTCTTAGGACTACATGAAGTAATTCATTTGAAATGGAGGCAAAGGAAAGTAGAGGGTAAGAAGAATGGAAGTGAGAAAAAAAACTATGTAAGTCAAATCTCTAGATTTAGAAGATCTCAGTTATAAATTGTGGCTGGTAGTGATAGATGGTGAATAGATTAGTTGCCAAAGAGTTATGAGAGCATCACCATGATTACTGGCCTTTTTAAAACTGGAATTTGTAGTTTGATGGGAGAACCTGGGACTTACCTGGGGCTGGTAGACATGGAAGACAATATGATATAGGCTTCAAAGCCTAGCAGCCATGTAAGGGTTGTGAGCAACACTGTTGTGGGTGCTGTCCTATGTAAAAGCTAATCTCTTCTAATGGTATGGATGTCCAGGGTTAGGAGTCATGTGCAAAAATAAAACCTGTTGAAAAAGGATTCTTGGGGAGAGAATGGGGTGGTTATGAGCACAGCTTCTTTGTCATATAAACTGATTCTATTCTGCTTTTGTCATTATTTGGAGTGTAGTCATGAGCCAGTTACTCAACCTGCATTACTCTCAGTATCTATGTCTTTAAAGTGGTGGTGGTGATGGTGATGGTGATGGTGAAGGTGATGTCATGATGGTGATTTGATGATGATGATGGTGGTGATGATGATGGTGATAAAGATGGAGAAGAAGAAGAAGGAGAAGGAGGAAGGGGAGGAGGAGGAGAAGGAGGAGGAGGAGAAGAAGAAGAAAAGAAGAAGAAGACGGAGAAGGAGAAGGAGAAGGAGAAGGAGGAGAAGAAGAAGAAGAAGAAGAAGAAGAAGAAGAAGAAGAAGAAGAAGAAGAAGAAGAAGAAGAAGAAGAAGAAGAAGAAGAAGAAGAAGAAGAAAGGTATACCTGTAGGGCTCTGAAAGATTAATTGCAAATCTTATAAAAGAAAGTAGTAGCATGAAGCTCATTAAATTAAAAATAAAAATGATCTTCCCTTCCCCCTTCTTTATTACCATTATCATTGGGAATATGCACAGGTGCTTTCTAGGAGAATAGAGAGTTTCAATTTCTAGGGCCATGTTGGAAAGAGTAACTTAAAATACTAAAGATTTGAGGGATCTTGTTCCCAATAGAACCAGGGTTCCATATATACCCTGGTTCTGCTCCTTAGAAAGACAGTATCTTCAAGAACAGAGGGCTACACTGGTTGGAGAGGTGATCAGGGACTCATAAAGGAATAAATTCTATACTAAGGAAAACTTGGAGCTGAGAGTTGATAGATGGAAGACACATTTGTTTGATTTGCTAAATGATTAGGGCATGCTTGATGACAGTAGCTCATAGACTTGCTCTGGAGAACTTTTAATGTAAGTTTTGCCCTAGCTTTACTAACAGATATTAAATTTAATGGAAGTCACTTCTTGTGTTTTATTAATCACAGATAGTTTTAAAAGTCCCTTTAAACTTGTCATGAAATTTAAAGAAAATATATGAAAAATATATATGTATTGTTAATTCCTAATTCTTTCCTCTACCTTGACAGATTCCCCTGAAGAAGTTTGTTTGGTTTCATTAAATAGATTGCCTTTCATTAGACGGTCTCATCCACCACTACCACCCCCAGCCCCAAATGGCCTTAAAAAAGAAGGAGGAAGAAATAAGTCTCATTCCAAAAGACTGTTTTAAGGAATTTATGAGAGATGAAAGGTATATGTGGGCTTTCTCAGTGAATAGAACTTTGTGGGAAAGAAAGATATTTTAAAATACTGCTTAAAATTTGTTATGAAAAATTTAAAGCTTGCAGTAAGTTTGAAAAATTGTTCAATGAATAACAACGTATTCACCATTTAGACTTGACAATTGACAGTGTTTTTCTGAATCTGCTCAATCCATCTATCTGGCTATCTTTCCCCATGTTTATTCAAAGCCACGTACAAGTCAGCATTTTAACTTTGAGTTCTCTGGTATGCATCTCCAGAAGTTGTCAAGAGAGTGCAAAGTTAATTTTTCTTCTTAACAAACCACTCGAAACTCAGGGGCACAGAAAAACAACTGTGAGTGTTATTTCCCCAGCAGATCCCATGTGTCAGGAATGAACAGAATGGTGACTTGTTACTGCCACACATTACATGAAGGTTTAGCAGGGAGTATTGGGATGCTAAGTACTGGAATTATTTGGAAGTTTCTGCATATGAAATGATGACTGATTCAAAGTCAAAATGTAATTGGATGTGGAGACTGGATGGCTTATGTATGTACATTGGGCATCTTCCGCTGTGGGACTTGGGTTCTGAAAGGGATCATATAAAGAATGGAGCATATATAAGTTGAAGTTCGAGAAGACCAGAAGACATCTGCATTGACTTTTTCTTTTTCCTGTAGTGAAGGAAGCTATGTAGCATCACATCCAATGGGCTCTACACATAAAGGTAGGAACAGCCATAGACATGGGGAAGAGACAGAAGTGTCCTTCTCCACAAGGTGTTGAAAACTGTAGAGCTACTTTTAAAATTCATCACAAAGACAATATCTTAAATTACTATCATATTAATAAAATAATTTATGTATATTGTCTGATACCAATACTTTCTGTTTTCTCAAAAGAATGCTTTTTGTAGTTGGTTTTAAAATTTGTTTTATTGAGACAAGTCTTGCTATATAGACACAGTTGGTTTAGACTTTGAGATCCTCCCAAACAACTCAAGCTATTGTCAAGGCTATTGGTGGCTTTCCATAAATTGATACTAAGGCCTATTTCTGAAGACTACATCTTCAGATCATAGAGAAGTCAAGCTGATGCGGACTTAGAGCCCTCACTGATTTTCATGGTACTGGAAGTTTCTCTATATATTACAAATGAAGAAAAATAAACACTAGCCCCACTATCTAACTATAATGGTGACCTGCCTGCAAAATGGTGTAATAGTGGCACTATTGGATTTAAGGCCCATTCCCTGCGGTGGAAGTTATGCCTGACACTGATTGAATGGCCAAGAACTTGAGACTTGATAGGCCACGGAGCTAGCAGAAAACCAAATACTTCAATTCTGCTAAGGAATGTAGAAATCAAATGATTCCCTATGGTGTTCTGCTACTGTACTCATAGATGAATGCCTTGCTCAGCCATTGGCAGAGAAGCTTTCTCTTACAGCAAATGGGAACAAATTCATAGACTCATGAATGCAGAATGTTTGGTTTTTTATTTCTTGTTTTATGTAGGGTTGTGAGGAAGACCTTTGTTATAATACCCAATAAACTAAGTATCACTCTTTGTCCATATAGTTGATATTCAGAAGCTTTTTTAATACTTTCAGGAAACCTATTTTGGGGAATCAAATCTCTACAGGATTAGGCTCATCCCTTCTCATAGAGGCCAAAGAAGGCAGTTAGTCCTCTGCTGCATATGAGCTGGGGACCTTGGACCAATCCATGGTCTTTGGTTGGTAGATTAGTCTCTGGGAGCTCCCTGCACTTAAGGTTAGATGACACTTATAGGGTTGCCATCCCCTTCAGTTCCTTCAATCCTTCACCTAATTCTTCCATAGGGGTCCCCAAGTTCAGGTCAATGGTTGGCTGCAAGTATCTGCATTTGTCCCAGTCAGCTGCTGGTAGAGCTCCTCACAGGACAGCCATGCTCAGCTCCTGTCTGTAAGTACAACATAGCATCAAAAATAGTGTCAGGGTTTGATGCCCTTCTATGAGATGAATCCTAAGTAGGGCTGGTCACTGGTTAGACATTCTTCAGTCTCTGCCCCATCTTTGGCTCTGCCTTTCTCTTAGAAAGAAACATTTCTGGGTCAAAAAATTTGGTGGGTTGCTATCTCCATCACTCCACTGGGGCCCTGTCTGACTACTGGAGGTATGTTCTTCAGGTTCCATCCCCCCACTGTCTGGCATTTTGGCTAAGATCACCCACATTGAATCCTGGGTGCCTCTCACATCCCAGGTCTCTGGGACTTTCTAGAGGTTCCTCCTATCCCATAGTCCCCACCCTCAGCCACTGAATATTCCAATTCTCCTGACACTCGGCTTCTCTCCTGTCTTCCCCACATATATGAGTCTACCCCAATTCTCCCTATGACTGCTCCTCTATTCTCCCACTCAGGTCCCTCCCTTCTTCTGCTTCCCATGATTATTTTCTTCCCCCTTCTAAGTGGGACTGAAGCATCCTCACTTGGGCCTTCCTCCTTGTTTAACTTGTTATGATCTGTGTGGTGCATCATGGATATTCTCTATATTGTGGCTAATATTCAGGTAGCAGTTGTACATACCATGCGTTTTCTTTTGTGTCTGAGTTACCTCACTAAGGATGATATTTTCTTGTTTCATTCTTTGCCTGCTGTCCTTTGCATGATGTCTTTGTTTTTAATAACTGAATAGTATTCCAGTTGTGGAAATAAACCACATTTTCTGTATTCATTCTTTGGTTGAGGGACATATGGGTTGCTCCTAGTTTCTGGCTATTATGAATAAGGCTACAATGAACATAGTGGAACATGTGTCCTTGTGGTATAGTAGTGTATCTTTTGGGTATATGATCAGGAGTGGTATAGCTAGGTTTATTTCTAGGTCTTTGATTCTATTCCACTCATCAACCTGTCTCACTCTGTACTCCTAACCACCAAATGCAGACACTATTGCATATGCCAGCAAGATCTTGCTGACATGACCCTGATATAGCTGTCTCTTGTGAGGCTATGCCAGTGCCTTGCAAATATAGAAGTGGATGTTCACAGTCATCTATAGGATGCAACACAGGGCCCCCAATAGAGGAGCCAGAGAAAGTACCCAAGGAGCTGAAGGGGTCTGCAACCCTATAGGTGGAACAACAATATGAACCAATCAGTACCCCCAGAGATTGTGTATCTAGCTGCATATGTAGCAGAAGATGGCCTAGCAGCCATCATTGGGAAGAGAGTCCCTTTGGTCTTGCAAACTTTATATGCCCTTGTACAGGAGAACGCCAGGGCCAAGAAGTGGGAGTGAGTAAGTAGGGGAGCAGGGTGGGGTAGGGGAGAAGTATAGGGGACTTTTGGGATAGCATTTGAAATATAAATGAAGAAAATATCTAATAAAAAATTAAAAAAAAAGAAAATCAACTATTTCATTTAGATTTTCCAGTTTTGTCCAGTATAGGCTTTTGTAGTAAGATTTGATCATTTTGTTGGAATTTCTTCAGTTTCTCTTGTTATCTCTCCCTTTTCATTTCTGATTTTGTTAATTTAAATAGTGTCTCTAAGCTGTTTAGTTACTGCTGGCTAAGGGTTTACTATCTTGTTGATTTTTCTCAAATAACTAGCTCTTTGTTTTGTTGATTCTTTTTATTATTCTCTTTGTTTCTAATTGGTTGATTTCAGACTTGAGTTTGACTATTTCCTGTCTTGTCCTCCTCTTGGGTGTGTTTGCTTCTTTTTGTTCTAGAGCTTCCAGCTGTGCTGTTAAGTTGCTTGTATAGTGTCTCTGTTGGGGATCGCCTGTGGTCCCCCACAAAACCTGGGTTCTGGGGAAGGCAGACTGGGGAGTGTTAGGACTAGGTGGGAGAGAAAAGAAAACATTGAGTCAGTTGTCTGAGTTGTCTGGTCAAAACATGTCTGAATCTTTACTGAAAAATCTCTCTAGGTTTTCTCAAGGGGAACCCCCCTCCCCCACACCCTGGAATGTCCCAGCTAGAATCAGGGTTCCCAATGTGGCAAGGAGACAGTCAGCAGCCTCTGGAGAAGGCAGGTGTAGATTAGCACAACAATGGAAACCAGCCTTGGCTGGAGAACCACGAAGTATGTGGCTTCCTGTGGCAGGCCCTCAGAGACATCAGGTCTGAACTCCCAGCCTTGAGCCAGCATGGGGGGAAGGGAGACCACAGGTCTCCCCAATTTCTTTATGAAGGTACTTATTGCTAAGAATATTCTTCTTAACACTACTTTCACTATGTCCCATGGGTTTGAATATGCTATGCCTTCATTTTCAATGAATTCTAGAGAGTCTTTAATTTCTTTATTTATTTCTTCCCTGACCAAGTTATCATTGAGTAGAGAGCTGTTTAGTTTCCATGAGTAAGTGGGCTTTCTGTTGTTTTGGTTTTGTTTAAGTTCATCCTTAATCCATGATGATCGCATAGGATGCAAGGGATTATTTCAATCTTCTTGTATTTGTTGGTGCGTGTTTTATGTCTGATTATATGGTCAGTTTTGGAGAAAGTTCCATGAGGTGCTGAGAAAAAGGTATATTCTTTTGTTTGGGAATAAAATGTTTTATTGATACCTGTTAAATCCATTTGGTTCACAATTTTTGTTCATTTTACTGTGTCTCTCTTTAGTTTTGGATTGACCCTTTAATAATAACATATCAGGCATATTCCACATACTGTGTTAGACCCCAGACATAGGAACATAAATGTAGATATTTAAAAAAGGAATGCTTAACAAACCAAAAGATCGAAAAGTTTCTAGGAAAAAAAGAACACAAATCAATCAACATACAATCAACAGTCAGGATAAGAAGAAACTCAAGGAGTAAGTCCAGTCTAAGAAGTTGCCTCATATGAAACAGGTGCTTACCAGGGATCATGAGAGCAGAGACATGGGGTTCTTCATCTCCTGGAGTCAGTCCAGAGTCTGATGGAAATGTAAATATGTCTGTAGGTAAATCACAAGGCAGGTGAGCAGTAAGCACGGGCATAAAGATGGTTCATGGCAAAGGACACAAATGTAGTTAACTAGTTCTGACAAGATGAGATTTAAATGCATTAGTACACTATGCTTCATCTCCCCCTTATCACTTTTCTTTTCTGATTCAGCTTTCTAGGTCCAGAAACATTTTCCTGACTCTTGGGTCTTTGTTATTCTGAATGTTCTCTGGCCTAGACTATTGTCTCAATTGGCTCATTTGAATCTTTTATTTTACAAGTTTAGACTTCCCTTTATATGCTTTCTGGGCCCAGACACAAGCCTGCTAAGTTCACTGCCCAAGTCTTTGTTTGCCTCTATTTGGTTTTTGGTTTGTTTCTTTTCTGCAGAAGCTGGAAAGCTGAAGGTCTCCCACAGACTCTACCATTTTGGACCACATCACTGCTGCTCACTAGGGAAGCAATAAAGCCCAGCTCATTTGCATGAATCTCTGCAGTGGCTCTTTTGACCCCAGGGCTGTTAGAAGTACTCATTAGATCCTCTTTAATTAAATATGTAACACACATCATGCCATCAAGAATGAAAAAAAAAAAAAGATAGAAAAATACAAATCTAACAACGGCTCCTGCACCTAATTAAAAGCAGGCTGTTTTTGCCTCAGAGCAAGCTGGGGACAGTGCTTTCATCCCAGGCATAGCCATGGAGCCCCTGGTGCCAAAGCCCAGGAGGCAAGGACATGGGACATTGGATGTGCAGAGGGGAGGGGGCTGAGCTTTGTTGGGTGTCACAGGTTCCCTTGCATCCCAGAAGGTGGGATCTAATTTCAGCTCCTGATCTATGACTCAAGGTGAGGGCCAGCTTTCATAGCCTTTCATCCCTCCTTTCAAATGTTCTTCTAGATGAAAACCATCTAGTGTGATAGTAGATAAACAGAATGTGGACACAGTAGGAAGGGCTCACTAGAAAGAAAAAATAAACATACAAGCTCAAAGAAAATGAGCCACAGGTATTAGTGGCTAGTGTGTGACCGTAATGGAAAGCAAAGGAGCAGGTTTCATGATATATGGGGGTGGGCTCCTTGAGATCCTTTATTTTATACAGAGATGAAGACTGAAAGGAGCAAATCCCAGTAGGAGACCTGTTCATTCACCTTCTCATAATTTGATTCATAGATAACCCTTGAGTCATCCTCCTCTCCTCTACTAATTTTCTGTCTTCTCCAGTCTCACTGATTCTCATAGGAAAGCTGTAAAAAACCCCTCTACCTCTGTTCTTGGGCTCCTTTTCTATTATGTGTGAGACTCAGACAGTTTTCTGGTGCTCAAGGGACTCAAGGATGCCTCTTACTATCTTTGCAGTGATTACAGCCCATGAACTACATTGCTGGCAGAAGGGATGGGCAGGACAGGTGGCTAGAAGCGCAACATGTGCCCCGAGAGTCCATTTTGGCTTGTGTTATATTTGTGTAGCCCTGAAGGAATATGGGTACTTTAAGTACAAGTTTTCCACAAATGGGAAATTCTGGTTCCTCTTTAAGCTTTGAAGTGAAAAGGGCGGCTTTGTTTTGTAGCATTGGTAGTGGCAATTTTTAAATTCACAGTCTCATCTGACTCTGCGACATAACAAAGAGTAGAAGGAGGAGATTCATGGCATCTGTTTGTCATGTTTGCTGCCAGCTCTTTGGGCACAAGAGCTATTGAATCTATCAAGATCCATCAACCATAGACATATTTGTGGAGCAAGTAATTGTTAGGACCCCGTTATTTGCCAGGCCCTGTTTGGAATGCCAGGGACCCAGCAGCAAAGAGAAGAAATGATGCCCCTTCTCTGATTTTTTTTTTATATGCTAGAACCTCTTAAATACTGGGTCATGGTCTCACTATGGGTTCTGTACTAAGTGTGGAGGTGACCAAAATTTGGCAATAGTAAAAGGTTTCTTAATGCTCAATGCTCAAAATTTGGTTCCAAATCAAATCTATTGTGAACCTGAAGTATGTCCAGAATAATAATCACGTGATATTATGGGGCATTACTAGAGCCTGCGGTTCTGAATGCTCAGGATGTACACTTTGAGCTGTGTCACATAACGTGAAGAGTGTCTGTGATCACCTCAGATCAGATTCTAGGCTATTGAACATTATTAATTATGGTGTCTTCACTGTAAATGCTGTTTTCTGCTCTTATGGAAGCATAATGGCTTAATTATGGAAAACAAAGATTTACAAAATTTTTCCTACCATTTCTTAGCACTTCAGTATCAAATTAGTATGTCTTTGGATTATACTGTGTTAGAATATTTAATTTGAGAAATTGCTTGTTTGAGTGGCTGACCTGAGATTTGTTTAAAAGTCACTAAATGTATTTTAGCTTGAGATTAGGATGGAATTTTTAACAATTTCTGAAATACCACTAATTGGTACTTTCACCATTTTATATTATGTATCTGTGCAAAAGAGTGTCCTCAACATTGACAGTTTTAAATAAAATTATTGATCAACCTTGAAAAATAGCATAAGACAATCTATATCCTCTAGCGTCAAATATTCAACCATAATTTAATTCGTTATGCAAAAATAAGCAGGCACATCTATTTCATTAGCATGCAACTTGCTTTCATCTTTAATAGATGAAAAATGTGTACGGAAAGAATTCTTTTAAAATAAATGTCTTTATGATTATTGGTAAGTGTTGGGTTTGCATAGTGATTTTGTATAGCTACTGTCCAAGTTTCATTTCTGTTGCTGTGATAAAATCACTCTGGCCAAAACCAACTTAGATAAGGTCAAAGGGCTTATTTGGTTTATGATTCTAGGTCACAGTTGGTCCTTGAGGAGAAAAAAACTGTAGGAACACAATCATCTACTCACATATTCACGGTCAAGAGCAGACAAAACTGGATACGCCTATGTTGTCTGCTTTCTAGGTA
Source organism: Mus minutoides (assembly GCA_902729485.2). Classification (NCBI taxonomy): domain Eukaryota; kingdom Metazoa; phylum Chordata; class Mammalia; order Rodentia; family Muridae; genus Mus; species Mus minutoides. Next base: position 539,995 of record LR749684.1, on the reverse strand, counting down.
CCTTTTTGCTCAGGAGTTTGCTCATTTACATAATCTAGGACCAAGGGCCAAGATTATGGTGCCATCCACAGTAGCTTAGGTCTTCCCATATTGATCATTAATCATGACAGTCCCCCATGAACATGCCTGTAGGCCAACTGATTTAGGTAACTTTTCAACTGAAGCTTTCCTCCTCGGTTGAAAATTGAGGTATTATAGTTAGCTTTCTGTTGGTTGTAATAAAACACTGATCAAAACAACTTTGGGAGGATAGAATTTATTTTGTTTATGGGTTATAGTTTGTCATGTATGTCATTCAGGGTATGTGTGGTTTTTTGTTTGTTTGTTTTAGTTATTGGTTTTTGTTCTATTGTGTGTATGTGTGTGTGTGTGTGTGTGTGTGAGAGAGAGAGAGAGAGAGAGAGAGAGAGAGAGAAGAGAGAGATACAGAGAGAAAGAGACAGAAAAAGAGACAGAGAATCATGAGAGACACATAGAGACAAGGAAGGAGGGGGGAGGAAGAGAGAGAGAGAAAGAGAGAGAGATGCAGAGACTAAAGTCAGGAACCTGGAGGCAGGAATGCTTTGCTCTCTGTGTATTGCTCAACTGTCTCATAAACCCAGGATCTCCTGCTAGGAATAGGTGTCCCACATCAACCATCAATTTTTTAAACAATGCCCCACAGTCTTGCATTCAGGCCAATGTGATAGGAGCAATTCTTCAACTTGGGTTCTGTCTTCCCAGGTGATTCTCATTTCCACCCAGTTTTAACACTAACCAGCAGACCAGGTAATTCTAGGTTATAGCAAGTTGACATGTTAAACTCTCTTGTTTCCCAGGGTCATATAAAAAGTTCTCAGTTGGTAAGAGATTTCAAGTGAAAAAAGTTTGGACTAGTGTGAGTCATAAAATAATAATACATAAGCTACACCAAACTGACCAATGGAGGAAATCCAGACCCTTAATGCCATGAAAAGTCACAGAGCTGGTAGTTTAGATACAGTGATTGAGAAAGCTTTTCCTTTGAGAAAACACTCATGTGACATGCCACACTATGTGAATGTCTACAGGAAAACATAATAGGAATCAGATTTAAAGGAAATTTCTACAACTAGATAGAGAAGTATCAGGATTCTTCTGGTTGATTCTGAAGAGTCAATTGCATGTTTATAATATTACAACTGCTTTGTACCAGATCTGTGTTTTCACATAAAGAACAAATAATTTTCCTGGGCAAAAGTGATGATTAATTCTTATCACGTTGATTGCTTGGAGTTAGCACCCACTCCCCCCCAAAATCTTTTCCCAATCTGTTGGTTGCTGTTTTGTCCTATTGACAGTGTTCTTTGCCTTACAGCAGCTTTGCAATTTTATGAGGTCCCATTTGTCAATTCTTGATTTAGAGCATAAGCATTTCCCCTGTGCCCCTGTGCTCAAGGCTCTTCCTCTCTTCCTTCCTTCCCTCCCTCCTTCCCTCCTTCCCTCCTTTCTTTCTCTCTCTCTCTCTTTCTTTCTCCCTCCCTCCCTCCCCCTCCCTCCTCTCTCTCTCTCTCTCTCTTTCTCCCTCCCTCCCTCCTCTCTCTCTCCCTCCCTTCCTTCCTTCCTTCCTTCCTTCCTTCCTTCCTTCCTTCCTTCCTTCCTTCCTTCCTTTCTTTCTTTCTTTCTTTCTTTCTTTCTTTCTTTCTTTCTTTCTTCTCTTTCCTTCTTTTTTTTTTCTTTTTCAAAACACGGTTTTTCTGTGTAGCCCTGGCTGTCCTGCAACTCACTCTGTAGACCAGGCTGGCGTCAAACTCAAAAATCTGCCTGCCTCTGCCTCCCAAGTGCTGGGATTAAAGGCGTGTGCCACCAATGCCCGGCCCCAATTTCTTTTCTATTAGTTTCAGTGTATCTGGTTTTAAGTAGAGGTCCTTGATCTATTTGGACTTGAGCTTTGTACAAGGAGATAAGAATAGATTGATTTGCATTCTTCTACATGCTAACCACCAGTTGAACCAGCACCATTTGCTGAAAATGCTGTCTTTTTTCCACTGGATGGTTTTAGCTCCTTTGTCAAAGATCAAGTGATCATAGGTGTGTGGGTTCATTTCTGGGTCTTCAATTTTATTCCATTGTTCTTTTATTGTTGAGAATAGTTTTTCCTATCCTGGTTTTTTTGTTATTCCAGATGAATTTGGAAATTGCTCTTTCTAACTCTATGAAGAATTGATTTGCAATTTTGTTGGGGATTGCATTGAATCTGTAGATTGCTTTCAGCAAGATAGCCATTTTGACTATATTAATCCTAGCAATCCATGAGCATGGGGGATCTTTCTATCTTCTGAGATATTCTTCAGTTTCTTTCTTCAGAGACTTGAAGTTCTTATTATACAGATCTTTCACTTCCTTAGTTAGAGTCACACCAAGATATTTTATATTATTTGCGACTATTGTGAAAGGTGTTATTTCCTAAATTTCTTTCTCAGCCTGTTTATCCTTTGAGTAGAAGAAGGCCACTGATTTGTTTGAGTTAATTTTATATCATGCCACATGGCTGAAGTTGTTTATCAGGTTTAGGAGTTCTCTGGTGGAATTTTTTGGGTCACTTAAGTATACTATCATATCATCTGCAAACAGTGATATTTTAACTTCTTCCTTTCCAATTTGAATCCCCTTGATCTCCTTTTGTTGTAGAATTGCTCTGGCTAGGACTTCAAGTACTATATTGAATAGGTAGGGAGAAAGTGGGCAGCCTTGTCTAGTCCCCGATTTTAGTGGGATTGCTTCCAGTTTCTCTCCATTTAGTTTGATGTTGGCTACTGGTTTGCTGTATATTGCTTTTATTTTGTTTAGGTATGGGCCTTGAATTTCTAATCTTTCCAAGACTTTTATCATGAAAGGGTATTGGATTTTGTCAAATGTTTTCTCAGCATCTGATAAAATGATCATGTAGTTTTTTTTTTTTTCCTTTGAGTTTGTTTGTGTAGTGCATTACATTGATGTTTTTTCATATATTGAATTATCCCTGCATCCCTGGGATGAAGCCTACTTGATCATGATGGGTGATCATTTTGATGTGTTCTTATAATTCACAGACCACATGAAGTTCAAGAAGAAGGAAGACTACAGTATGGATACTTTGGTCCTTATTAGAAGGGGAGCCAAAATATTCATGGGAGGAGATACAGAGACAAAGTTTGGAGCAGAAACTGAAAAGGTCGTCCAGTGACAGTCATACCTGGGGATCCATCCCATATACAGTGACCAAACTTAGACACTATTGTTGAAGCCAACAAATGCTTGCTGACAGAAGCCTGATATAGCTGTCTCCTGAGAGAATCTCTCAGTGCCTGACAAATACAGAAGTGGAGGCTCATGGCCACCCATTGGACTGAGCAAAGGGTCCCCAATGGAGGAGAGAGTGAAAGGACCCAAGGAGCTGAAGGGGTTTGCAGCCCCATAAGAGGAACATCAATATGAACCAACCAGTACCCCCAGAGCTCTCAGGGGTACCACCAACCAAAGAGTACATAAGGAGGGATTCAAGGCTTCAGCTGCATATGTAGCAGAGGATGGCCTAGTCAGTCATCAGTGGTAGGAGAGGCCCTTGGTCCTGTGAAGGCTAGCTGCCCCAGTGTAGAGGAATGTCAGGACAGGGAACCAGGAGTGTGTGGGTTAGTGAACAGGGGAGGAAATAGGGGGTTTTCAGAGGTGAAATGAAGAAAGGGGATAAAATTTGAAATGTAAATCAAGACACAAGCTGGGGGGTGTGTACTGGTTAGTTCATATTGTTGTTCCTCTTATAGGGTTGCAGACCCCTTTAGCTCCTTGGGTACTTTCTCTAGCTCCTCCATTGAGGGCCCTGTGTTCCATACAATAGATGATTGTGATCATCCACTTCTGTATTTGCCAGGCATTGGCATAGCCTCACAAGAGACAGCTATATCAGGGTCCTTTCAGCAAAATCTTGCTGGCATATGCAATAGTGTCTGGGTTTGGTGGTTGTTTATGGGATGGATCCCTGGGCAGGGCAGGCTCTGGATGGTCCTTCCTAGTTGCATATGTAGCAGAGGATGGCCTAGTAGGCCATCAATGGGAGGAGAGGCCCTTGGTCTTGTGAAGATTATATGCCTCAGTACATGGGGAATGCCAGGGCCACAAAGCAGAGTGGGTGGGTTAGGGAGCAGGGCAGGTGGAGGGTATAGGGGACTTTCAGGATAGCATTTGAAATGCAAATGAAGGAAATATCTAATAAAAGATTGTTTTTGAAAAACAAACAAACAAACAAAAAACAAACAAAAGAAGAAATGTAAATAAAGAAAATATCTAATAGAAAAAGGATAGAAAACTGGAGAAGACTGAGATGTTGGACTACAGCAATCCTGTGTGAAAGTACTAAATAGATCCTCATGAAAACTGGAGACACTCATCATAGGCGCTCTTGAAAGATTCTGAGCCTTTAAGATGGACGATAGACACAGAAGTAAACTGGTGAGTCAGGAATAAGTATTCCAGAATTCTTGTTGCAGTTTAGGTCTTTGTGAACTAGACTTATGTATACCCCTGGTATAATGCACATCTAATCTCACTGTTCATCCTTCTTCTTCCCCATCTCAGAGGAGAGCTCTCTTTCCCCCTTCCTTCAAACTCTCTTTCCCTGTTCATCTTTTTTTTTTTTAAAGCCTTATCATCAACTTCATGGACTCTACTTTCAAAATACCTGGATCCATTTTATCATTTTATCATTTTATCAAAACTTCTGGCCCAAACCATCCTTTCCCTTACCTGACTGAAGCTGGCTTCTGACCAATCCTACTTGTTTCTACAC